>CM040190.1:48755118-49175118 GCA_022606455.1 Callitettix versicolor | reverse complement strand
GTACACTCCGGTCAGCCAATACTTGTTTCTGATTCTTTGGCAGTGCTCGCGCATCTCGGGTTTATAGTACGCTTTACCACACTTCTGTCCAGTCATTATTGTCGGCGCACCACCTCACATCTCCCGCAGACAATAGCTTCATTCTGATTGGTGCGTTCTTTCTCTAGTTTTCTGAGAAGTTACAGTTCCCGCCATAATTTCGAGTACAAATACAGGACGAGAATTATTGTTCGGCATAACATTGAGGAGGACCACCCACTACACGTCAGCTCTACAACTCGCTGGGGAGGAAATAGGAGGAATCCGACCAATTTTAACGGGAAGCAAATTTCTTTCACCCCGCCATTCCAAACAAGAAGAATGGCTGATCTGGTAAACGCCCGGACTTCTACTATTTCTCTCAAAGACTGAATCAAGCATTGTTTGTTTGTTTTAGAAACCTTAAAACTGTTTAAAAAAATCTGCGAATTTTTATTAGAAAGCAAGATATTGTATCTACTAACAAGGTAAAAGTACCACAAAAGTTTTTGACAATATCTTCCGGCAAAATCCGTTAACATTTTCAAAATGGAAGTTATTCTAAACCTTACAAGAAATCATTACTTTTACTTACATTATTTTTCTATAACACTGACGGCAGTGTTATTTCATCATCATTATCGTATTTTCGATGTAATAAAACATAAAAACTGATAACTTATGCAGATTTCAACACTGACAATGATGGTGAAATCACACTTTCAAGAAAAATGTAAACTTGATGTGATACCGATACGTTTGAAAATTCGCTTCCATCACGTGAACAATAGAACTGCCGGGATTATTAATTATAAAATTAATCACAACTATTATACAGGACATCGATCCATTCAGCTGATCCGTGTCGCCGTGCGAAGAACGAAACCAGCTAGCCACGGGTTCACAAGGATCAAAGATTCAGGCGTCTTGCCAGGAGAGAATCCTGTCGGACGGTAAAACTTACAGCCGATGCACAGTTATCTAGGCAGTGTCCGGTGTTAAAGATTCCTAGACGTAAGGACAATAATTATAAATATCTTAAATAGTTGCGGAGGACATCCTGGTACGTGTACCTGCGGGAGGGCTGCAAGGTCACCAACAGCCTGTCAGTACGTCTTTATCGCCCGAGCAGGATCACGAATCCTTGTGGACACGTAATACACGGGTATTGTGTTTCCGTTGTAGAATATTATTTGGGGAAAAATATAATACGCCAAATTGCATCAATTTTTTTGCAAATCCACATAAAATATTTGAAAAACAGAACGTAGATTCAGTTTAGAAATATTGGTAAAACAACTTCTCTTAGACTTTTACTACTGATCATTTTGTTAATTTTCTTACAGTTTTTGAAACAAAATTTTCGTTTAAGAGTACGTGGGTCCTGTCAACTATGTCTAATCTAATCCAGGAGTTCTCAATGGACCCCTTGGGGTCTACTGAACTTTGAAGGAGGTCGAGTGAATTCGGGTGCACCAGAAATTATGGGAAAATGTCGCAAATTTTTTTAGCGTTTCTTAAAAAGAAAATTCCCGGTGTAATGACAGTACATTGTGTTTTGCAACATTTACTTGGCAAAAATTTGCAAGAAAAACTTCATTTGATTTTACAATTGTGTATTAAAGCAATAAACACAATTGAAGGTAAAACTTTGAATGATCACTTTTTTGCTCAATTTTGCGAATATAATTATGGAAATTATAATAATTTGCTTCTCATACTGAAGTTCGATGGTTACTGAAAGAAACTGTTTGCAGCGTTTCATTCCAGTCTTTATTTCTGTAATATAATTCTACTTGGAAATTGATCAACTTATGCTTTGTTTGTTCCTCTTGTGTCATTTTAAGAGTAAAAAAAATACCAAAATGTAAAAAAGGGGACCACACGACAGCCTAACAAACATACGACCTTATAACGCAATCAATGTGTAACACAGGTCCGCAGAATATTAACACATTTTATTTGAACAGATTGCAATCAACATTATTGAAGTAATTTTCGGGGGAAAAATTAAATTTTTGTTTACTTTTACGGTGATCGAGAATATCTGATAATGTTTACCGTTACAGTATGTATCAGATTTCCAGTCCCATAAGTAAAAAAGAGTTTCTTACGTGGACGTATGTCACGAACTGACCGATTTCCAACATTTTCTCATTCATGGGTTTTTTTTTTGGTCAATAAAAATAGTCTTCGATATAACGGAAATCTTTCTACAACAGCTCTCTATAAGTTTGTTCCTTCCAATTTCTAAAGTAAAAATATGTATTGTAACTTCCTCAATGAGGCCAACAAAATTTCAGGAATCTCTCTATAGCGGCGAAACACGTGCATACTCTTCTATCCTATTTCTCAGTACGCCGACACGGCATTTGAGTGTTAAAGCAGTACCGACTAACTAAGAAATGTTAAAAATCAGAAGACCGAGCATTTAAAGGCGTTCTACTTGGCCAGTATAGTGCGTTAGACGTGAGCGGATTCGAATTCCGCCTTGGCCAATACGATACCAAATAATAAAATCTACCTACAGCTACACAGAAACAACAGTAAGTGTAGTTAGGTATACGGAATCGAAATATAATTTCGAGTTGACTCTAGCGCTCCTTAAAATGCGGTACTGTCTGGAGCTACGTTACTGGCCTATTACCACTATTTTGAACTTTGGAGACTACGAACTCCATTCAACGTTGGTAAGAGCAACGTTGTATCGTAAAGAATGCAACCGACTTTTATTTCTTTACAAGGTAATTAAGACAAAATATTCAAAAAAAAAAACAAAGTGGAAAACAATTTTTCATTAGTAGACAGTAAATGTAAAAACTAATTATAATAAAACTGTTTGAATTATACTGTTCTAATAAACCCGACCACGGTAACCGGTCGTCTTAGTCCAATAGCTAGCCGTAAGAGTGCAGGCCCATAAATATACGTTTACAATAAACTTCACTTTAGATTTATCGGTATAGGTTTAATCTTTAATACATTCTTAATTTAAAAAAGAATGAGTTTCGCGTATCAGCGTATGAAGTTCGCTATCACGGTTTATAGTTACAATATAAATTTTCAAAACTTCTTGAACTCTATTCCTCCTGTATCATGAAAGCAAGAGTCGGCGTGTTCGAGGTAGTTAAAGCACCGGTTAGCCTGCTGCGTCTCCAAATTTGCGCACCTTAAGAAATTGCGCAGGTTCGTTTCCCTTTCCGTTAAGACCGACCCTTCGTCGTCATCAGTTTAACTGGTATACGGATGTAAAAAAAGCATGAATAATGTAAAAATTGAACACACTGCTATGTTGATATAGGACTATTCAAATGAAATACCAAAGGTAATTTTATCGTATGGAATAACATAAACTGGCAATTGACATTGGTCTGATGGTCAACAGGCTCTTAATTCTTTAGATAAGATAGCATTAGATTGATTTACCTTCTTTCTCAATCTGCAGCAGGTTTCTGTTGACCACAGTGTTGCCAAAATTTACTGTAATAATTACCTACAGCCAGACATAAAATTTCCCGCAAATTATCAGACTCAATAATGTTTATACATAAAGCTAAAAGTCTGCGTGTTTTCCCAGCAGAGAGAACTTTTATTTTTTGAGTTATTCGCACAAACTTTTACACAGAGGTTGTTTAGAGTCAACCTAAGGGCAACTGTGGAGGTGGCGGACCCTCCACACCCATCCCTACCCCAAAATTGCTACTTTCTCAAAATGCAGTTTTATCATGAAAGGGAAAAATATATTTGTTCGCGATCTGTAGCAGTGTTGTTGGTCTTCACGAGACCTGAAATTTCCCCCATGATCTCCAAACGACCTTTAAAAATCGAATTTTGTTGAAAATGGGTACAAAAACAGTATGTTTTCGTAATTATCTTAGTGAATTCTAATAATCATTTCATTTATACCCAAGCAATACGGGCAGCCACGGCTAGTTTGCTATAAAACCTACGCTGTGCGTGAAAACATGCAGTAAAATAGTGTTTTCAAAAATAAAATTGATCTAAAAATCAGCTGACTGAAGAACAGAAAAAGCGAACCGAGCATGGATCACATTACTCTGAATACAAAATAAGCCACAGAGTACACACAATGTCAACACTTATAATGGGAGTGAAAAGAGGAATGCGAGTAAATTAACTTTTCTTGATAATATTTGTACGAGGGTAAGTCAATAATTACCCACACAAGTTGTATACTTGTATTTAATGTACTGTCGTGTTGGCATCACTGTTGCGCTGGTGGCGCATGCGTGGTTTCATTCCCGTATTCCTGGCAGGTCTGATACTGCTAGATTAGTTCCATCGTCGCTGCCTTGCCGTTAATCATGGCTGCTCCGCTTTCTGTTTGCACCAAAGAAGAGCAACGTCCAGTGATCCGGTATTTGTGGTCAGAAGTTTTATCAGGGGCCGCAATCCATCAAAGACTTTCTACACAATACGGGAACACTGTCTTACCGAAACGGAGTAGCCTATGTATAAATGGACTGAAAAATTCAAAAATGGTCGCACTAATGTTACGCATGGCGAAGGAGCAGACTTGGCTTTCATAAAGTCCGTGCAAGACGGGTCCCCAAACAACGCACAGAGTTGCAATAAACAGAGCGCTTGGGCATCTGCCAAAAACATTTGGATCGCTAAGGTAACTAACAAGACACCTTCTTCGGTGATGAAATATGGATCCATCATTACGAGCCAGAGAGTAAACGGCAGAGTACGGAATGGAAACATGTACAATCACTCTGCAAGGAAAACTGATGATTACAGTTTTTTGGGACTCACAAGACTCATAATAGAACATTATCATGAGATGGGTACAACAATAAACAGATGCTTACTGACAAGCTGAAGCATCTGATTACAATTCGAAGCATCAGTAGTCCTCACTACTGTCGAAAGGTGTTGTGTTTTGCTCGACAATGCCCTACCACATACTGCTGCCCACGTTCCTGAAACGCTCCGGAAACTCAATTTCGGCGCATAGTCCGGATCTTGCCCCTTCTGACTACCACTTCTTTCGTCCACTCAAACAGGCATTAAGGGGCCGTCGATTTACCTTGAACCAAGAAGTGAAAGAAGCGGTTCACATGTGGCTCACTGCCCAGGTGAAAAAGTTCTATTCTGAGGGCATCAAGAGGCTTGTGCAAAGATGGACCAAGTGCATTGAAAAGCATGGGGACTACGTTGAAAAGTGATGTTAATGTAAGTATCCTATTTGTATTGCAATAAAATTTACAACTACACTGCGGATTACTATTATTATTTACTTAGCCTCGTATGTCTCGGTGGGACACTGGCAACACTGGCCTAACAGATATTGTTCTAGAAAATCAGTGCAACTGACTCATTGTCCTTGCTTTGCCTAACAGAGATTGTTCTAGAAAATCAGTGCAACTAACTCATTGTCCTTGCTTTACATAAGAACACCGACATTCAATTAGAACCACACGCGGAACCCCGCGGATATGTACGCATGCTCCCGCCTAATTTACAGTATTATGTTGCACAAAGTGTGAATCGCTCGCTAACGCCATCTGCCGGCGTTCCGTGTAAACTGTCAAGCCTTTAGATACGAGACGTTGCCGACAACGCTGTCTTAAGAGGTTATGCATGTCCGCAGTGCAGCCAACAGAAAATATTTACCCATTATTAAATAGTACAACATAATACAGTGTTTTATATTGTTAGTGAGCGTGTGTTCAGCCTCTTACCGAGCTGAATGGATTATCGGATTATCGCGTGAAAGAATTATTTTACGAAACATATAAACTGTAATTATTTAACAATACGTAGGAGAGAAAATCAATTTCCACTTGGTTCGTATGTTTTCTTATTCTCAAAATGGACAATAGGTTAAGAGAGGTTTATTACAAATTCGTCTCCATTAAAAATAAAAATACCTGTGGCACTCGGGGCGTTACAAAAACGAAGCTTTCTCTAACTATATCTTTGCTGAATATATAATTAGTTTGAAGAATGTTTACAAATATTTTGTTTTGTGTTGGCTTACACTACTGTTGGCTTAAATCAATGAAAAAACAATCGAATGAATCGTTCACTTACAATCGGAATAGATGTTGCCATATATGGCGTAAATAAATATTCCAATTAAAGGGCGAATGTCTCAAAAATGAGAAACCCTTCAGTTAAGTTTGACAACTATGTGGTAAATGTATGTGTTAGCTTTATCATTCGCATTCGATATTTGGTCCGATTTGATTCGAACTTGGCACAAAAATCGTTTACGATAATAACTTGGGCAAGTTCGTTAATCAGTAAAATTCGTTCACACTTTCAAAATGGCGACCATTTCAAATGTTTACAAATTCATAACTTTTGTCTCACTTAGTTAAAAATTGCATAGACTGCCATTTTGAATTTTCAAAATCCGTTGAAATTAAGAAATTTAATCTGACGGCGGTCAAGATTTATTTTAATGGTGATTATGAAAGTTAGATCAGAATTTCAGGGTAAGATAAAAAAAGTACTTTTGGAAATTCGCTTCTATCACGTCAGTGAGACAACCATGATTATTTACTTATGTCATGGTAGGTTGTGTCATGAATTTTTTTTTTTTTTTTTTCCGGCGAAAAACCGTTCAGGTTATCATCGCCGTCAACTATGTGTCATGAATACATAGTTACTTTTAAACAGTACTTATGTCGTTAAAGACAAGGAAAACATTGCTCTAAAAGCCGTGTCAGCGATCAGCAGTCTGGAACCATCGCCTTAACAATTAAATTGTCAACAATCGTCAAACATCTCGATTGTTCAACCCGACTGGTAGTCGATGATTGACTCGATTATAAAAACATCTCGCAATCGTGCATCGCTGGTTGTGGGTATAGCTTTGGAGGTCAGCGGGATCAGCTGATTACACCCGATATCATAAGAGAAGTTTGTTTAGGAGAAGCATAATATTAAACATACCGGTGAAATTCTTTTTATATTCTTCTTCTTTTCTACTAGGATTATTATCACTATGTTCAGTATACTGATAGTGAAAGTTTACGGGCAATCTCTACTCCAGGAATCTAACCGAGGGAAAACGGTAGTCGGACCGAACACTACCGGCGCAACTAAGTAACGCCACCTGGCAGAGGACCAAGTAAACTGTCAACGCTGTCTGGACGCGGGAAATATGCCTTACAGTGTAGCCAACTTACACGCGACTTTTCTTATCTGCGTTAATAATGCCAACATGTACAAAAGTTAAAGCGAAGATGTGTTGGTAAATGTGGGGTTATAACGCAGACAGAACATTGCAATTAATCTGAGCTAAGAGTAAGAAATATTAATTACAAGTTGTACGTTCTCAAGGATAATAAAATAGTAGTAGTTTATAGTCACTTGACTGATGGGCATAACCACCCATATGTAGTCCTAATTGTATAACTAAACCAGGGGTTATCGACAGGGTTTATTGGGGGTCGATGAAATGAATTCAATTTTTAACCCCTTAAGATATCAGAACGTGGTGATTCAAGATTAATATTAACAAATATTTCCCCGGATATAAGTAAGATAATCGAAGGACATCAACCGCAACAATCTCATTAAATTTTGTGTATTTACGTGATTTATACTGTATTTAAATTTCTGCTTCTATAAACATAATTATATCTTTAATATATATCTAATACTACAAAATACAAATTATTTAAAAGAAAAATGTATTACTGAATTGCTCCTAATAAAAGTTTCATTTGCTGTGCTATTTGCACAACACATTGTAAATATATGGTGGTGGTCTACGGAATAAAAAACAAATTATTTAGGGGGTCGAAACAGAAAAAAAGATTGAGAACCCCTGAACTAAACCAAGGCTCCGAAGGACATAAATATTATTTTAAAATATAAAAAAGATTTCTAAATAAATTTTTTGTTGTTATTTTAAGGCGAAAAGCACACTGAGGCTATTATCGCCTCCGTAAATGTAGATAAGTGTGAGTGTAAAGTGTTAAAGTCGTAAGTGTAGTGTTATAAGTGTGTGTTAGCTCGGGTACCGCGAGGGACGTCTAAATCCTCTCAATAGGTGAAGCTAGTCTGCACCCCCGGCGGGGTTCTAAATTAAAAGAAGGCGTACTGAAATTTCTCGCGAGAACGTTTCCAAACTGCACAATTTTCCTACAGTCCAAAAATCTCGTGATCCATTTAAACGTATGACAGTTGAAACGAAAATGATGCAAGCTTTTTTTTTGCTCTTACACTTGAAACTCTTAAGATAATTTTAAAATTCTGAATTGCGCCCATCAGAGAGTTGAATCACATCTTTACAATTTTTCACTTCGATTCCCGGTCAGGGCTTGGCATTTTCATACACTATAAATCATCCCATCGTCTGCATTAGCCCAAGTGTGCACAAAAGTCGGATGTTAAAAAAAAAAATTAACATAGATTTTTCAATTTTCTTGAATGCTTTAGATTTTCAGAGGCATTCAAAATCTACCGACACTATGGTTGCTGACAATACAGAAATAAATATATTGGACTAGGCTTTGGTATCCTAAAAAAATTGGTAATTTTTCGTTTAATTAGGTTTTTTGACATCTTTTTCTATTCCAAATAATACAATAACTAACTAATGACGATAATACAGTAACCGTCATTCTCGGGACCGTTGGGGCGACGGATGACAGAAACAGACCATACGTACTTCGGCGATCGGTAAAAATAACATAATAATACTCTGTTTATAGCACAGAATGTTTTTTTATTATTTTGGAAAATATAGTAAATCACTTAAACTGTACTTTACCTTTTGACAAGTATTTACGCAACGTATGCGAGAACACCGCGCGCGCCGCTTAGAGTACTCACGTGATCTACTTATACGCTGAATTTCAAATGTTTCTATCTCGTTCAACTAGATAGGATTTTTCGGTTATCAGTGTTTGCTTAGGGTAGCAATTAGTGTCAGCCGCCGTCGCGTCCAGTTACAGTTACTTTTATTATGTATTACAAATTATTTAGACCTATACTATGGAAGGCTGTTTAAATCATGTCAAATAACAGAATTAATGTGACGGTTAGTTCAGAATTGAAAATAGATCAGTGTACTTCATTAGCCGATTTGTTGCAGCGACGTTTACCAATCTGCCCTTTTCCTCGCCCAACAATCATTGCTACCACAAAACGGCGGCTATTTGAGCAGTCTATCAGTAGACACTTAATTTTAATAGATATTATTGAACGATAGTTTCGTGAATTTAATTATGACCATGAAGAAAAGACAACTGCTGGCGTATACACTGATGAAACAACAAAATGATGTGATTGCCGAGCAAATAGTGAGTTTTTCCAAAAAAAAGGAGTGCATCAATAATTTGAAGTGAGAAATCATGAGACTTATATTTATTATAGCAAACATACATTCTACTGTGTATAATATTAAATAATAATGATTAATAAATAATGAATTAGGCTCCGGAAGTAGACGCCTACAGTCGCTGAACTATCAACGCTGGCGACTCTAGCGATCATCGTGTAGTGATTATTGCGGAGCTCTTATCGCTATAGTCGCGTCTAAGTTAACGTACCTCTAGAGATGGTTACTAAGCGACCTGGCAACACTGCTCGTTGTGTTGATACAGTGGCACAACCTAACGCTGAACGTGCAAAGCTTCGAAAATCTCATTAACATAATCTATTACCATAACAGACGACAACGTTCTGTGTAATACTACTTTAACGTAGAAAACTATTTTTCGAATACGGGCCACCATCTTTCTTAATAACAGTTTCCATTTTCGACACCAGCGTATAAAATTACGTATGCGAAAGGTGAGTTAAAATCATTTAAGAAACCACACAAAATTTTCAACTCTGAATACACAGAAATACGACACTATATAACATTACACCTGTTCCTTATCTCTTTGTATTTGCCAAGCGAAACCTATCCTGTAATTCAGTCAAGTGTGACGTCACGCACTCGGACAGCCTTGGTGTAACTTTATAAGTGAGCGGGTTTGGCGTGATAAATACTTCTTAATTACTGTCCCACTACAACAAGTACTCGTAATGTGATAGTGAAAAATCGCTCGAGATTTTCATTAAACGTTTCAAGTCCTCAGAGTCCGGAAAATAGTTCCGATTCTGATCGGATTTGTGCCCCTATCTCGGGCCCATTTTTCATAAACATTTTTTCGTCAAAAACACTTTCGTATCAAATGACCATCGTAGAAGTTCGCTCGAATTCGGTACTTAAAGTACCCGAAACAAAACTTACGGTTAGTTAAACCACATGAAAATCCGGTTCCATGGACGTAAATTTTAAAAAGAAATAAAAATTCGGCTAATTAATCAAAATCCTTACATCATATTTTGTGAAAATTTCAGTCACATATGAAGGTAAATAATTTGTCAGTTTACCAAATTTGAAAAAAATGTACGATACGCAAAATAACGAAAAGCAAAAATAGCAAAAGGCAAAATCTGTATTAGGTTTTTTTTTCTTTTATGACAGCATGTCATCGCCTAAGCAACTACGCTAAAAATCCCTGTACTTCTCTCCCGGGTTGGAACCAGCGTAAGCCTGCGAAACCCAATTCATTCCTGTCAACCAATATTCACTTCCGATTGGTTCGTAGTGCAGGCGTATCTCTGGTCTGCAGTACGCTAGATTAATACATTTCCGTCCAGACTTTACTGCCGGCGCACCACGTCACACTTCCCGCATACAATATCTTCATTCCGATTGGTGCGTTCTTTATCTAGCTTTAATAATGGAATTCTGAGAAATTATGGTTGTCGCCATAATTTTGAGCATAAGACAGATCGAATATCGTTGTTCGGCAGAAAACATCGAGGAGGACCACCCGCTACGGAACAACTGCACAAGACACCACAACTTGCTCGTGAGGGAATAGGAGGGATCTCCTGTCTTGTAAATAATGCACCTTCGCAGTGCAGACGTATCTCGGGTCTATGCCACGCTAGATCATTACATTTCCGCCCAGGCATTACTGCCGGCGCATCATATCGCATCTTCCGTACACAATAGCTTCATTCTGATTGGTGCGTTCTTTCTCTAGTTTGAACACGGACCAACTGTACAAGACACCACAACTTACTCGGGAGAAAACAGGAGGGTTCCGGTCAACTCTCAAAAAGAATTTCTAACACTATTCCTCGTCAGCTTGCGGCCGACCCGGCAAACGCCCGGACTTCTATTTCTCCCGGAGACTACAAAAATAGTTTTCCGTTACTGTTAAAATCCACAACTGAATACGAAATTACGTTTATTACGAAGTAGGTTCAGTTGTAATACGTTACAATTTCATAGCTCGCCTGAAAGTACGAAATAATTTGCGTCAATCAGTTAATGACTGTTTGTCTGCGTATACTTTAAGCACGTGTAACGTGTCGATATATTATCTTCCAGTATAAACCTAATATCAATATATCGACACTGTAAAGGTCGATCACTTAACGTCGCCTCTATAAAGGCCGATATAATTCAGCCTAGATCTGTATTTATTAACACTAAACCGTATTTACATCCTAAGTAACCCATTATCCAGGTACAGCGTATGTTTAACACACCATAACAACCAATCATACGGCTTAACGATCGGTATGCCGCATGGATCCAGATCGGGTCCAACGCTGTTCCAATACGGATATGGAGCGAGCGCTCGCGTTAACATCTTAATTTACTCGTGTTCTTTATTAATTATACAAATAATTCATAAACGAAACGCGACCCAAGCAACGGATCCGACGTGGGAACCGGTTTCTGTTCGCTTAGTCGCAGTCGATTAAGTTTTAACAGGAACTAATCCTTCCGCTATTGGAACGAATTTCGGTTTACGTTTACAACCATTCTGAGGGTTCTTTCAATAACACGTGCATAATTGATTCTAGCGTTTTCTGAAAGAAAATACTGTATTATTGTTTCGACCACCGACGCTGTAAAAAACCAATGTTAACGATTACATCGCAGTAAAATCAAAACAATCTGTATTTCATAAGTTATACACACAGGATTTTCCAATAGTTTTGTACAAATGAACGCATAGTGTTTTTGTGATCGGCAAACATAAATGTGGTTATACGCGTCACAATAAAATGGAGAAAAACTCTTTTTAAAACATATATCCGGGAACGTTTTTTTATCAATTATCCCCATTTTTTGTAATTGTTTAAATTATTCTTAACGAAACGTCCTTTCATTTAGCACGTTGCGTTTCCAAAAAAATAACAATATCAAAATATTTTTTTTAAATCAACTTTTTTCGTAATAAAAATCAGCAATAGTATTTTAAATTTAAAAATCCCGTTGAAAATAGCAAAATATAAACCCTGACCATCGTCAAAAATTAATTGCTTTGTTTACAATGGAATCTGAAAATTAAAAATGCAAATTAATGCGGATTTTAACGCTGATTACAATGGAGTTATGATTTGGAATGCAATATTCTGAAACTGTTTCGTGAATTCTGCTGTGTAACTGAGTTACTAAAATCGATTTTTTGTGCTAATATTGTAGTCTCCGGGGAAAATAGTAAAGGTCCGGGCGTTTGTCAGGTCAGCCGCGGGCTGGCGAGGCACTCTTCCTGTTGGGAAAGGTAAGAAGGTCGGTCTTTTTAAAGTTGGCCGGATTCCTCCTATTTCCTCCCGAGCAATTTGTGGCGTCTTGTACAGTTCTTCCGGATGTTGGCAGGTTGCCGTGTTCTGTAGTGGGTGGTTCTCCTCGATTGTCTGCCGAACAACGATTTTCGACCTGTACTTATACTCGAAATTATGGCGGGAACTATAATTTCTCAGAAATCCATAGGTTTGCAGGCGTAAGCTGTTTTAAAGGCTATAGAGAAGTTCGGGAATTTAGAGTGGATTTTTTTCGATTTTAGTAAGCGGAACTAGGTTGTGTAACTCAGTTCCTATGTTTTTTAGGCGATGACACCAAGTTTAAATCAAATAGGACCAAACTTCAAAAAGCTAGAGTTCTAACGCACACACGCGCGCGCACGTGCACATATTTGTATACCTTTTAAACAACTTCCCAAAAAGTCGATCTAGAGAAGGATCGACATTAACTGCAAGGTTTCGTGTCTAAGTATTGCCACGATGTTCGCTCTAACAGTTTATTTTTCCGACGAACATTCACTACAACATTTCACTAAAATAGTCTCCATTTTGAATTTTCGCAACCGTTCGCGGTACACCTGTATTCGGCGCCGTACAAACGGTACCTGGACGCGATGTTTATAGCAATGTTTACATAATTTACAGCGTTCGAACCGAAGAAAAATGGCCGCGTCCAAACAGAACTCGCTATATGACATTCTGAAAACGTGTTCTCGGCAGAAAAAAAGAGAGAAAAAACCGTAACCGTTTTATAAAAATGCAAACCCAGGAAAGGAAGACACGACATTCCGCAGCACGGCGGTCGTAAAACATGACGAAGAGGCCTGCCGGCTTTACGGCAACTAGATGTCGGAGATAAGCGCGACGGTGGTCAGCGGTGGCGTTTTGTCACTTGCGAAAATTTGTTCGGAGCACTTCGGAACTGTGCGAATAGTTTTACGACGAATAGATTCGTCGTTCAATTTAGTTTTGCTGGGCACTTACCAGAAACCACATAGTCGCCTGATTAGAAAACAACTGTTGCAGATATAAATCATTACATTCAAAACGTACATTCTGATCTGGATATATCGAATCGAAATTTACAAAAATATACTTCTATCAATAGCTACAGAGCGATCGTTGTGAGTTTCAAAAACAGTTTGTTGACAATTATTTCAGCCATGCTTGTGGTTCAAGAACGATTAAAAAAACTAATTCATTCTAAAACACTATTTTTAGTTAAGTTACCATAAACCTATTGTATCATTTTTAGAATATAACAATAACACAATAAATACTGTTGGTATGGATAACGATGCTGATAACGCTAAAAATCAAGTAGGTTTTAATAATGCTTAATTTGTAAATTTCTCGATATTATGGTAAACAAACTACATAACTTATTCAAATATTTATTTCTTATCTCGCATACGTACTTTTTAAAAAATAACCTATCCTTGATTTCAATTTTTTCTTCAAAATACAGTTTTTTACATAGTAAAATTATTAATAATTAAGATCAGATACGAGTATTAAATAAAAATATTAAATTTTACTTTAATTTTGTATTTTATAATAACATCAATTCGAATATTTTTCTCCATTGAATAATTGTTTTTTTAACGCGAACATAAACATTTTCATTTCTGTCGGCATTACCCCAAGTTTTTTATTTTTGAAATTTTGATCACATCATCGTAATCAGCAACAAGATCTGCATATATTAGCGTTTAACTATTACATTACATTCAAAATTTACCGCGATCAAATTAATTTTTGTATTTACAACGGAATTTTAAAATTGTAAATATCAAGTTTTCAGAATTTAGCGTCGATTACGACGATGAAATCAAATTTTGTAACACCAAATTTTGAAAACAAATTTTGTAGACGAAAAGGCAATGAATTTGTTGGGCACTTAAGGACTGCTTCGAAGATTTTTTTTAGATAGCAATCTAATTAGAACACCGATAAGATAATCACTTATTTAGTAATGTGGTGCAGTTTTTTTACACAATGTGGTGCACCAGTTAAATCGGTTTCCCTCTCTTCAATCTTCTGACTAAGCCGTCGTTGTTGAGTAGCTGCAGGGATTCGACACTGATGTGTTCGTGACTTTGAGCGAATGTTCTGACTACACTGTCGACAGTTGGAACGTCAAGATTTTTATGTAAGTTTTCATTTCGGATGTACCAAGGAGCATCAACGATACCACGTAAGTTGTCATTTCTGATGTACCAAGGAGCATCAATGATATCATGTAAATTGTCATTTCTGATGTACCAAGGAGCATCAACGATCAGTTGTCATTTCTGATGTACCAAGGAGCATCAATGATATCATGTAAATTGTCATTTCTGATGTACCAAGGAGCATCAACGATACCACGTAAGTTGTCATTTCTGATGTACCAAGGAGCATCAATGATATCATGTAAATTGTCATTTCTGATGTACCAAGGAGCATCAACGATACCACGTAAGTTGTCATTTCTGATGTACCAAGGAGCATCAATGATATCATGTAAATTGTCATTTCTGATGTACCAAGGAGCATCAACATACCACAGTTGTCATTTCTGATACCAAGGAGCATCAATGATATCATGTAAATTGTCATTTGTGATGTACCAAGGAGCATCAATGATACCATGTAAGTTGTCATTTCTGATGTACCAAGGAGCATCAATGATACCATGTAAGTTGTCATTTCTGATGTACCAAGGAGCATCAATGATACCACGTAAATTGTCATTTCTGATGTACGAAGGAGCATCAATGATACCACTTTATTTTGAAAACGTTCAATAATATTTGTATTACTCTGATTGGCGCAACCCCACGACTGAATACCTTAAGTCTGTACTGCTGTTAAAGCAATATTTTGAGAAAGAAGAACGATGACCCATTAACAAATACACCTTTCTGCATTTTAGTTTCAGCTCTTTCCTTTGCGTGCGGCTTCCACCCTAAGTTGTGTCATCTAACGATTCAAAGAAATGAGAGACTTTGTGTTTGTGTTAGACTTTGTTAATACACAACTGATCCGATTTCATTAAAACTTGGAATAAAAATCGATTTTGATAATAGCTTGAACAAGTCTGTTTCACAACAAAATTTGTTCGTTTTAAAATGACAACACTTTCTAATCTTAAAAAATCTTTTACCTAATAATTTTTTGAAAATGTTATTTAAACACCAGAATCAGTGTTAAAATCTTTAAAATGACGAGCAAAGCGGAGTATTTTGTATAAAACCTGAACGACATACGTGTAATCTTTTATTCATTAAATTCCACAAGAGTGTAGCTTCAAGTCATTTTCTGTAATACTGACTGAAAGTCTCTTCCAAACAAATTTTGACAGCTTCATGGAGAAAAAACATAAAAGTTCCAATTAAGTTGGTCCAGCCCGTTTGAATGCAGTTTTGGAGCGGTGACCAGGCAATTATTAAGAATATACTGCGAAGTCTACTATTCTGCGAACTACTAGTTAGATAAATTCATATCCCAGGTCTGGATATTACCATAACGGCCCCTCCAATTGGTCGTTTTCTCAATTTAAATTCGCCAAAAAAATCGGCAAGAAGCACATTTTGTCACTTCACACTATGGTAACTGAAACATTTACCACTATGACCGGGCCTTACGGTAACCAGTGTTGCACAAGGTAACACCTTTGTGTTATTAAAGTACCGCGGTCCGGATGACAAGGGAAATCAAGCATCGCGGCTTAACGTAGCGTTAAAGTCTCCGCGGCCGCTGCGCCGGTCAGTTTCAATAAACTTTAATGCCAACAGCACGCGTAAACTTCTTCGGTTCAATGCGTTGATGAAGATTTCTTCACAACGTGTTCGCTGAAAGATGGAAGCTTTAGAGAAACTGTTCATTATAATGAAGGAGTACGTATATCGGTGCATTCAATCTACCTCCGTATCATTTACAAGCTTACTGAGTCAAATTAATCCGAACTTTTTAATATGTTTAACCTAGAAGGAACTTGGTATTCCGCTTTGCTAAGAACTTCATTAAATACCAAAAATCATAATTTTTAAACTGTTTTCAGTTTTTTGCAAAATAAAAAAAAATAGCAAAACGAGAAATTGTTGTTAATTGACCGAGCTAAACGAATGAATTTATCAATTTTATCAAAGACATCAACAATTTTTTATAACGTACAAGACTCAAGTAGGCGATAAAAATGTCAGACGTCCGTTAGAAACTTCTACCATCGTGTATTTAATGTGAAGCAATTACACCAGTCTGCAGAACAACAGAATTCAAAGTATTTCTGTAAGAACATATATATCACAATAGTTACCATTAATAGATAGACCATTAGGCATTAGAAAAAGGTTAAAAACTACCTTCAGCATGAGTCTGCAGAAGGCTCCAGCCGTGTGTATATGTGTGTGTGTGTGTGTGTGTGTGTGTGTGTGTGTGTGTGTGTGTGTGTGCGCGCGCGCGCGCGCATTGGCCGATTGCGGTGAATTTCGGTACGAAGATACTTTGTATACAAGCCTGAATGACGTATGTGTAAATTTTGTTTTATTCACTAACATTTCAAAATGGCGACCTCTGATTTACTTGTTGCTGGCTATTTCCTGTAATACAATTTTGACGGCCTGCATAAAGAAAAGAACTCAAAATGTCCAATAAAACTGATCCAGTTATATTTTTCATAATATATCGGTGAAATTGGCGGTAAAGGTTTAGAACAAGTCTTAGAGAGGTGGACAAGGTAATTAGTTAAAAACATTACGCGAGGTCTACTGTTCTTTGAACTACTAGTGGATAAAGATTTCAAAATTAAAGGGAAAAAGTTAAATTTTATAAGTAAAATGGTACAAAAATATTATACAAATATTTTTTTTATATTGAAGTTTTTAGTTTTTCAAAACTACTGACAAAAGAAATCAAGTTTTAAATTTCGTTTTAACATTTACGTTTAGTGTGCACGTGCTCTAATTTACCGATATCTGGAGAATATTTAATATTTTTGAAATTCCTTTTATAAAGGCCATTTTTTGGTAAGAAAACGTTTTTTAAAAGCTCTACTCCAATGACCGTGATTCACTTTGCAAAAATACAGTCTACTAGACAGTATAAAAAAACAATGCAGACAAACATTTGACTCGTAATTCAATTTTCCTCATACGTTGGTCACAGGGTCATAAAACTGAAGTTAGTGTAGGCCTACTAAATTTTAAATAAATTACGGCTGTAAAGTAAACCGAGAATAACGAAAATTAATTCTGACCATAATTGGATTTTTCAGTTTACTAGTTTGAGTTATGAATCGATTTTCTGTTTTTCCTTTGTCGATAAAATTTTCAGAGAAATAATTCAAAATGGGAAAGTTTGTGTAAGTTTTCGTACTACGAATTTCAATACTTCTAAAAGAAAAAATTAAATCACTACATTGCGCCAATTACACTAATAAATACGGGAAATGGACGGAACCATTGAATATGTACTACAAGTACAGTCACCATTACAAAAATCGTGCTCGGCATCAGCGGCTAAAGTTCAAGTTATTGGACTATCTGCCGTTACGAATGCTGCAAGGACAGACGGTGGAGACGCTTGGGGAACATTTACAGTACTATTACATACTATTTAACCGTAATTGAACACTTTGCCGCAAGATGCCGGCAAAGTCAGTGAGCGCTCACAAATATCTCATATAGGTTATCATTGTAGCACGTTTATATTCAGTGGCGTAATACAGAGAAAACCTCAACAGTAGCAACCGACTAAACTGCCGGTACTAAAAAAAAAAAAATTAAATAGACATACTTTATTGTAACTGGAATTGTTTGTAGTATCGTTTTCTGTCAAATAATTACCAAAGTAGCAGATACTTTTTCGATTAAAGTGATATCTTACTTTATACGTGTAACGGAAAACGAAGCCATGATGATATCTTACTTTATACGCGTAACTGAAAATGAGGAACGATGCTCTCTTGCGTTATACGTGTAACGGAAAACGAAGCAATGAAACGACAACACGCCGTTACGACGTCCTAATATCAATGAAACGTGACAGTTTAATGAAATGGAATTCAGAATAACTATAATAAAATTCGTTAATGGTTTCATAATTAATTTTCAGTGTATGTGGAACGTGTCTTCTGATAAAACCAGGCAGAAGAAATCTGTGTTTCGGGCAGTTAATTGGGTGGAAATATTTCACGCGCTGAGAATAGGCCAATTAATGTACACGTTCTGAAAGGTCCGAAGACGTCTTCAGAGAGATTGTAAAATCAGCTAAAGGATTCCTCAAGGTAAGATCTACGGGCTAGACCATTGATTGTACACATATATGAAGCCTTTCCTTACGATCTGTGTGTTGTAGTACAAATATAAGTGATGTACGAGAAACTGAAATGAACGACTTAGCAACAGAAAAAAGTTAAAATATACAGCGAAGTGGCAGACGAGTGTGTGTGTGTGTGTGTGTGTGTGTGTGTGTGTGTGTGTGTGTGTGTGTGCACTCTAAAATTTAATTCACTGACACAAAAATTGTTTTTTTAACAAATTGGTTATCCAGAGAAAATCCGTCCAATAGTTTCAAAATTTAGGCTTTTCCAAATGTTTAAACAACCATATCGTTTTTTTAAAATTGTATTTCACCATGGTAATCAGCTTTGAAATCTCTACATAAATATGCATTTTAAATTGTCAAAATCCAACCTAATTAAAAAATGAATCTAGCATCGGTCAGAGGTCACATTCGTACTAAAATGTATCACGTTTTAGGGCTGGTTGTGATGGATTCTGCGTGATGCTCATGCTATTGCATATACATAAAAATACAATTGTGACCACTTCTAAAGAACTGATATCACACAATAGCTGTTGCTTCAATATCATTTAAATTGAGGTTATGTTAAAAATTCAATTTCTAAATAAAATGGACAATAAAATTAGTAAAAAAAATGTTTCTTAAGTGAAGAACAAAGATTAAGAAAAAAATGTACGAGAAAGACTACGACGATTTGAAAATAAATTTTAAAAAATGAAATTAACGAGGAAAATGTTACAATTAATAAAATAGTTATGACTGAAGAGCAACATCAACTGATTAATAACAAAATCTAGAAAAACATGACACATAATTTATATTTTTGGTTCGTAAGAGAAAAACTAAAAAAAGAATCAATGAATCATCAAGCGTGCCGCTAAAACGTCGCAACCCACCCCCACAGCCCCATGGGAACACTATGGTATTGTATGTGTAACCCACCATCTCCCCTCCACGAAGGTTTCGGTTTGGAACTGCAATGGTTAGTTTCTTAGATATGGGTGTCAAAAGAGAGCATTATACCAATGGATTTAAGACGGTGAATCAGCTGACAATCGAGTGCCGAAGCAAAACATTTAAGCCAATAAGCATCGACTAGAATTTAAAGCTATGTATATAGAATAGGTAGAACACAGCTGATCAGCAACATTCCAATGCATCACCTTTAAAATAGAATTAAAACTGAATTAGGCTAGCCCAGAGGACATTAACCCGTAAATAAAACATGTTTATAAAGCGGAATACCAAAGTCAGATAAAAGTCAGTTTAATTAAGCCAAATATTAGACATGTATAAATAACAATTAAATAAGAATTATCGAACTGTACTGTAATAGTTAAAGTTATGACTCCCGTAGTATCTAAGTCAAGTAAAGAGAATCGAATTCAAAGACTCACAGGTCTTAAAAACTGAATATTTTAAAAAGTTCTATTGTGTAAAGAAACAAACATTCGAAAATCATTTTTTATATAATTCTGTTCTATTCTTTACATATATAGAACTAACACCCTCACCCAGACCCGAAATATAAGCTTGGAGCTATCAAGCTTTCTAATACTATTAGGCTATATAGTAGACACAGGTTTTAATGGGTGTCTTTTTACGAACGCATTTCAATTGAAAACTGAGCTGTAATCATGGTAAGAATCAGACCGATCCTGACCTCGAGGTCGTTTTTGACGGGGTCGTTAAGACTGTTTAAATTGTAATCGTTAGGACTACAAAAATCAGTTTTTGTAATATCTTGGACAAACTCGTTAATCGCCAAAACATGTTAAACAGTTTCAAAATGGCGGTCATTAAAAAATTCAAAAACTTAAAAGTAGTCTTTTAAAAAAATTAAACTTCGTAGTCTTAAAATTTGTTATAGTCTGATTTCATCAACTTAATCTGCATTTAAAACTGCTTAAATTAACATTTTGGTTTTTTCAAAATCCGTTTAAATTAAGGAATTCAATTTTACGGCGGTCAAGGTTCCTTTTCGTAATTTCTACGTAATTTGAAGTGCTAATATATATTCAGATTTTAATGCGGTGAAATAAAGAGTTGTAAAAAGTAAGGCACAAAAAAAACTTTTGGCACGTCAGCGAGACAGCTGCGTGCCGGGCTATTGTTACTGAATCATTTTATAGCAGCTAGTTTCTCATTCTTGTACTAACCGGCTATTCGACTGTTGTTGTACAAATAGGTTGTTCCGTCGCGGATAAGCATCACCGATATCCTGATCCGACCGAACGCAACTGACACTTGCCGAAGCGACCGTCTTTAAACAAGTTTCCAAGATCCCGAGAACACGGGCCGCCGCTATACAGTGGCGTCACAAATGTATTATCATAAAATTAAGGACCCCGGCCACCGGATATGGAGATGCCCGACGTGACCGGGGAGTTAATCCGACGCGAGACATTAATAGAAAGTTAATGCCGGAATAATTGTGATTGTTTTGTGTAGCTTGAATCGATCGTGTCGGACAGAATCGGCGACGGCATTAATGGCTCTTTGTTCGCCGGGCATTAGGCGACGCGGTGGACAAAAGCGGGCACGGTATTGTTTGCGGCAATTTGGAAACAAAGATTACACAAACTCTCTTACATTTCTAATAATTCGCGGTAGCTCAAGTGTTGGACGTGGTGGAAGCGAACTTTTTAAACTGTGATTTCACCATCATATAACAGCCTTGGCGTTTCAAACTTCCATACTGCATTGAAAATACGAAAATGAACCTTGACCACCTTCAAATTAAATTTCTTAATTTTAACAGATTTTAAGAATTCAAAACGTTAATTTACGCAGTATTAAAAGCAATTGGTGAAATCAAATTTTCAAAAAATATTTGAAACAAATAGTTACGAATTTTTAAAGATTTTAAAACGGCCGCCGTTTTGAAACTGTTGAACGAAGTTTGCTGGTTAACGATTATTGAAATTGATTTTTCTGCTAAGTTTGCATTGAAGATCTTTGCTCTACAGCTATCAAAGTTTCAGAGCAGCTCCTTGGCCTCTTTTGTCTTTCCAGAGTTTAAACCTTTTAGCTTCTTCTTCCTCTTCAAGTCTTCAAAACAGTTCCGGTTTTTGCCGACTCATCTGCTTCCTCATTTCTCTCTAACCCGGCGAGTCATGATATCCACAGGATAAAATATGTTTCATATTCGAAATTAAGTCATTTGCAATTTTGTGTAAGTTCAACATAACCTAAAACTTATAACCTATCAGCTGTTTAATGAAATCAGCTGATCGTTACGAATTAATATAAAAAACTGATCTTTTAATATAACTACCAAAATTCAATTAACAATTCATTTCGTATATATACATCGGTTAACTTTCTTGGTAGTTTCCGTGGTGTAGTGGTTATGACGTGCGTCCCCCACGCGCAAGTTGGGAGGGTGGTTCGATCCCGGAAGGAAACATAGGAAATTTTAATTTAATATGAGACTTGTGACGCGCAAAATATACTATTACATATCAATATACATGTTTCTCGCATCTCGCGACGAGCAAAATCCAACACAACCAGCCTTAAAACATGATACATGTTAAAACGTACTGTTACACTTTACTTTAAAAAAGGTTTTTTATGCAACAGCTTTTGAACGTGGCTAAAGTTTTGTTTTCTCTTGTTCACAAACCATTCATATTTTTCACAAAAATGACTTTTTAATGTCTTTTTGATTTATTCATAGCAATCTGAGCAAGAAAGAACCTTGCTTAACACTAAATCTCTTACAGTTGATTCTCGCAAATCACGTTTAGAATCGCGCGCGCGCGCGCGTGTGTGTGTGTGTGTGTTATTAGTTATGCCAGAAAGACGATCTCAATGTCACTGTATACATAATCTCTTAAATAAAAAACTCGAAGACGAACACCCGAAAATACATCTTTCACTGGACGCACTATATCCGCTGCAGAAGAAGCCGAGGGATTCGGTTCGGCGCTTTGACGATGTCCCCGGGTCAGAGGTCACTGTGTGTTTATGCACACTAGCCCTGCAGTGTCACCGCGCTTGCCACATACCATATGGTCGCCCCGCTCTGTCGGTGTAGTTTAAAAATGATGGTAGCGGAATAGAATGGGATTTATGGGCGCTGGGGATGCAATGTATTTGGGAGAAATGTGTTGTCATTGTTTTATTGTTTTGGAATGTCTTCTCCCCCCAGCCAGTGTGTGTGTGTGTGTGTGTGTGTGTGTGTGTGTGTGTGTGTGTGTGTGTGTGTGTGTGTGTGTGTGTGTGTGTGTGTGTGTGTGTGCGTGCGTGCGCGCGCGCGCGCATCAATAAATAATGTAAAAAGTTGTTCCAACTTACAAGTGTTTATGTTAGGTAATTTTTTATTAAAACTGCATTATTTTTATTGCGAAATGACATAATGGAGCGGTCATCAGCAACACACACACACACACACACGTGCGCGCGCACAAGATTTGCTGATTCATTAACAAGCAAAGCCATTTCAACAATTTCAAAATTAATGGTCATTTCAAATATCAAAAAAATAATAATAACGTTTTAACTTTAAAAAATAATACGAAAACTACTGCAATCATTGTTCATATTCTGTTTACAATAGAACACATTTAGAAAAAAAATTCCGTCGAAAGCACGAAATTGAATCTACAGCAGTTTTTGTACTTTCAGTGTAATTTGAAAATTTATAAATTTTAAATTTACGGAAATTTAAAAGTTGGTAACGATAACCAAATGTGATTTTAAGAATGTGTAAGATTACAAAAACTGATATAAAATTGTTATTTACATTATTGCAACATTGCCATCTGACCAAATAATAAAATAATTAGGATTGTTACCTATTTTTCGTCTAGTGGTCTTTTCACTCACCTCGTAAAGGTTACCGTGGTTTCGAAACCTTACTGTTTCATCTTCAAGCCGCAAAACAAAATATCAAATTCTTCTGTCGAGGTCATCACAAAGTTAAACAAAACATTGACGTGTCACAAACACGTTAACACACACACACACACACACACACACACACACACACCAAATCGTTTTAAAATTTACCGTAAAATGAACGTAACAAATTTGCTGCCAGGCCGAGTAGGTATGTGATTTACCTACACGGGTAACCATTTTGCATAACTTGCGCCCTAATCTGATAATATGGGTATGTAATTCAACATAAAACCATTCATTAGACAACTGTTATCATCATAATTTTAGCAATCCTAACGGTTAAAAAAATTCTACTTTTTCAGTGGAAACTATTAAACCCTCTTTTACCTCTTTAGGGTTACAAATTTGGAAAATGATGAATTCCTGTTTCCTTTTTCGTATTTTAATGCAACGACATACGAGTTATCCATGTTTATCGTGTATTTTAGTCGAGTAATTGTGTTCAGCGTTTGTGACGTGTATTTTCAATGTTTTGTTTAACTTTTTAACGACTTTGAAAGAGGGATTTAACATTTTGTATTGCGGCCTGAAGATGAAACAGGAAGGTTTCGAAACCGTGGTAACATTTAAAAGTTAAGTAAATATTTTTTTTTACTATTTAGACGGAAAATACTAGACGGAAAACTACTAGACGGAAAAATAATTCATAATTCCAATTAATTAAAATGTTACTTTTAGGAAATTTGCTTCCATCACGTCATTAAGACAAGCTGCGTGTCGCGATTGTTTATTGAAACGAGTCGGTAAATTTATCGCCTCGGAAACTGTTTAAACCCGGTGGACGACCGATATCAGTCCAGCCAACTGAAATCCTGCCGCATTAAATTTCCCTCGAGTTGACAAATCCGTCCCAAAGTTGACCTTCCTTTTAAGGGAGGCCTCCGAAGGTCAAAGGTCGGTTCCGAATTCCTCCGTGTCGGCGAGGGCAGATAAAAACACATTCGAAGTCCCCCTATAAGGCGGAACATTCGTTTCAAACTTAAGTTATTGAGGTTATGTTTCGGTGGACATTTTGATTCCGAGTGCTTTCCATTGTCCATTGTTTTCGCGACGACGTTCCGTAGATTGATCTTCGCCGGTTCCAGCGACTGGTTCCGCGGCCGGTCCCGGGCGCCGGCCGCTCGAATATCGGGAATCCTTAATCGAAATTAACCGTTGTTTAATTCATTCCGTGTTCTAGGTGGAGACAAATTGGAAAAGGATTTGTTGACCGCCGCTTCTGACAAAAAGGACGTGTTCGCAGAAGTCGAACGATCTGAAATTAGTCAACAGGAATGCCACGAGGTGTCGTTTTACTCTAAACAATTAGAAGCTGTTCTTTTTTTTCTTGTTACGCAATTCCCGCGACTCTTTCCATTCTTTTTCCATGCTAAACTGTACACTGCTGAAATTTCTGTTTTTTCAATATTTTAAACTGCGATTGAACAATTTTCAAATCATCTGAACATATTTTCTTTAATATATTTTATAACTGAAAATAAAAGTTGCTTAATATTTTACAAATTTTTAACGATTTTAAAAAAATTTTCTAGTTTATAAATTCCAAAATTGTAATATTGTTAGTGGAAAATACATAAGGACGCGTAAAAACCCTAAATTTATAAAACACTTTAAAAAGTTTGAAACCATTTATAGAAATCAGAATCGACGATAATCTAATATTCTAAAATATTCTAATCCCTAAATAAATTGTTTAATTATTACTTAATTTAAGATAAACTAGTTATTTTGTAACATACGAAAAATCGTCATTTCGTTTATAGTCTGTTTTAATAGAATATATAGTATGTGCAGGATGATACTACTATGTATCATGTTTTTACTATAATACTATGACTATAATAACCTTTTCGTATCGTTAAAAAGATCAGTAAAAAACCTTTCAATTGATAGCTTTTTACAAAAGTAATTTCAGACAAGGTACGAGTAATACTAAGTACTTTAAGTGCCGCTCATTTTCCTAAATGTACAGTAAATTTTTTTTATTGAAGGTATTTTCAAAACAAGATTACAAGAGAGAGAGAGAGAGAGAGAGAGAGAGAGAGGGGGGAGAGGGGGAGATTGAATATAAATGCGAGAAATTTGTATCTTTGAGCAATTAAATTTGGTTTTTAAGATACTGTGTAAATCTGTGTTAATAAAATGTAAGCCTAGAAAAAATAACAAAACCGCTTTTAGATTTGGATATCAGAAATAACGAGTAAACAAATTATCGTACGCTACGTGTACGAGGGATACATTATCGTATAAGACGAGGGAAATTACTACATTGGTGTGGGAAATTTGACACCACGATGGCAACTTCGATAAAATTCCATTAACAAAAGAAGTGTCGAAATAAAACAAAACAGAAATTGTCGCAGAACAGTACTAAAATAATGTTTAAAAAACTTATACACTTATAAACTTGTGTTACAGTCACGGTAAAACTGTAATATAATAATTTTTGGAAATGATTTACAGGAAAATTCCAACATGAAGTTTTTTGTAACACAACTAATGGCCTACTTTTATCTATAGAAAATGTGAAAGTCTCGTATTAAATTAATTATAATTAAAATTGCCTGTGTTTCCACCCGAGATCGAACAGGAGAAATTGTGCGTATGAGGCGCACGTAATAACCACTACACTGCGGAAACTACAAAGTTTGACAGATTTAAATATACGAAATGAATCGTTAATTATAATTTTAGTAATATGTAATAGTAAAAGATCAGTTGCTTTATTTTAATTCGTAAAGATCAGCTGATTTCATTGAACAGCTGATAGGCTATAAGTTTCAGGTTACGTTGTTAAGAACATAATTCGTCATGTTTTCGAACAAATTATCGTAATTAAAATAAAAAGAAGAAAAAAACACGATAAATGATTTTTATTATTTTAGTTCAATAACAGAAATTTTTATCCCTGATTTTCCAAAAATAGTATTAAAAATTACAAAATTATCGGCGGTTATGCTTTATTTTTTAAAAATATTTCTTCAAGAAGCAACAAGATCCTCGTTAACAGAAACAGAAAATTGAATCAACCTTTCAATTGATAGCTTTTTACAAAAGTAATTTCAGACAAGGTACGAGTAATACTAAGTACTTTAAGTGCCGCTCATTTTCCTAAATGTACAGTAAATTTTTTTTATTGAAGGTATTTTCAAAACAAGATTACAAAAGAGAGAGAGAGAGAGAGAGAGAGAGAGAGAGAGAGAGAGAGAGAGAGAGAGAAAGAGAGGGGAGGGGAGGGGATTGAATATAAATGCGAGAAATTTGTATCTTTGAGCAATTAAATTTGGTTTTTAAGATACTGTGTAAATCTGTGTTAATACAATGTAAGCCTAGAAAAAAATAACAAAACCGCTTTTAGAAATATTAAAAAAAGGTCAGCATCGGCGCTCATTTCAAGGCCTCGTATCTAGTTTTACCGCTCCAATAGTTCACTTTTCAATAGCAATTCCCCATTTGTCAGTTACACATGTAGTCAGTTACACATTTTTCACCGCTAGTCGACTGTGAATCAAGTAATTGGAATAAACATAACCTAAAAATTAACGTAAAAATAAAACATTACTGTCCAATATCACGTAATGTGTTCAAATAAGCCAGCTGTTTTTACTATCAACAGCTGACAGGCTATCCGTTTTTCTTCGTGGTCGCTCTATAACGATCGCCTGACGTTGTGCATTGGTTCAGTTAATATTAAATACGATCGAATAAAACGGAATGCAATCACCGTAGTTTTTGTGCCCGAAAATGATCGTTATAACTCAGTAATAATTGTAAAGATTATAATTATAAGAGGTCGGCTGTTTTTCTTCCGTCTCGTCCGGAGAAGGAAATACAGTCTCCCTGCGAAGGCACTGTATGTCAACTAATGTGCTTCTGTTTCAACTATAAATTTTGCTATATAAAAAAACATTTTTTTATAATAATGAAATTAATTAAGCTAAATCTATCTTTCATACGATTACTGAAAAAAATCCTCAAAATAGGTTTACAAATATTGATGAACTTTTGGTTATGTATTGGTATTTATAACTCAAGTTACTGTGCCTAATTTGAACTAAACAATTAGAATACCAGAGTAAATCAAATATACCCCGCTGGTGGTCAGCATTTCTTTCGTTTTACTCTTAAATCATAGACTCATATTTACTTAACATATGACTTCATTTCTTTACGATAACATTTTGAGTAAAATCTGATGAACTGATTTTGATTATAATGACTTTTCACCTTACTCATAAACTACATTTGAGCTAAATTCGATCAAAATCGTTTTAAAAAGTCCGATTATTAATAGTTTTTTTTAATATGTTTCTTGCAAAACGAAAAAAATGGTCACGATCTATGTCAAGTAGTAAAGTCGTCAATGACGTGCCCAGACGGACAGACATTAGGAAAACACGGGAACGGAATACTATCTGCGGACGACATTTGAGCAGACTCCTAAAGATGCGACTATTAACAGTTTTCGGAACGGTCAATATCCTCAAAACAATCTTTTAAATTAGCAAAATATTACCACGACATGGGAAGTCCACAGCTGCGTGCCGAATTTCATCAAAATCGGTCAGTCAGTTTAGTCTCTAACTACGTGCAGACAGAAAGAACAAACACTTTTTTGTACTCAGAGGAAATTGTATTCATCAAAATCTCAATACGTGTGTGTGTGTGCGCGCGCATGTTCGTGCGTTTTAGCACGCTTACGTTCGCATTTTGTTCCGATTTGATCGATTTTAGTTATCATATTAGACAAGTTTGTTACCCAGCAAAGGGATAAAGTGGATAAGATGGATAATGTAGATAAGGTTGATAAGGTTATTAAGGTAAATAAGTGGATAAATTGGATAAAGTTGATAAGGTAGATACTGTTGATAAGTTGGATAATGTGGGAAAGGTATATAAGCTGGATAAGGTGGATAAGTTCGTTAAAGTGGGTAAGGTGGGTATGGTTGATAAAGCAGATAAGATACGTAAGGTATATAAGTTGGATAAGGTATGATGTTGGTTAAGGTGGTTAAATTGATAAGGTGGGTATGGTATTTAAGTTGGGTAACTTAGATAAGTTGGATAAGGTTGACAAGGTGGATAGTGTGGATGTTGTGGACAAAATTTTTAAGTTTCATATGGTCAATAACGTAGGTAAAGTGGATAAGTTGGATAAGGTAAATAAGGTTAACTATATTAAACCTTATAAAAATATTCGTAACTTTTTTTATCTTACACTTCCTTGAACATCTGATTTCACCTTCGTTAATCAGTTTTAAAGTCCGCATACATTGACATTTTAGTACTTTGAATGTGTAGTCCTGAAGTATACAATTTTAAATGATGCAGATTAAGAAGTGTATGTTTGAAAAACGTTACCAGAAATGCCGCCACGTCAGCAAGACAGCTACGTGCGGAGCTTGTCTCTTACAGCGAAGAATGAAATAAAGGACGTCTGGCTAACATATAAAACCCACGTCAAAAATAATTGAACTTTGGTCGTTATGTAAAAAAAACCCTAGCTATTTTATGTATTGTTATTAAATTACCTGACAGGATAAGGGAAGTAATAAAACGTTTCGCAATCCGCAAGCGGAGTGAACAAAAGATAATGGCTTTCTCAGATAACAGATTCTATTCCACGCGCCGCCTGGGTGGTCACGCTGATCTGTTTCTTCATTACGCTAGTCAGCTGCGCACTTGAAGTTCTTCTAGTCCACCTGTTATCGACTCGGTTTCCAGTTTTATTTGTTTGTTTGTTTGTTTAGAAGTTGACTTTTTTTGCGGTTCCGCTTAGAACACGATAATTTCGCTACAGTAAGAAACACTGTCTCGGTGAAATTACGCCAATCGACTGAGCACTGGAAAGTACAGGTGATCGGTAACACTTTTTGTTCTACGAAGGAGAAAAAAACCTATAGCAGGAAAAATAAACACGTAACTTGTAATTAAACAATTACTGAAACTGAACGTTTTTTCTAGGTTCTTGTACAATTATTGCTCGATCTTCAGCACATTTACTCAGTAATCGCAGCACGCAGCCATCTCCCTAACGTGATGGTAACAAATTCCAAAAAAGTAATTTTTTAAAATTATTTACACTTAGGACCGTTAATACTTGGTAGAAATCGATTATATTAATGAAATTATAACACATTTGTATATCTCCATAACTTTTTAAATGAATCTTGCCAACCAAGGTTTCACTCGTACATTAAGTAGCTTGACAATGCTGTAACGAGTGAAACCTTGGTTGGCAAGACTCAAATAAACCGTTTGAAGTTAAATTAACCTCACAAATTTTTATTTTTCATTCAGAATACATCCTGACCGCCAACCAGACCAGAGTGTAATGAATCTATATCGCAAAGTCCTACATCACTTTTCGAGAATCGTTATAATTTTTTTTTTAATTAATAAAAAAAAGTTTATGTAAGTTTTAACCACGTTCGATTTTCGATTGGTACGAAAATCGATTCTGCCTAATCGATTGCTTTACCGACAAGTTCGCTACACAGAAAAATCCGTTCAATATCACGCCCAATTAAAATCTAGGAAAAAAGTCAACACTTTTTATTTGAACGTAATTTGAAGTACAAAATGCCAATTCATGCAGGTTAGATGATAATGATGGCGGAATTAGATTTTCCAAAAAAAATTGTGGAACGATATAGTAAAGTTTTTTGAAAATTTTATTCCATCACGTCAGCGAGAAAGCAGCGTGAAACGATTATTTTAGCACATTTATATATGGTTGGATTACAATTTCTCTCTAAAGCAGCGAACACCAAATTAGGCGGATGGCTGAATACGCGCTGTTGCCACGTATGGAACTGACAAAGCAAAGGAAGGCCGACCACTGCACGAACTGGCAGTACCGAGTTTTCAGTGTTGCTCAGTTCAAGTCAACCTCACTCGTCGGCTAGAACCCTAATTTTATTATTTAGTTTCTTCCCTAAGAATTAATTTAATTAAAACATGATTTGTTATCACTAACAAAGACATGCTATTTTTGTTGAAAATTACGATTTAAAAATAAAAAATATCAATGCAGAAGAAGCACACAAATGAAAAATCGATCACGCTTGTTTTAGCCTCCACTCGACCCAGGTTTAAAGCTAGACAATAATTTCTATGAAAAAAAAAATTAACTATAAAACTTATAAAATACAGTTTTCTCCAACTTCCCCGCTGACAAAACGTCGCTACCTGAAAAACATATCCCAGCTTACTGAAAATATCCTCATATAATCTGTTTTACGTTTTCAGTTTTTAAAATTATACTCCCCAATTTTTAAGTGAATAACATTTAATCAACATAAAACAACGGTCATCCTCTACTAAATAGTGCAAGACAAGTAAATGTTAATAGCAAAGCGCGTCAAGGTAACTATAGGTCAGCCGCTTAGAAAAACGCCTGCAAGAACATCAGTGGGAAAGAGAGAAAAATGTACGAGTATGAGGTCGAGTCCTCACTCTCTCCTTTTCCTTCACTATCGCTGAGTAGTAACAGTTTGTAGACTCAGATTGGCAGACTCTATATCACTGGACTGATGGTGGGAGCTGGAGGAAAATTCTCCTACATGCGCGAAAAATTCTAGGTGGACTATAACACGCACAATGTGGCAACGCTGCCATGTCGGCCGCCCGCCTGATTGGTGCATGCTATAATAGTGCTGTACAAGCCCGTAACAGCGTAGACGCTCCAACCGCTTTCCCTTCACGGACATACTATAGGCTATAAATTTGCTAATCGTTTTATCGCCGTTTCACGTTACTTCAATTCTCTTTTCCGTATACCACGTCGTAAATATAAAAAAACATTTGCATTTAGTGGTCGGATCAATGGAAAGAATTCACGAATTGAATTTGTAAAAAAAGCCCAGCAATAAAAATTCCCAGCCTTATTGTAGACATTCTCCGCTCCGAGTAAGGCCTGCTTACGGTACATTCTTTGCGGCCAAGCATGTCAATACGACTTTTATTGTACTCTTTGAAATCGATAGGTCGTGTGGCGGTGTCAGCGTCTGACTTCGAAACCGAATCAACTGTTACATAGATTTGTACTTACAGCGAATTTCCTTTAGAATAATATGTAATAACGTTGCGGCCGTCAAAGAAAGACCCGAAACCAGGACTTTGAAATGATCGCCGATCCTATTCCGTACAATAGTTTTTGAAGGATCATTAAACTTCATATGCGTTCGAAATTTTGGTTCAATTCGATTGAAATTTGAAGACAAAATCGCTTTTGGTAATACCCTGAAAAAGTTCGTTATCCAGTAATTCATTCCACACAGTTTCAAAATGTCGGCCAGTGCAAATCTTTAAAACTGGAAAACGAATCTGGTAGAGGTCAGGGTTGTAATTAGAAAATTTTAAATGCAGATTTTAACGCGGACTGCGGCGGTGGATTCATATATATTTTTTTAAAATTCCATCATTCAAGTGAGACATGGGGAAATGAGCTAGCTATTTGTGCTGCCACCACTACCTAGACCCGGGATTGTGATATGCGTTTTAACACGTTCACGTTCGTAATTATACCGTCCGATTTGTTTCAAATTTAACACAGAAATCGGTTTCGTTAATTAACGGCTTGAACAATTAGTTTAAGCATTTCAAAATGGTGCTCACTTCAAACATTTAAAAGTTCGTAACTTGTTTACGTTAAATATGTTTGAAAATCTAATTTCACCATCGCAGTCAGCGTCAAAAACGACATAAATTAACATTTTCGATTTTCAAAATCCGTTTAAATTAAAAAAATTGATTTGACGGCGGTCAGAGTTGTCTTTTTTTTTAAATATGCCTAACGTAAAAATTTAAAATTCTGATATATACGCTGGTGAAACCGAAATGTCAAAAAATATGCAGTACAAAGAAAAATACTTTTGGAAATTAGTTTCAATGACGTCAGCGAGACAGCTGCGTGACACGATTGTCAGTATTCATAACGTGAACTAAGGATTGAACTACTTTTTTTGTGGAAAAAAGTTACAAGTCTAAAAAAATGTGTTTATCTTCTTGTTTGTATTTTTGAGGTTATAATATTGTATAATAACTTTGTTTAATTAAATAAAAATGTTGTTTAAAGAAGGAAAGTTAGACCTAATTTTTTGAAGGGCGTTTTGGAGTAATTTTTACGAAATAAGTTGCAAGCAAAACAGATGACAATGCTGAACAAATATAGGTATTTTGTCAGACCAATTGACAAAGTCTATACGATAAGAGTATTTATACAAGGTATTATGTACACACAATATTTCTATATAGTAGGCGTACCTGATGTGAGGCGGGACGTCACCTGAATGCGAGTTCTATAGTGAAACCATCACAGTAAGACATGTATTGTCCGATTGTAATAGTTTCCAAAATATGAGGGTGTAGATGTAAACTGGGCAATTGTTTACAGACGGTGTTGGGAGATGTCTTGACCATCGACCAGACTTTAAACTTCTTTCATCGTCTTGATTTATTTATTAAAATTTAAAATTTTACGAATATATTACTGTAGGGCCTTTTTACAGCCCTAAAACTAATTGTTTATTTCGGTTTCTTTCTTTGTTAATTAGTTTAAAGTATGTTTTACATTTCTTTAGTTTATTTTTGTTGTTACTGTGAGGCCCATTTATGGCCCTACAATAAATTGTGTATATTGTTTTTAAGATATTCGTGTCACGGCGATGACAACCTTAACGGTTTTCCGCTGCGGAAAGGAAAAAAAATCTATAATAGTAACTTCTTTCCAGAATTTATTTTACAAAAAAAATTACACTGCAAGTTAAGCTATACAGCCTACATAATAACATACGAGGTATGACTAGAAAATAACCGGACTGATTTTCGTATGCCCGTGATATTTACTTCGTGGACAATTTCAATATGAACAAAGTGTGCTCAGCCGTACCGAAACACCTCGCTGCGGATCAAACGACCCTTCTGTGCTGACATTCCAAAAAACACTGAAACTGACCCTACCTTTTTAGAGAAGAACATGTGATGAATCGTGGTTTTTCACGTACGACCCTGAAACCAAGCGCCAATACATGCACTGGAAAAGCCCTATCTCACCAAGGAAAAAAGTACAGATGAGTAAGTCGAAATTCAGTCATGATTGTGGTTTTTTGACAACAAAGGGATCGTTTACACTAAATGGGCGCCTGAAGGTCAAACTATTAACTAAATTTACTACGAAGAGGTTGTGACCACTCCATGAACGTGTGCGAAGAAAAAGACCAGATCCGTCATCACGACAATGCACACGCGCACAAAACACTGTCGATCAAGACGTTTTTGGCAAAGCATGGATTTCCTGTTTTGAAACATCCACCCTACTCGCCTGACTTTGCTCCACGTGACTTTTTTTGTTTCTTAGGTCAAGAGCGCGTTGAAAGGAACATGTTTTGAGTCTGTAGATGCAGTGAAAAAAAAGCGACAGACATGATGATGACCATATCAGAAGACGATACGCAGCATTGCTTCCAACAATGGAAAATTCATATGGAGCGGTGTAGGGATCGAGGAAGGGTGTATATTGAAGGTGATAAGGTTTCCAATATAAACGATGTTAAATACAAAGTTTTAAGAATTCATTCAGGTTATTCTCTAGCCACAACCTATATTACTGTACTATTATGAACATATTATACGTAAATTTAGACTAGGTTTGTATTAATTATATTTTCACTATTGGCCTACATTGCCCTACGTCTACTACAGGCTTAAATATAGCAACTGTATATATAGGCCTGTGTAAGGCTATTATTATTAGACTGTACCTATATCTATATCTATTGATTAGCATATAATTACTAATACCTGCAGACATTGTACGTACACTAATTATTTAAAATTTAAATAAACATGGTTATTATAAGTTATTTATCAAATTATTATTTATAAAATAAAAAAAACTATAAAATGGGAACTGACATGAAGTATGCAATTAAAGTGTGTTTGTGTATAAAATTATAATTAATTACTAATGTAAGTAAAACTAGTACTACTAAAAAACACTACTTTATGCAGGTAACATATTTTTTAATTTAAACAGCGGTACATAGAATTACGAGGACTGGAATAACTGGATGGAAGCAGCCAGCGCTGGAACGGGATGCGTGGAACAGAACTTACGGGAGGCCAAAGTCCACGTCAGACTGCAATGCCGGCGAAAAAAAGAAGACAAAGAGTTCAAATTGCGCGTTCAATATGGCTGCCAGTTCATAGTATATTTCTTAGATCATATATATTATTTCTCGAGTCATTATCCCTTGTTCTCAGCACACACTATTCGTACAGGCATAAATGAGGCATCTTTAGAACAATTTTTAATCGGCTTCTAACACTGCAAAACGATTTTGCGCTAAAACTTACTGTTTGTGGAAAATTTTAACATACAAGACACTTCTTCATCACAGGCAAAACGGCATCTTGGATGCGCATGCGCGGCATCACAAATCAGACAATATTTTACGAAGCTAACTTATTAATCACGAATATACAATCCTATTACAAATGCAACTTTTTGCATAACGTGCTTAGAACAATATCAATATTTTTTCTTAAAAGTCATTAAACTTACAGATTATGTGGTCCTACTAACAATCTCCTATCCCTGCCCGTCGTACAAGCCGGGAAAAGCATTTCGAATACCAAACACATGTTTTGGACACTGTTTTTACACAACTATATTTGTGATTTCTCCTTCCATTGTGCATTTATTTATTGTTAATTGCTTTTCGATTTATTTTTTAAACAAGTTTTCTTTCCTTCCAACTATCGCTCTCACCCCAACAATTACTCTTATTCAAAAGGCTGGGTTTACTTATAACTTTCATAGTGCGAAATTTTTCACGAGTCCATTGGTTATATATATTATGAATCTGAAGTCATAAATTTATCAATATATTTATTTTGGTGCATCACCATCCATATTGAAGAGAGAAAAAACACCTTACACGTTCAAATTTCAATTCCTATAATTATTTACCAAATTTTTCTTGAGATGCAGAAAAAATGTTATTTTATTTTTATTATAACTGACTTTTATAATCATTTAGTAACTTATCAATCATATGTATCATAATTGTTGGGTTATAATCCAGTGGCTAGTCCTAAAACACAAACGAACAAATGTCAATCGGTTTAGTTCTTTTCAATCTTCGCACTGGTCTCATCCGTTACGCTGCTGCAGTTTGTGCAAATGCTTCACTGCACTGTTTCTTATTTCGTCTCTGACATAATCCATCTTCAGGTCACTGTGCAAATCATCATTTCTAATACACCGAAGTACTTTATTTTGAAAGTTCTGAACAATGTTCACATTTGTCTTCTTTGTCCAGCCCCAGAGCTGTATACCATACATCCGTATAGGTTTTAAAATTTGCCGATATAAAAGCAGTTTGTGTATTGATAGCTAAGAATTTCATCCTAAAAGCATGTTTCTAAATCTGACATTTAAATCTTCTTTTTTTCTTTCCCAAGTGCACTTTCCATTTAAGTTTAGCATCTAGTCATGCCTAAGTATTTCGTTGTATTTGCATTGGGAATTTTCTTCAAACTGATTTCAACTGGTTGGTTATATACTTTTCGATTAGTAAAAACGTGTGGACTTCAATTCGTTTAGTTATATTTTCCACAACGTCGTCCAGTTGTTTACTGCACCAATAGGATCTGCAACACCGACGGATTAATGCGATTTTGTGGGTGGGGGCGGTTGGCTGGATGATCTAATTTACAAGAGGACCTCCCTGGGGATGAATATTTTTGAAATAGTACCTTCAAAAACTAGCATTGTTTTGCGATTTTGTGGGTGGGGGCGGTTGGCTGGATGATCTAATTTACAAGATGACCTCCCTGGGGATGAATATTTTTGAAATAGTACCTTCAAAAACTAGCATTGTTTTGCGATTTTGTGGGTGAGGGCGGTTGGCTGGATGATCTAATTTACAAGAGAACCTACCTGGGGATGAATATTTTTGAAGTAATACCTTCAAAAACCAGCACTGTTAAGCTGTTTTGAGACTTAAAACAGGTATAAAATAAGTGCATTTTTTATTTACTCCATTTTAGTCAAAAAATCACTAATTTTTTTATATTCATATTTCACAATTCTCTTTATTATTTATAACGCCACTCATTTTGAAACACAAGTTATACTAAAGAAAACATGATTTTTCTTCTTTCCCTTCTTCTCAATATTTCTACCCGTAATTTTTTGTGTACAGCCGCAGTTATTCCCGTTGTCTTACTGTTATCTTAACGCTGATCCCTAGTCCTCATTAGTTTCGATCAATTTTAGAGTCAAGAAAGTCTGCTGTTGCAGTTAACACGGAAGAGAAGCGAGAACCAACATAAAATATGTAATTATTTAACCCCGTTCTCACCCTTAGTACAAGCATTTCAAAGTGCATAAATGTGCATATAAACATACGGACAAAACTTCCCGTACATACAAAGTTGAGATCGGGATAATGTGACTGGTATTGGAACCTTCAGATGCCTCTTTGACTCATTTCTTCGAAGCTGAGATACTTTCACTGTAAGGAAGTCAAATTTAATCTTTTAAATTTTTTTTCTTTTTATTTTTTGTCTCGGGAGGAGCGGTCGCCTCTTTGCCCCCACTCCTTTAATCCGTCCTTGGTCTGCAATTGTATAGCCCGTGTTTAATTATTTTCCATGTACACAGGTTACTTTAACTTAAACTTTAGACGAGTCCAGTTTCGAACTATCGCTCATCGACGCACCGGCGTATTATTTAAAAACTTGTCTTTGGTTTATTACAAAAATCTTTGAATTATTTATTTACTTTGTAATGAATGCAAAACAAACAGTTTTTACGAGACTCAGGTCCCGTTGTTGTCAGTAATGAAGCCATTAATGGTGGGAGCGGCGGGGGGGTGCTCCCAACCAGCGCTATTACGACCGCAGCCCGCAATACTGGAATAAATCTATAATTTTGACTTTAATACGTTGCGAGCTAATTTGGAACGACATAAAACTAAGGAAACATACGCCGGCGGGCGCCACCCAGGCACGGCTTCATTATTTTCCGTTAACTAGCTGCGTGAAATGGATATAACGCTTTGTTTGGTTTGTGCAATATTCTTTATTTTTTTACCGATTCAAAATTAGGAAACAAGTCCCTATAAAATCGATCTTGAAACAAGACCCTATAAAATCGATAAAATCGCTCCGATGGTGACATCGAGAGGTCCTTAGAAAATCGCGCGCGCGCGGGGCGTGCGTGTTTATACAACTTGCTTTCTTGAGGTTTGCATTACGATAACAAAAATGATTTCACAAATACAAACTAACTAACCATCAAGTCCGAGGCAAGATAAGTTATCTGAAAAAGTATCTGTCACTAGATTAAGATGCCACGCTCAGTATCCCCCTCTCCCGCCAGTTGATCCCTTTTTAATTTAAAAAGTCAACCGATAACTAGGTTTTTTTAAAGCTTTTTTCGCGTTTACCGTCCACACTTTATCCCAATTAAACTTATATAATGAAGGCTATAGATCGACATTAAAGAAAATGGGTATAGTTTACGGCAGTAACTGCAGTGTAAAAAGTTGTTTTTATTTGGATCAGTACAACAACTTTTTTTTTCTTTTGGAGAAGTCCCCTGGCCTTCTCTCTGTGTATGTGTTGAGTGCGTGAACATTGCTGGATATTAAACTGCCTGACCGATTTATAAATGAAACAAATAGCGATTCATAAATCCTGTTTCTGTTCAGAACAGTTTTAGACCATGCCACTTTAATTTTTATTTGTGTTTTGACCAGAACGTGGCTTCAAAAATCTTTCCCTTTTCTGGAAAAAAAAACTGTTCGCTGTACGGGCCAAAGCAGACCTACAAGCCACATTTCATAGTATTCGGTCCATTTGTTTAGTCTCCAGTAATGTGCACAGATACGCAAATACAAAAAAGGACCTGAAGACGGATAAATCCATCGAAATTTCAAGATCGATTTTTTTTGTGACCACTATACTTAGCACAGTGTACTGGCCACCTTCTTACATTTCCACGAGTATATCCCTGCTTCACTTTTCCTCACCACACTACCTACCGCATATTCATTATACACTGTCATTAGCTTATAGAAAGGAGTCCTTCTATTATTCCAGCATTAATCTCGACTTGGATCTAATCCATCACTCACAACGTCTGATGGATTCATCAAGTGACCTGTGTTACAATCACATAAATAGCTACGGCTGACAAAAAGCGAGGACCCGAGTCCTTTCAATAAATCAGCTGCTCAGGAGACGCCATCTTTAAGAAATAGAATGAATGGTTGTCAATTTATATTTAGTTCACCTTTAGGGGTTCCGGAATCTGTCGGTTCGGGTGGTGCGAGCAAAAGAGCATGAGACGTTTTTTCTCTTCGGGGATATTTCTGACGTCCCACTGTCCTCCGACACGTCATCTATAAGCTTATTGTGGTTCCTTATACTTCACATTGACCCGACTGTCTCTAACAATCTCCAGAATCTTACGTAGTAAAAATCCTCGTCTGGTTGCTGAAGTCCGGAGAGGTCCTTATTTTGGAATCCAGTATCTCGCACTCAAAGGATTTGTGTGTGGGAGTTTCTGATTTATGTCCGCCCTGATGATATCAGACGAGACTTGAGGTGACTCCGGATGAGGCCATGCATGGCGATCAAAGCGGTGACCTGTTCAGGGACCTCCAGAACAAGTGTCCTTGTTAGCGCAGGGTTTCGTCCTGAGAAGACGTGTTCCCAATCGCTGGTCCATCATGCACGCGGATTCCGCTTCTACGAGGCAAGCAGCTAAGCCTACTCCTTTTCTGACCATAAGTTACGCCCTCTCTTTTCCCTCATGCTCATGTACCCATTTTAAAAACACCATGTTAGCAGTTGAGAGAATTTAGTGGGAGTGGAGAGAATATTATACATTTAGCATAAAAGGTATTCTTGCGTTTGTAGGCTCTCACTAGGTCTATACAAAGTATATATAGCCTAATAGAAAGTACCGTGATAATGACGAAAATAAATTTTGATGTATTGCTGAGCGCTAAGAGGAAGGCTTATTCGGTTAGAAGCTGTTTTTGGACATAACGCTACATTCGAGATGATGTAACACGAAAAGTCGTTTAACCAAGTTCGACTAATCTATAAATATCTCCTAATCGATTTTTTCACGATCGTTAAAACCGCGTTTTTTACGTTGGTTGGCGTTTGGTCAAATGTAATGCGACTTAACGCTACAACCGAGATGATGTAACATGAAAAGTCGTTTAACCAAGTTCGACCAATCTATAAACATCTAATCGATTTTTTTAAGATCGTTGGAATCGTGTTTTATACGTTTAAGATAGGCGTTTGGCTAGACTTATGAAGACATAACGCTACATACGAGTTCAATTACTTCAAAGGCCGTTATATAAACAGAGTTCGACTATCTTATCTATAAATATCTCCTAATCGATTATTCACGATAGTTAAAACTGAGTTTTTTATGTTGAAGACAGGCGTTTGAAATGTAAAACTTATCACTAATGTATAAAATAATAAACAGTAAGGATAAGCTGCTCACCAAGACGACACCATCCTCTCCCGAACTCCTCACCGTGGCTCCGAACCACTGGTAAGACTTCTTGTCTATCTGTGTGCCTTCAGAGTTGTTGTTATTCCCTGCAAATACAAATGAAATCAGTCAGTATCCCTTCAAACTGTCAAAAAGGAAATTATGAACAATTAACAAAAAAAAAAATTATCCAAGACAAAACGGGAGGCTTGACATTACTTAAACAGCCTGTAAATAAATGTAATTTGATAAATTGTCACTTTGATAACAGCTTAGTAACTACGAACTCGTTCTTTATAAAATCGTTCAACCGTTTCGAAATAGCAGCTATTCAAAATATTAAAAAACTACTTAATTCTCTTAATGTTATGCTCTGTTTTTATTACATATTGATATTGTAATTAACATTTTTTTTTAAATTATAAAATTTGATTCCATCATCATGATCAACGTAAAGTAACATTTTAAATATCCAAATTTGATAGAAAAAACGTAATGCGGAAATTTACAGTACTAATGTATGAATATTTTAACTCTTCAGAAAAAAACTTAGGCAGTGCGGGACTGGTCGACAGAAGTAAATACTTTTGGCATGCCTGTCTATATACTTTTTCACTACTATGATTTAATTATTGTTATAAAAATTTATATGGATACAGGAAATAGCAACTTTTGAAAGTTTTTTCTTATTAAATTTCGCGTGTGTGTAGGTATATAACTTAAAAATTAACTGAAACTGTCACAGACTATGAATTTGAATCTTAGGCTACATAAGGGACTTTAATAATTAATCAGTTTATAACCCTACTTTTGACAGTTATACTGTCTAAATATAATAATAATAAATATAATATTTGTGATTCTGGCATTCAAAAATTAGTACAGGTCATATACATTAAATAATTAAATACACAAATTTAGAAAATACATATTTTTAAAATTAACAAGAACAATAAAAATAACGTCAATTGAAATGAAATTAAAGCTATTGTGCGAAATCAGCTGTTTAGAAGTAGTCACTTCCAGTCTAGATATATACAAGCATATATACAATATATGCTGTGAGGTATGCATTACGGATTCAAGCGTGACGCGAAAGCGTTATACCTATGTTTTGTCAACCTCGACCATACAAGTTTTAACTTCAAAAATACATTTTATTAATCACTAAAAAAAGTAATAATGTTTGTAATAATAATGTTTTGAGTAATAGTGTTCACTAAATTGAGTGCATGGATGTGTTAAAGCGTCTTTGATGGTAGAGTGTTCCGTGACGGCAAACTGAATCATTTCCCCGTGCAAAACATACACCCTGCGATAGGAAGTAGTCACTTCAAAAATGAATTTTACTGCGGCCACGGTTAATTTTAGCACTTTTTATTGTACGGTTAGAAGGCTCCGCCCCCTGAGACTGCTTCGCGGTATACAACTCATTAAGTTTTTAACAACATTATTACCTAAACAATGTGGTAAATTATAACACCAATAATCACAAAATAGCAATATTAACTGTTTACAAAAACACTGCTTCAACCATCACCATAGCGTAACGTTTCGTTGCACGCCTTACAAGTCATCGAGACGTGATTAATACATACTACTTCACAATGTGAATTGCTTTATAAAAAATATAACGTTAATGTCTAATTAATAGAGGCCGACTTCGAGCAGAAATTAAAATGAAATCTTGACTTTAAATCTATTCTGGAACAGTCAGTTCAATACGGCAACCGTACGTAATGTTATTCATTTCCACCTGATGATGGAGCGTGGTAAAAAACCAGCAGAACCGATGGCTAGATTGTAAGCGGAACTGGATTGACCGCCATTACATATAGAGCTGATTGTAAACTGCCAATTATATCAGATTGCTTTACTTTCTTGTACTAACCTTTCACAATATTCCGTCTTCTCAGACTAAGTACACAGTACAGCCTAATAAATATTTTAAAATACCGTATATATACTATTATTGCTTATTTAAACATTTGCTACCATTTTTTCACACGGAAACAATACACAATGTTTCGAGAACATCGATTCACGCTAGTTCTCAAGTGCCTAGCAATTAGAACATAAGCCTAAATTGCTTACGTTGATATAGTACAACTAAGAACAAACACTCAAGACTGATACCCTAAGGGGTAAAATATAAAACTGGCTTCATGTGCGAAGAGAATCACCAGTTACAAAAAAAAAAGAAAAATATATTAGTTACAGCTGTAGTTTTTCGTGGCTCTTGGTTACCTAATTTCATGTAAATTTCACTTTTATATTTCACCAATTAGGATAGCAGCCTTGAGTGGTTTGTTTTGAGTTGGCACTTTGAGAACGAGAGTGGATCCGTACTCTCGAAACGTCTTGTATTGTTTTCACACTCGCAAATGATGTTAACAAAATTGTCAAATAAACAAATAACATAAATATTCCATCAAAATTTGTTTTCCCAAAATTTCAAAACTCTACACTTCGTCGTTGATTACAAACGGACTAGAAGTACAGACGTTATAAAAAAGCGTGCTTGATATCAGCCGCTTAAGTCCAAATGATTGCACTATCTGCCGCTACGAACGCTGAAAAGCTGCAAGGAGAGCTTGGGAGGAATTTGAAGAAATAGACAGTACTGTTGTCTATTTAACTGTAATTGAACACTCCCGCAAGATGCCAGCGAGCGCTCACAATCTCTCATAAGGGTTATCACTCTAGTACGTTCATAATCAACGACTTCGTATTTTAAGTGAATGGCAGCAAGGTAACTATAAATCGGACTTGTAAAACGTAATCGAGTAAGTTCGTTTCCACACAAAACCCACAAACATTTTAGAAGTGATTTTATTTCTGTTCTAATGCGTATGTTTTAATATTATCACTGTATTGATAATATTATCAATGTACTGATAATATTATCAATATTGTGATAATATTATCAATACTAGAATAAAATTACACGTATTGTTACAATATTACAATTTCTAGCGTAATCAAGACGTGAACGAAACAGCTGAGTGAGCATGCGGCTTCCTCCGCAGTCCCAATAACCGTCAAGGCGGTCCCGGAGATAAAGACTGAATAAAATCAAGTCACCAATAAAATTATTAAATATTTAAATTGTTACGGATAGAACAGTAGCCGTGTCAGCGGCAGCATGTCAGCCGACTCGTCGCTGACAGACGGCGATGCTATCAAAGAGGCCTTGAGGCCGGTGTCGGTGCCTGGTCCAGGCATGCATGAACATGTACATCTTGCACCGGGTATTTCTACAAATTTCACTTCTCACATTTTATTTTGGACGTTTGAATAACTCGGATGTTTCGACAACGCGATGGTCTTTGTTAAATACTTTATACGAGAAATATAAGTGTTCTTCGAGGCTGTTTTTTTGCAATTCAAAGTTGAAAAATCCAACATCCAAAAAAAAAAAATGTTTTTAAATTAGTAGCGTCGCGCAGCTGTCTCGACGAAAATATATGACATGCTCCAAAAGTATATGACATGCTCTTTAACCCTCTTTTGAAATTCTGAATTCGCCAACAAAATCTGCATATATTAGAATTTTAGAAATGTACATTGAAAATTTTCAAGTGAACCCTGACAGCCGTCAATGTTTTTTTTGGAATCTAAAACGCTAACTGAAAGTTTCTAACGATCATTGCGCGGTGAAATCGCATTTCCAAAATCATTTAAGAAGTTACGACTTTTTAAAATTTGAAATTACTGCCATTTTGAAACTGTTTAAAGAATTTTTCTAGTTAACAAGCTTGTCAAAGCTACTGAAATAATCAATTTTTACGCCCAGTTTTAATCAAATCGGACCAAAAATGCAAACGTATACACACACACACAATTATAGCCTATACAGTAGGCCTTGGGTCTTACCATGATGGCTGCTCCAATAGCTCATTTTCCAATGGGAATTCGCAAAGAATCCTGTCTCGCAATGTCCTCAGGATATATACATTGCGCACAAAATGAAAAGCTGACCGCCGTCAAAACATTTCTTAATTTCAATGGATTTTGAAAATTCAAATCGCTAATTTAAGCAGTTCATAACGCTAATTAAAAAGGAAAAATCTGATTTTCAACAAAACTTAAGCCAAAAAACTTGCGAATTTTAAAAGATTTGAAATGATCGCCATTATGAAACTCTTGAACGAATTTTACTGGGTTAACGATCTTATGCAAGCTATCAGCATAATCGATTTTTATGCCGAGTTCGGTATCAAATCCGATTAAACTTGCGAACGTAATCGTGCTAACGCGCGCGCACACACACACACACACACACACACACACACACACACACACACACACACACACACACACACACACACACACACACACACACACACACACACACATACACGCGTATGTTCACAAGTCTCGAGCGTGTTTACGTCAAGTGCAATTGTGTGTGTGTGTGTGTGTGTGTGTGTGTGTGTGTGTGTGTGTGTGTGTGTGTGTGTGTGTGTGTGTGTGTGTGTGCGTTTGCGATGCCAAAAAAGGTGGACAAAATCTTTTATAGACTACCTGAGGTAGGGTACGCACTACCCCAGAGTGTGGAACTCAAATTAAGTTTAAACTCAAGTTAACACATATTGTTACCCACTAAGAAAACCACCAAAAGCATTCCTCTTCTATAAACACCCCCTCCCCACGGAACCGCTGCCGCCTTCGTGGGAAGGTGGACTGGCTGACCGCCTACTCTTCTACTACGTTGGCTCTCCTTTCTCGATCCTCAGCCCTCAACCTCTTCATGCCCACTGCAGCGATTCCCGCAGTGTGTGTTTGCATGGCCACTCCAAATAGCTCATTTACCAATGGAAATTCACTAGAAATTGTTTCCCAACAAAATTAACAAATCTTTACAGATTGTACTGATGTGTTCTATCTGTACTGATCTGTACTGATGTGTTCTATTTTTAGAAATTTTTCTTTTGTAAATTGACATCAGATGTTCCAACTGTCCTCCATGCCGCCTGACATATCAGGACGGCGTATGACTGCATTGAGAACTTGAAGGTGACGTACCACGACCACGCCGACGCCGGTAGGCCATCTACCGACACAGTGCATCACTCCCACGTTCCCGCGCCCGCGAAGCAGTAAATCCTGACCACATGTCCATCGGAAAAAAGTGAAACAATCGTATTTCGAATTTGTCCGTTCGGTCTCATTGGTATGACTCACGGGATTGGGCTCGGGGCCGAAGTATTGTTCTTTATATGGTCTCAGAATCAATTCCTATTGAATGTGGTTCGATTCATGACTAAACATGTGTCCCGTCCCACTGACATGTTAATGTTCCACCGTACGCTTTGTCGATTTTCTTTTTTGCAATGCTTTTGACAAATATGTTACTTTTTTTTACAAACGTCGATTTATCTTCAATTTCTTCGCTTGTTCTTTTTGACTATATATTTTTTTCTGTAATTTAACCTTGTATAAATCACTAGCAACCAGTTCTTTAACTCATTCTTTTGTTCATCTTTCTTTACTATGTAGCCTAATATATATGCAGCCTAATATATATATATATATATATATATATATATATATATATATATATATATATATATGCCTAATATATATGTTGCACAATGATTCGGGACGTTCTTTGGAAGGCTAGTTTCAAATTATAAGAATCTAATTGGGTGGTTTGAATGTTGTAGTTAGGTCAGGTAAGGTTATATGCCACAAAATATTTATTATTATTATTAGTAGTATTACAAACCATATTTTCGCCTTTGCAATATTTATCTTATTTTACGAAATTATGGTATTTATGCAGTGTAGTGGTATTTTTAAAATAGTGATTTTTGAACACTTTTTTCTTATATTACTTATTTTATTATCCAACTAACACTTATTCACCCGCGGAAAATATATTTTTTTAAATTACTTACGATTTCAGACTGTTTTTTACGGAACTATATTGCTGTTTACATTACATGGAATACGCTAGATTTCCTACACAGACTTACTGTTCATGCGCATTATCATATTCTACGTGGGGTATCTAAAGGTTCGTCAGAACACTAGGACACTCTCACGCCTTATGACTTAAAACCGATAAAAGGTCTGTAATCAAAATTCCAGGAGCAGTATATAAAATGTCCCCGTGAGAGTGCAACACAATGCAGGTGTATGTGACAGAAATAATTGTGTGTGTACCAAAACATCTGATTGTTGAAAGTAATATTTATATTATTAATATATACAAGAATTAAATATTTACTGACCGAATCTGTTTTGAAAATAGAATCGGTACGACAATCTAGGCAAGTTCTTATATATAAATGTTATTAAATAAAAGACTCTGCTTTTAGTTAACAGTAAATACTGTAGCCTAATCTAGGTATGTAATGTAAAATCCCATAATTATAGATTTCATTTGTAAATATTTCATTTATATGTATTACTTTGTTTGTTCTTGTAGTGGAAATGTTGTTAAAATGGCACCCGTTTAATTACATAGGTTCTTCACTCAACAATCGTGTCAGTTAGGTCTTCCAGTATTTAAGAAAGTAAATTTTTTTTTATAGTTTTCCGATCAAAAACTTGTCACCTATTTTCGCGCGGTAGCAATTTTGAGGTTATGCAGGTCACTTTTACTTTCGATTTTTACCGTACTTCTCGTAATTTCCGTACTTTTATATTGTGGGTTATTTCTTTTGGGTATCTAATAGTGTGTTAACGAAAAATCGAAAACCACCTATATTTACCGAAATTATAAAATGTGATAATGATTTTTCAGTGACTGATCATCGGAAAATGAGATATTAGAGCGGGCATCAAGAGATTCTGTCAAGAGACCATGAAAAATATACTAACGGTGAACCCTAGAGGTAATATATCTTCTGTCGTCCTTAAGCATCCTTAAGGCCATTTCGCACTGCACGCGTTTCTCTTAGCCACGTACGCCACACGCCACCGATGTCTGATTACTGACCACACAGCGCCCGGTTAGTGCTCCACAAGATGTCGCACATACAGGTGCGAAAATGTGAGCCTGGAATTTCATCTGTTTTTCCTTTAGTTTGAAGTTTACAGCAGTGGCAATGACTTTGTTTTGTTGTACACTTTGACGAATAGATACGAATGAGTAGGCCTACATACAATCAACAAAAAGCGTAGGTTATTTGGTAAATCTCACCATATAAGGCTGATAACGGGAAATTTCAAACTCATGTCGATTAAATCATAAACAGTTTAACGTAGTGTTGAAGTTTCGATGCAGATGTCAAGAGAACAGAAACTAATTTCAGGGAGGCAATAACCAGCAAGGTTCACGTTTCCAAAATCACTCCTGGAGCGCTCGGTAGCCATACATGGCTAATAGTAAAGGGCGAAACTGTTATTTCCCTGTAACAGGTTCTAATGTTACCGTTCCAGCCCAGTAAAAGGTTCCATAACTTACATTAATACGAAAATGAACCATGACCGCCATAAAATTCAATTCAATGGACTTCGACATATCAAAACGCTAATTTATATAGTTTTTAACGCTGATAATGACGATGAACCCAGATTTTTCAAAAGAACTTATATGAAGTTTTTCAAGACAAAAAGGTTCTAATTGGAAGCCATTTTGAAACGGACTAGACCAAACTATTACTAAAAATCGATTTTCCTGCTAAGTTTTAATCAAATCGGACTTTTACAAGGTTTCGAATCTAGGTCTTACCACGATGGTTGCACTTATGGCTCATTTTCCCAACAGAAATTCGCTGAAAACAGACCCGAGATATGTACTAAACAGACTTGCATTTCAAGAAACTGATTGAAGCTACTAAGCCCTGTTGTATTAACCAAAGAGAAGTATTTCAGTCAAGATAAATTTATTAGTTTGTAAACATAGGATTAATACCGCGGTCAGTTTTGTAGAGGACAGCACTTATTCATTGGGAATGCATGTTTTTCTGGACAAGTCACAAATGGCTACAAATAACCACCATTATCCAGCCGGCGGGGGACATGGACCGGCGAATTCCTAATCTGTACAAAACAGCTGAATTGTGATGTCGGAATGCCGGGGCGGACGAGTGACAAATATTGGCCGGCCTTGGGGGTCAAACGTCTACCCGCAGTTTGATAATTACGTTATGTTGTAGTAGTGATGATAAAAATACTCGGAACGGTCGGAATCGAATGCGCAGAATAGTTCTGCGCATTCCGAATATCGTTACTATTATAAATGACCCGCGCATGCGCAGAATCATTTCAACTACTCGAGTCCAAACCAAATAAAGTTCTCTATTGTTTATAGCTGCCTGTGTCTAAACTAAATTTAGTATACTTTTAACTTTTCCAGAAATAAAAAAAACTTTCAACAACAGATTTTTCAATTTTAAATAAACTAATTATAATGCACGTGTTTCTAATACGGGAATGGCAATATTATGACGATGTCAAAATAAACAAATGAAATGAATGGCCCTGAAACACGGAATATTTGTATCGAATTCTTCTGCTTCCGGTTCCACATTCGTGTACGTCATGAGTGGATGAATTCAATAATCGGAACGTTTCGAGTATAATGGTATCCGGAATCAGCGATATTTTATTTCGAATCCACGTAATTATTGTGTAGTCAACAATTAATTACAGTTTAAAAATCCCACTATAAGAATTATACAGAAAGACTGGTAATCATGAAAAACTATTGAGATGGATGTATGCGTTTATATGGCTTTCTAAATCCAAAATATGATTTCACTATTTGTCCGTTTGTTAGTGTATCAGCGCACAACGATGGAGACAAACTAATTACCCAATTTCAATGAAATTTTTTGTATGGCTGTTTAAAATGCCTAAAACCTTATACGTACGCTAACTATATTTAAATTAGGAAAATTCTGAAAAACCCTAAAATAAACTCTAATCTCTGTATTTTAGTTTCCTTGGTTTACTTTCGAACTGTAAATAAATTTACCTAAAAGACAAAATCTGATAAAACGATTTTGATAAATTAAGTCGATTTTCCGGCTTATTGTCGATAGCTCCTTAACAAAAATTTTTGGGAAAATGATGAATGGGAAGATTTAAATGTTTAAATTCATATGAATCTGATAGCGTAAGGGCACTTATTTTCAATGCAAATTACAAATTTTAAATGCTAATTTACGCTGAATATGATGCTGAAACCAGATTTTCAGAAACGTGTGACATTTTTACTTTTTGGAAATTTGTTACTTTTGTCAGCGATACAGCTGCGATGTTAACGTCGAATTACCGTAAACAAAGTGTTTGTTTCTGTTACTCATCTCAATACGTTTTGATATTTAATTTTTTTGTTGGTCAGATGAATAAATAAGTTATATTTTATGAAATCTGTCATATATTATTACACTAATCATTCCGATCGGTTTTGTACAAAAAATAAGAACCTGCGTTTTTATGTGTAGTTATTGAAACTACACATACGGGCTACCTACAGGTTCGTCAGAACACCAGGGAACTCTCACTCTTCATACTTTTCCATTTTAAAGCTTTGCAAAAAAATAAAACCGACTTAAAACCGATAAAAGGTATGTAAACAAAATTCCAGTGTCCCCGTGAGAGTGCAGCACAATGAAGGTATAGGTGACAGAAATAATTGGGTATACCATAACAGTTGATTGTTGAAAGTAATATTTATGTTATTAATATATATATTAGACTTACATAACTATTGACCGAATCAGTTTTGAAAGTAGAATCGTTAAGACAATCTAGGCCAGTTCTAATATGTAAATGTTATTAAATACCAGACTCTGCTTTTAGCAAAACAGTAAATACTGTAGCCTAATTTAGTTATGTAATGTAAAATCTTATTACAGATTTAATTTGTAAATATTTCATTAAAGTACAATGTTAGAATTTAGTCATTAATTTTGTATGTTATACTCGTAGTTGTAAAACCGAAAGTAAAACAAAGTAAGGCCTATTGTATTAAAATAACCTAAATATAGGCTAATGAATGACCGTAAGAACGTCTTACTGTACATTGTTGTATATTATTCGTTTCTTTTTCCCATTAACTGCGAAATGGTGTGACACGGGCACACCAGTAGTATTTATTTATTGAATCAACGAAAAAAAATACTTATTCGTAACGGAAGATTGCACGGTAAATTTGTGGAAACCGTAACAAAAGACAGCCAAATTTGTAACTTACAATTTGTATCTAAACCTTACATACTTCAATTAGTTATAGGCTAAAGATTAAAATGGTTTCGCCATGTTCTGTATGAATGGATGACAGAATAGCTGTCAAGAACTGTGCGGGGAGAAACCAGGTGGAGTGTGGAAAGGAAGGCCGGCGAAATCAAGCGTTACCCGCTAGAAAGGCTTTGATGCACGTACTATATTTACATACGGTATAATTAATGTCTCAGGATGTTATATTTACGTATTACACGATACGTTGGTAAACAAAGGATCCTTTGAGCGAGTGTTTGTCTGTACACATTGTGGTAACATACCCTTAGCGTATAAACGGTAACTGGGTGATTTATTAAATCTAGTAATCATAACCTAATCTAATCGAACGTAACCCTATCTAACGTAACCTATCCTGTCCCAACTGCTGGTAAACACAAAGAATGTACAATAAGTAGGTAATTTATAAAATTTAGCAGTGTTCTACTTAATCTAATCCAAACTCATCGAACGTAACCGAAACTAACCTAAACTAAATCCTAACATACAGCGTGAACAGTAAGAAGGTAATAAATAAAATGTAGCATTGTTATACTCCTCACCTAACCGAATGTAACGTAATCTGACCCTACCTTACATAACCCAAACTATTTAATATAGAATATAGAATAATAACTCTTATGGGGATATGTGATCGCTTGCTGCTGGTATCATCTTGCGGCAGAGTGTCCAACTACAGTTAAATAGATAATAGTACTTTCTATTTTCTCATATATCTTCACCCTTATTTTTGCAGCTTGCAGCGTGCGTAACGGCAGGGTACAATTGCACATTACTTGGACTTTAGCATCTAATGTCGAGCACACTTTTTATAATGGTGGCTGTACTTCTAGTTCCAAAATTAAGCTAACCTTACGTATTGGGAAATGAGTTATTAGAGCTTCTATCATAGTAAGACCCTCATCAGTGGCCTTAAAATTCGTTCACAATATTAATCCGATTTGGTTCAAACTTGGCACATAAATCGATTTTTAGTACAGTACTAGCTTGTACAATTCGTTACCCAGCACATTCAGTTTCAACGTTCAAATGTTTAAAAATATTTAATAAAAGCCATTCCAAATATTTAAACACTCCAATAATTTAAACACTCCAATAATTTAAACACTCCAAATATTTAAAAAACCAATATTTGGTTCATTTTCATTAATAGGTAATTTGTAAATCTCAGTACAGTAATTTAAGCACATTTCAACCGTAACTACGATTTTTTATGTAGATAGTACACAGTTTAGTACAATTCAAGAAATTACAAGCCAAGTTTCTCCTCTAAGTTATGCAAATAATTCTGTTGTATTTTACAATTGAAAAAACGTATTACAATGATAACCCTTATGAGAGATATGTGGGCGGTCGCTGCGGGTAGCATCTTGCGGAGTGTTCAACTACTAAACAGATAATAGTACTGTCTATTTTCACAATTATTTTCACCCCTGTCCTTGCAGCTTTCGCCTCTGATATCGAACACATTTTTTATAATGGTGGCTGTACTACTCCGATTATATTCAATGGCTTCACTCAAGTGGCCTGTAGTCTTTGTTTATAGTCTGCTTTTTAACTATAAATTCTCTTCGAGCGTTCAGTACGTTCCGAGTGAAAGGCTGCCATTTTCACAGCCTACTGAATCATCCTCTCAATTACACGCATCGCTTTCACCGACTCCAGGATAAATATTCAAATGGCAGTGTTATACTCGCTGCGTTCGCGTGACGAGCGATCATGCGCTTCTCCGCTCCCGCTTCACAGCTTGCGTGCCTCTGTCCGTCTGTCTTGTCTTATCAGTGTCCGTTTAATTGCGATCAATTAACGGACTGTAATTAATACGGATGCCATCAGCTGCTGGGTTAACCGTAATCAATTACACGAGGTTGGCACCACTGACGATCGAGGTTATTGCTGATTGATTGTTGGGAGGTCATGACGCGCAAAATTCACAGACATTATCGATCAATACACCTTTAGAGCAGATATTATTATAGTCATAATTTGGGTCAATGACCGAAATTTCTATCCAAAATGTACAGAATGATAATAAACACAACTTGTCTAGGATAAACTCTTATATAAACTCTTTATAACAGTGTTACTTAAGTAGAAACAAGGCTGACTTACACATACAAATAATTTCAAAACTTCTTAATTTTTTCCTTATTAATTTATTTATAAGAACTTCTTAATTTATTATGAAAAATTTATGTTATGACATTTTAATTTATTTATATGAAGTATAAACACACACACACACACACACACACACACACACACACACACACATATATATATATATATATATATATATATATATATATATATATATATATATATGATATATAACGTCATAAAAAAGTTTTTTTTACTTCATTACAGATTTCACAAATCAGGGGAATAACGGTTTTCTATTCATTCGCAAAATAGAGATGCACAATTGCAGTCGTTGTCTGAGCCTAAATAGTTAGACAAACTAATCAGTTGTGCTTTTAACAACATACTAGTTGGAATTATCAGCATTAGTAATTCTGAAAGTACTTATCTGCCGCTAGAAACTTCCTTATCGGCCTTACCTGCCGGACTTCGCCGCTTATGCGTTTGTACATGACATTTTCCACACCATAACCTGCTGAATACAGTAATAATTATATATATTTCACAAATTATGGGAGATAATAATCCATTTATTTTTCTTTAGCAAAAGTGAGAGCGTAATGAGCAATCGCACTCGTCTCTGCGCTTATGAGTAGTAGGATAGACTAAACATACAGGTTATTCTTCAGAACAACTATGAGTTTCAGCAAAATGACAAATTCTAGCAGCTCAGTCGTGCCTTTATTAACATAATTATTAGCAATAGTAATTCAGAAAGGAGATTTTCTGCCTGCTGGCAACTCCCTTATCGGTCTTATCTGCCAGACTCACCGCTTATGTGTACGTATGATAGTTTTCACACTACAACCAAGTAATGTTGAATATGGTAATCATTACACTTGTCACAAATTATGGGAGATAACAATTCAGTTATTTTTCTTTAGTAAAAAAGATAGGATAATGCGCAATCGCAGTCGTCTCTGGGTTTCAGTGTAGTTGGATAGACTAAACATACAGCCTGTTCTTGAGACACCAATATGTTTTAGCATATTGACAAATGTTAACACGTCAGTAGTGCCTTTATCAACATACCTAGATGGAATTAACAGAAATAGTAAATCTGAAGGCACTTAGCCTATCCCCGGACTTCCCCCACTTGTGTTAGAGCATGTGGCCCTTTTTTACAAGTAGTACAATTTCCATTAAATATTGGCGGGACTTTTGACGTAACATTTGAAGCACTTATAACTCGAGATAAACTGTTGTTTTCACGTTTAAGAATAAAAACGTGGTCTTTACCTTGATGTCATGCCATCATGTCAGCGAGCGCATTTATTTGTCTAAAATAAACGATTAACCAATTTTGATAACATCTGACAAAAATGATTTCCTCAATTTCGAGATATTTTTAATTTTTTCAAACCATTTTTTGGTCAAAACACTTCTAATAATAATTTAATTTTCTCAAATTTGACGAATTCGGTCAAAGTTTGCTCAAGCACTCTTAGAAGTACCGAAACGAAACGTTTGAAATAAAATAAATTCGCAGTTCACGAGTGGAGTTAAAAAAACAACTATAAACTCCGACTTTAATGGAAAAGTTTTTCATCGCAATTTAATCACGTGATTACAGAATCACTCTTCCTTGCTAATGAGGAAGCGAAGACAGCATCAGCGCGGTTGTCAAACAAGCGGGGCTGACTGGTAAATCGTAATTGTAATTGTATGTGACTGGCAGCGCGCAATTACCGCTAATTTGTCGATATTAATCACTTAATTAACCCACAATGTATTTACGTAGCAAGTTATTGTCGCTGGTTTATTACCCGGCCGCGTTTATGAGTGAAATTATATCGGATTTATGTAGCAAAGAACACGCTGACAAGGTCTAATCAAAGTACAGTCACCTACAGTGAACAGTAGTAGTACGATTTTGTCTTTTACTGTAATATGAACGGAGTGCCACCGAAGTCCTCGGAACTGCAAGACCTAGCAAGAGCTATATATATAAATAAATATATATATATATATATATATATATATATATATATATATATATATATATATATATATATATATATATATATATATATATATATATATATATATATATTACTCACCACTCGACTAAACTATTTGTTATTCGAATAAATTACTCGACACTCAACTAAATTATTTGTCATTACATTAAATTATTTGTCACGACTAAATTACTCGTCACTCGATTGAACTACTTACTACTCGACTAAACTATTTGTTATTCGAATAAATTACTCGTTACTCAACTAAATTATTTGTCACTCGAATAAATTACTCGTCACTCGACTAAATTATTTGTCATTCAATTAAATTATTTGTCACGACTAAATTACTCGTCACTCGAATAAATTACTCGTCACTTGACTGAACTACTTACTACTCGACTAAACTATTTGTTATTCGAATAAATTACTCGTTACTCAACTAAATTATTTGTTACTCGATTAAATTACTCGTCACTCGACTAAATTATTTGTCATTCCATTAAATTATTTGTCACGACTAAATTACTCGTCACTTGACTGAACTACTTACTACTCGACTAAACTATTTGTCATTCGACTAAATTACTTGTTACTAGATTGAATTATTTATCACTCGACGAAATTACTTGTTACTCGACTAAATTGTTTGTCACTTAATTAAATTACTTATCACTCGACTAAATTATTTATCACTCGACTAAATTACTCTTCACTTTACTAAACTACTCGCTACTTGTTTAAATTTTCTTGTTACTTGATTAAATTACTCATTATTCGACTCAATTACTGCGAGTGGCTTAGTATTAATAATTTGCACTAAGCTCGTGAATACAAAGCACAATGACGGCTTATTGCAAATGGTAGCAACTATACAAGCCACAAAAAAGTGGCTTTTTGTCCACCCACTTAGTAAACGGCCTGCGCGAAAATTTCTCGCACATATAGGAGAATTCCCCCCCCCCAGCACCCTCCAACAAGTCCAATGACACAGAGTCTGCCAATCTGAGTCTACAAACTGTTACTACTCAGCGATAGTGCAGGAGAAGGAGGGAACTATGGTGAGAAAGTGGGATAACTCGACTTTTCACTTGCACATTTCTCTCTGTCCCACTGGTATTCTTGGCAGGCCGTTTTCTAAGCGGCTGACCTACGTACTGTAACCTACTTACAAATCAGCGTTATAACGAACTGTCCGCTACACTACACACTGAGCAACGAAGAGTTTTAGTGAGTAGAACACCTGTGGTACAAAATCACCTGTATAGGTAAACATTATACTACCTCCAAACCTACCCCGCATCAGCATAGTGGCACAATTTTTTCCGTTGCATACAACGCATTCCTTTATAAGTTTCTAAAAACGTTTGTTGAGTAAGCTCTCTTGGACGCCTCCGGCAGCTTGTGTCGCAAGCGCTTCTGACCCGCCCTGCTGAACGCTCAGCCAAAGCACTTTGTAATAATTATGTTTGTACAGTAATATATTTATCTCGATTTCACACGCTTACAGCATACAAGATTTATTCCGTATTTAGAGCGTGCGCGTTGGCATTGTACCACGTGATTAAACACCTCGCGCATGCGCTGTAAGGCTATCGGAACAGAACACTCATTGTGCACCGATACTATCGAGACTTGACAAATTGCAAGGCAGGCCTACCAACTGGACCGCGGAGTTTATCATAACTGCCGACAGATGGTCGCATACCAACTTTCTGCCGCTAATTTATCAAGTCAGTGTTGGTTCAATGAGCTCGGGCCCTCGGGCGTCAGATCGTTCCGCTTCTGTTGTAGATAGCCGTCTTATTTCTAAAATTATTTGATATTCTCTCATCCGTTCTACACGACACATAACACTTAACTGCGCACGCAGCTGTAACGCAATCATATAATTCGCTCATTAATTAAAATTTCAATACCAAAATACACAATTTGATATTTGTGTGTTTTTAAAAATTTGTGTTGGTGAAAATTACAAACTATCATCGCCTGAAAACAATTTGGGTCCGGGGGGGAGGAACAAAATCATGTACTAGACTTCCAGTCATTCTAGAAAAATCCAGAACGGGAGCATTTCTTTCTGATTAGACCACGAAAATATTCGGTAATCAAAAAGTACATAAAAATGGAGGCGGTCATACAATTTTTTCGAATGCATTTTGAAACGAGGCTGTGTTTTTCATCGTCATGTCTCTCCAACTCATACAGCTTCTGGTAAAAATACAGAACGTGATGAACGCTTTCGCGTCCGTTCAAAAACCGTAAAAGGCGTTAAAACTGGAGTAGGATCAAAACAGTACTCTCCGAGAAAACGGTTTTCAGTTAATCGTTGAATCAAGATTTTGAAAATACAATTTTCAAAATCCAAGAAACACGTTCGGACGGAAATGTTCGTATAAAGGAAAATTTGGTTTGTCAAAACCGTAAGCAATGTCTTTGAGTTAAGTAAACATTTCTATATTTACAAAATCTAAATAAAAATCATTTAGATTTTGTTTAAAAACAGAAAGGAAACCTGACCAAAAACTTCCTATTCCAGATTATATGGGAGAAAGCTAACAAAATTCAAGTAAAACTCACAAGTTTCTAAATACAGTAAATTTTTTTTATAACGAAAATCTCTCTATAACAGAAAAAATGTATCGGTCCCTTCCCGTTGCTACAGTAAAAATATGTAATGCGACTTTCTGTATTCCACACAATTCCAACAATCTCTATACAGCGGCGAAACACATACACACACTTCCTACCCTTCTACCCTATTTTTCAGTATGCCGACACGTCATTCGAGTGTTTTGTGACTAGTAAATTTGTTCAAGTAGTGCATTATTTGTTCATACTTCTACAATACAGTGTAATGGCATCAAAACGGAATATTTTATCGTTAGATGTAAAGTTTTAAAACGTAAATATTTTATTAAAACAAAATAAAGTAATTCTATATTACGAGTATCGATATTTTTTCGATAATGTATCGATAACAAATATCGTATCGAATGCGATATCGGAACATCCATAGTTATATCTCACCTATGACGTGTAATTTGTACAAGCGATTTTAATCCATCACCAGCTATACGGCTGTGTATTGCGTGTTTTGCATAAGCGAGATTCTGAAGGCGTTTAGTATTACTGGCAATAATGTATCTGTATACCCACCATGGTCATTCAACATCGCAGTTTACAATTAACAACTGAGTTGAAGTGTGACAGTTCAGACCAATATGCGCTTTTGGTGTTTTTAACGAATTTTTAAAAATAAACTAAAGTTGATACCATTATGGTAACACCCAGACCTGGAATATTGTAATCTGCACCGAAAGAACGCGACTTTGAGGTAAATGTGGCTAAGATACCGTTAGACCTGCAGCCTTTATGAACTGTGCACTTTAAGGTAGTGGGTTCGAGACGCAGTTACTGCCGATACTTTACACTTACCGTTAACACTGATCTCTCGTCCTCCTTAGTCTAACTGGCAAAACAAAAACAAAAAAACATGTTTATACAACACAATTGCCTAACACGTTGACATTCAGAAATATTTTTTCTCTTAACGTCCATACATTGTGCCGGTTAGAATAATGAAAATGAGGGATCAGCGTTAACATTAAGTTTTTACTTCAACGGGAGTAACTGCGGCTCGAACTAAGAACCTTGAGGTGTGCAGTTCAGAGATGCAGCAGACTGACCGGCGCTTTAGCCACTTCGACCACCACCACCCCTACACACACACCTCTTTTTTCCTGTCTTTCTTTACTGTCTTTCTTCTGAAACGATATTGTTTCACCAAAATATTTATAGTTTTCCACGTATTCAAAGTTAGTTTCCTCCATCATTATTGGGATTGTCGCAGCAGTGGCAGTTCCAGACAAAAGGGCAGTAAATTAACACTGCACGTTAATTTACACGTTAATGTGTGTTTGTGTGAACTATCAGATACAGTAGGCACGTAATTAATTATGTCGACACACGTACGCGCATTCCCCCGCAACAAACAGTCGGAATACCACAGGCCTTCATTAGATGCACAAACAATCCGAAGTTAAATGAACCGCTCCATAAACCGACAGAGTATCGTATCACGAACAAATCGTTTTAGATTTATATCAAACACTTACTATATAACCTACTAAGAAAATTTCTATATACACATACAAAGGAATGTCCACACTGACTGAGCAACGCACAAACCGAACCTTAAGTAGCTAGAGACTTGAAATTTCAGTTCAATTTAATACCACCAAGTAGGGTTGCACTAAGAAACGATTTTACAATATTCGATTCCTGAAGGGGTAAAAATGTGGTACACACTTTTTATTGGACAAAATATGTTTTTAGTAGGATCTTTTGAAATTTAACATAATTACTGTAAAACGTAAATAATTCAAAATTTATCCCCTAAATGGATTAAAAGAGGGCAGAAAATGTAAAAAGGGAGTATAAAATTCTTCATTGAAAAAATATGTTTTTAAATATTATATACTGTGAAACACAATTAAACACGTAATTCAGTATTTTCCCGACTTCATCATAAAGAATTAACAGCTGTTCAACAATCTGATTTAATACTGCAGTAGAGTGAGATTTTTAAGAGGGATATAATTTATTTATTTTGGCCGATATTTTGTTACAAACGTCAGCCAGATGCAATTTTCACATAATATATCTGGTACCTTCTTTAAAGTGCATGTGTAGTTTCAAAATTATCAATGGAGGAATGAAAAAATAATGGAGGAACAAATGCGAAACTGTATGTAAATTTAAAGACCTCCTCAAAAAAGTCAGGACCGACGCTCATTTCAAGATCCCGGGTCCGGGTATTACCATGATGGCCGCTTTAATGTAAATTCGCAAATAAAACAATCCGTCTATCTAGCCGTGAATAATTAACTGTCTTACGCAAAGTTCTAATAAATCAAACGAAATTACAGAAATTAAGTGCACCGCGCAACTTGTCATGTGTATAAAATTAATTACATTATAAGCGCAGACACTTGACGCTAGTAGCGGGTCTCGCTGATAAATGTATACACTCGTATATTTAATGTATTCAAGGCTAGTTAGCATATCTGCATGCATAGCCGCACGCATACGACGGAAGCGCTTCCATTGCACCAACATTGTACAAGCGTAGAGTAAATATGGCCGCACACAACGCTCTAGTTGTCTTAAAAACGGGCTCGAAGTTAAAGAAGAAACATATGTTGTCAAAAATCAGCTGTTCTTAACGAATTTACATTGGAAAATGAGCTGATAGTCTAGTATAGCCATGACGGTAACACGAGATACTCCAAATCACTTTTTGATGGATCTTTTAAAGGAATCAATTAAAGAAGAACAGATGTTAAAGATCAGCTGGTCTTAACCAATTCCCATTGGAAAATGAGCTATCGTTTAAACGACCACAGTTAAAAAAGAAACAGATGTTTTTTTTAAAAATCAGCTGTTTTTACCGAATATCTATTTGAAAACGAACTATTGAAACGCTCATCACAGAAAGGACGTTTCTGTGAACTATGAAACGCTCATCCATTGGAATAGACGTCCTGGTAAAGCCAAAATAAGAACATTGAAATTAACGCGGATCCAGAGAACTCTAGATCATTTCTTGAGAACTGCTTACAAAATTAACAACCTTAGTGTTACAGAAAATCAGCTTAGACGTTATAAAAAATCAGCTATTTCCAAAGATTTTCCGTTAATAAAAGAGCTATTGCATCGAACGGCATGGTAAAACAAATATGGAACCTTGAAAAGAGCACCGATTTAAAAATCTAGATTACTTTTTTAGCGGTCGTTAAAAGTTAAACAACCTTTACGTTAGCGAAGGAACAGAGTTCGCAAAAAAAATCAGCTGTTTTGACGAATTTGAATGGACAAAGCGCTGTAAAAGCGCAAACAAAAGAAAAAACCTATATTAGCGTGATCTTCATTGGAAAATAAACTGCTGGAGCCGCTATCGTGTGGCGGCGGTCCGGACCTCTAGGCCATTTCTTGAGGATTCGTTAAAAAATTAACAAGCTCAAAGTTAAAGAATGAACAGACGTTGCCGAAAATCAGCTGTTTTAACGAATTTCTTTTGGAAATGAGTTATTACAGCGGCCACCAAAGGAAGAAACGTAATGAGCGCAATTTCCATTTGTAAATAAACTACTGTACTGTCAACGGCCATCATGTTGATCATGAGTCAAATTCGTCCCAGGAAAGACTCAAACCCGGGACCTCGAAACGAGCGCATATATTCTAAAAAACTGTTTGACGTTTGTTACTTAATCCATTACTTACTCCAGTAGACCATTAAAAATTGAATTTTGTTCAAATTTATCAAAAAACTGTACTTTTTTCGTAATAATTATTTCAGTGAATTTTAATAATCATTTCATGTAGACCTAAACAATACTGGCGCCCATGGATAGTTTGCTATTTTTGTATATCTCAGTGAAACCGAAACTACCCGCAAGCCTTAAAATTTCCCGATATTACTCGATTTTCTTTTACTGACTACCCGCAAGACTCAAAGTTACCACCTTTTCTTTCATTGAATAACTTCAAGCCTACAAATTACCCGCTTTTCTTTCATGGACTACGCGATAGCCTCAAAATTACCCGCTTTTCTTTGACCAACTACCCGCAAGTCTCTAAATTACCCGCTTTTCTTTCATGGACTACGCGATAGCCTCAAAATTACCCGCTTTTCTTTGACCAACTACCCGCAAGTCTCTAAATTACCCGCTTTTCTTTCATGGACTACGCGATAGCCTCAAAATTACCCGCTTTTCTTTGACCAACTACCCGCAAGTCTCTAAATTACCCGCTATTACTCGCTTTTCTTTCCTCAACTACCGGCAAGTCTCAACATTTTTTTCTTTCACTGATCAACTGCAAACCTTCAAATTGCCCTCTATTCTTTCATCGACTACCCGCAAGCCTCAAAAAAACTCGATATTAACCGCTTTTCTTTCATAGACAAACCGCGTCTCAAAATTACCTGCTATTTCCCGATTTTCTTTCATTGAATACGCGCATGCCTCAAAATTACCCTTATATCGGGTATTTACCCGCCAGTTGGCAACACTGGATGTAATTTCTAAATACGCGTACAGTGCACAGACTTTCTACCTTTGACTACCGGCAAGCGGAGGAAAGATTTATTAATAGAGCGTCCACTGCTCACACTGAGACGGAAGTACGGCTGTAAATGTGTCAGCTCTCTGAACTATGTCATCCTTGCGACGTTGCGGACCATATGCTTAATAGAAATAGCACATGTCTGTCTGTCTGTCTGCTCAGCGGGATATGCCGAAGTGCGAAACCAACACATCTTACAATAATAGCTGCACGCAGCTGCCTCGTTGGCACGATAGTAGCCGATTTCCAAATACATTTTTTATCATAAACTTCTTTCAAAGTAATAATCAACATTTAAATCTCTCTATATATATATATATATATACCGTTTTCAATTTAAAGAGCAGATTAAGATACTGAGAACAGACTTTCATAAGGTTGCAGCATAAAAACAGCTATATTCTATTTAAGATCTGAAATGGCCGCCAATTGAAACAGAATAGTTTTCTGCTTAAAACCGAACTTGTTCAAACTAATTTTTTAAATCAATTTTCAGTCCAACTTTGAATAAATTACCGCACTGAACTGCCAAAGTACACTGAAAATACAAAATGAACGGCGTCAGAATATTTATAGCGTATTTTTATTGGAAAATGTGCTATTAGCGGCCATCACGATAAGACCCAAACCCGAAACGGTGAAATAAGCACCGATCCTAATTTATAAATCGCTTTTTGAAGGGTCGTTTAAAGTGTGTTTGTGTGTGTGTGTGTGTGTGTGTGTGTGTGTGTGTGTGTGTGTGTGTGTGTGTGTGTGTGTGAGTGAGTGTGTGTGTGTGTGTGTGTGTGTGTGTGTGTGTGTGTGTGTGTGTGTGTGTGTGTATGTGTGTGTGTGTGTGTGTGTGTGTGTGTGTGTGTGTGTGTGTGTGTGTGTGTGTGTGTGTGTGTGTGTGTGTGTGTGTGTGTGTGTGTGTGTGTGTGTGTGTGTGTGTGTGTGTGTGTGTGTGTGTGTGTGTGTGTGTGTGTGTGTGTGTGTGTGTGTGTGTGTGTGTGTGTGTGTGTGTGTGTGTGTGTGTGTGTGTGTGTGTGTGTGTGTGTGTGTGTGTGTGTGTGTGTGTGTGTGTGTGTGTGTGTGTGTGTGTGTGTGTGTGTGTGTGTGTGTGTGTGTGTGTGTGTGTGTGTGTGTGTGTGTGTGTGTGTGTGTGTTTTAATACGCTCACGTTAGCAATTGTATTACGATTTTAATCACACTTGCACGAAAATCGATTTTTGTAATATGTTCTTATTTTAAGGCTATTATCGCCTCCCTAAATGTAAGTGTGAGTGTAAAGTGTTAAAAGTCGTAAGTATAGTGTTGTAAGTGTAGCCTAAGTGTTTGTTAGACTCGGGTACCGCCAGGGACGTATAAATCCTCTCAATAGATGCAGCCAATGAACACAGAATCTATAGATTCTGTATTCATTGATGCAGCTAGTCTGCACCGCCCTGCGGGGGATTTTTGTAATAGACTGGACCAGTTAGTTAACCAATAAAATTTGTTGAGCAGTTTCAAAATGGTGGTCATTTAAAAATCTCTCAGAAATCTTTCAAAATCACTGCACAACGTTTCTGTCTTAAATTGATTTCACCATCGTAAAAACTATGTAGATTAACATTTTGAATTTTCAAAATCCATTGGGTTCATTTTCGTATTTAGTTTCGTGTAATCAGAGTTTTGAAAAAGACTGTAAGACTTCAATTTAACAACAAGATCAGCGATATAACTGAATAAATACGAACGAACAATGAACACAGTTTACTGTACTTCACTTCTATCGGCCAGTCCTCCCCCCACTGCCTCATATTTTCGCATAGCGGCTAAACAAAGTGCACAATTAGAAAATATTTAATCGAACATACGTTTTATTTGTTGTGTAGTATCCGAAAGTGTATTTTGACAACACACTGTACATACGACGAGCTCTATGCCCTGGGGTACTCGGATTCGATTGGTTCAATAAAACAAGTGCTTGAAAACATCAAGAGATAACGGAGAACATAGTTTGAGGTAGAAGAGCACTGGACAATTCCTATCAAAGACTCCATTAGTACCGTGGTCTGTATTATACTTGAGAGTGGCCATTGAGTTAAGCCAGGTAAGTGAAACACTACAGCTGTCTCTCTCGCTCGGGAAACGATGGACAACCCTCTCTCTCGCACCAATTACTAGGTAGGAAAACATTCTAACGCGTGTTTCAGCATTTAATGAGCAGCGCGGTGATGGATTGTAATGGGCACAAAGTCATCTCAGCTGATTTGTTGACGTCATAGCCGATGATATCGCGGATCTGTCTATTAGCCAGGTTCCAGCTAGAAAACAATCGTGCACGCAACTATCACGCTGACGCGATGAAAATATATTTCCATAAAGTACCAATAACGTTTTTTATCATATACTTTTTTCAAAACTGATTCACTACCGTGACCTCTGTACCAATGAAATTTGAAAATTTTAAATATTAGCTTATACCGGTTTGAACGCTGATTACGACTGTGTCAAATGTTAGGTTTTTAAAAATTCTGGAATATCCGCCATTTTGAAACGGCTTAACGGATTTTATCGGATAACCAATTTATCCAAGCTGTTAACAAAATCATTTTCCGTGTTAAATTTGAATAAAAAAATACCGTAATAATTGTGAACGACACCGCATATATTGATAATAGCTTGGACGAATTCGTTATCCAGCAAATCATTTAAACAGTTTCAAAATGGCGGCCATTTCAAATCTTTAAAAATTCATCAACTTTCGTGTCTTTTTCATTTATTTTTATTTATTACTTTTTAAATCTGATTTTACCATTTTAAAACACATTACAACTGCACATATTAGTATTTTGAATTTTCGTGATAGGTTTTTTTGAAGTTTTGGAATATCTGCCATCTTGAAACGGTTTAACGGATTTTACGGGGTAACAAAATTATCCAAGCTCTTACCAAAATCGTTCTCCGTGTTAAATTTGAATGACCCCTAATTATTTTGAACAATCACACACACACACACACACACACACACAGTACATACAAAATTTTAACGACCAGTTAATGGTCTACAAGTAAGGATCGGCTTTTTAAGTCGACGTTAAATTTAGAAAATGTAAGATTAAATTATATATTTTTCAAAACTGATACAAAAAACCGATTTTGATAATACGGCTTGGACGAATCCGTTAACCAGCAAAATAATAGTAATAATAATGTCAACAAAATCACTTGAACAGTTTCAAAATGGTGGCCATTTCACATCTTTAAAAATTCCGTACTAAAAATTGCATAAACTAGTATTTTGAATTTTTGAAATCTGTTGAAATTAAGAAAGCGAATTCTACGGTGGTCAGGGTATAATGTCATATTATCAATGTATTTTATTTTTTTAAGTTAAGATAAAGAACCCGAAAATGAAATCATATTTTGAAACGATCTTCCGAGAATTCGCTTCAATCACGTCATCGAGACAGCTGCGTGCCGCGATGTCTTTAATAAAAACCATCAAAGGCCGACGCATTTGGTAAACAAACTCCAATTCAGTACTGATCCAACACAAGTTGTACAACATGCGACCGCATCTCTAACGCCGATCACACAAGTCCGCATACACACACAACGATGTCATAAACCGGGTCCGTAGCGAGCGTATTAATAGTTGATTGGCCGATACAAGCTGGGCACGTACCCTCATCCAATCCACGATCCTATCTGTCCCAGCTTGTAATTAATATTAACGGTTTAAACAGCAAAAAATGGAATTTTATTATAAAACGCGTAACACTTGAATTTAATGGGTATATTTATCGTAAGATCATTAACACGGCCGCCATATTGGATTCACTGTATACCATTCTCTGACTCGAGCACTTTCAAATATGTCGCACAACAGCTGTTTCACAAACACAATTTCACTTAAATACCGTGAATATTGTTTTATTTTACAATTTTAAAACATTGTGTTCAAAAATGAATGTTTCCTAGATTTCATATTCAAAAGCACTATAACTTATCCAACAAATTATTGCCTAAACAGTGATTAAAACCACGTTTCCTAGATTTAATTATCAAAACCACTGTTACCTATCCTACAAATTATTGCCTAAACAGTGTTAAAAAAAATATATTGTCAGAGCCTAAAACAGATCAGTCTTAGTTTATTAAGTTTGAGCGAAATCTAAATAATCTATTTTGAGTTATTACTCAATTTTATCCGCTCTCAGAACATCATGGATCTGTATAGAATCTGAGACCTTGAAATTCTAACCTACGGTTCGTATTTCGAGAAATCGTTAAATTCAAATTCTGTAACTTACCATGATGGCAGCTCCAATATCTCATAACCCCCGAGCGAAGCGAAGTCTATTTCAAGTCGATCATCTGGCATTTGGTTTGTGTTGTTTGTTTGTTACGCTTTGTTGGTCTAACGCAATGACCGATTGTTTTTAGCACGAAGGTACTTAGTACAAAAACCGAACGACACTTGCTGCAACCCCCCCCCTCCATTTGCTTCCGTTCCTGGCTATTTCCTGTAATACTGACTGATCGGCAAGACCTACAATAATGTTGATCGCTTCATGGAGAAAGAGCGTAAAATTTCCAAAACTCTGGTCCAATAAGGTTTTTTCCTAAATATTACGGTTACCGGTTAAATGGCAGGAAGGGGTACTGCGTCCTTATATTTTAAGACGTAAAGTATGCATGCACAGTGCTGTTAAGTACGTACGTTCTTCTGTCTTAACTGAGGGAGACCAAGTCATGGGCAATGTCACTCCTCACTTCATGATGGACTGTCTCACACAATAACCTCTCTGTACTGTGCTGCGCCTACACGACTGAGGAGGGGGGGGGCTTGTCTAACAAATTGTATGTTTCACAGCTTATATTGGGGCAGTTATTTTAGTTCGGAAACGCTGACTCCAGGCTTCCCGGCACAGATGACAACCGCGAGCGTTCTTTTTAAAATACACACGAAGACAATTAGCCGCTCCAATAATAAGACAATTATAAGATCCCTAACCCAAAAGTCAGACATTTTTGTTATTCGGTAATTCCGTATGTCTGCAAATAAACCACAACCCGCTTTATAACATACCTGGCTGCATTTGTTTGTTGAAACAATGTTACTATTGGCTGGAACTTATCACCGTTATAAAGCCTGTAATTTTAAATGATTGAGTGGAGTAATTATCACGTAACAAAACTAAAATTATTCTTAAAAGTTAAAAATCTGGCCATCGTGTTCGAGGCGGTTAAAACACCGGTTGCTGCGTCTCTGAAACTGCGCAATTTAAGGTCGTACATTCGATACCCGTTCCGTTAACACCAAGCCTAGTTGGATTTACCGGCATAAAGTACAGTAGTTTAGATAGGACACTTACAATGCAGTAAGATCACGAAACTTTGCGACATGATTTTAATGAGGAAGGAGTCACACTGGAACAACAACAAGTGTTGCGTAACCCACAAAGATTACAGAAGACACGGAAAATGTTGGCAGTAAGGAAGTAACTGATAAGAGCACGTTGTAAATTACTTTGAAGACATCATCAGAAATAACACGTAAAGTTTGTTTTAATATAAACTCCGATACTAAGTGTATCACTATACCAAACAACTAAATCAAACAGGAAATTGTGGCATGCAGCTGTCTCGCTGACGTGATGGAAGCGAATGTCCTGCGAACTTTACTCACTTTTGAAACTCCGATTGTAACTCCGATCATAAACAGCATTAAAACACGGCATATAATAGCATTTTAAACTTCCAAATTATTTAGTTTTAAGCAGGTTTTCAAAAATATTTATTTATTTTTATTATATGTTTTTTTCCTTGGTATTTTAAGGCGAAAAGCATTGAGGCTATTATCGCCCTCCTAAATATAAGTGAGAGTGTACAGTGTTAAAGTCGTAAGTGTAGTGTTGTAAGTGAAATGTGTGTTAGATTCGGGTACCGTGAGGGACGTTCAAATCCTCTCAATAGGTGTAACTAGTCTGCAGCCCCTGCGGTTAAAAATACTTGGGACTTGAAATAGTTGACATTTTGAAACTGACTATACTGTATACTAGTAAAGTAAGTGTATGATTAAACATAACAACTAAATGAAACAATCGCGGTATGCAGCAGTCTCGCTGACGTGATAGAAGCGAATCTCCTAAGAATGTAACCCTCTTTATGAAAGTCCAATTTCACCAGCATTAAAATTGGCATATATTAGCATTTTAAACTTACAAATTATTTCAAGTTTTAAGCATATTTTCAGAAATATTTTAAGACTAGAAAGGACCGCCATTTTGAATCTGTTGAATGAATTTTGCTGGTCCAAACTGTTACCATAATCGATTTTTATATTATGTTTGTATCAAACCGACCAAAAAAGTTTGTTTTATTAATATAGGCTATACTAGAAGCAGTTGTCTCGCTGACGTGATGGAAGCAAATTTCATGCGAACGTTACCCTTTTCTTAAAGTTCAATTTCACCAGCATTAAAATCAGCATACATTAGCATTTTAAACTTTCATATTATTCCAAGTTTTTAAGCAGATTTTCAAAATTACTTAAGACTTGAAATAATCGCCATTTTGAAACTCTTAACGATTTTCGTTGGTTAACGAACTTTCTTTTCAAATGGAAAATAATCTATTGGACGCTATCGTAGTAATACCCCGATTCGAAACCTTGAAATCAGCGTCAAATCTGAAATGTCCTCGCCTCTCTTCACGCAGCACGACAGTTGCGTACATCCCGCCTCCACGCAAAGACACGCGGCCAAGTTATAAAACGGCGTAAATAGACTTGGCGTGGATACATCCAGGTAGATGACTCATATCCGTCATTTGGGCTGATTCATAACTGCTAAGGTGAGCGAGTGTAACCAATACGTAGTCGCGCTTCGTTCAAATCGCACACGTGACGATGGAGACGAATATTAAAAAAAAAGTTACAATTATCGAAATAAATCAGTACAAATTCTGAATATCAGATAAGGCCATTCAAAATCACTGAATATAAACGGACTAAAACCACAGCCACTACTATTATAAAAAGCGTGCTCGATATCAGAGGCTAAACTCCAAGTAATTGCACTATCTGCCGCTAAGAACGCTGCAAGCACCGGGGGTTGGAAATATTTGAAAAAATAGACAGTACTATTATCTGTTTAACTGTTGTTGAACACTCTGCCGCAAGATGCCACCAGTATCGAGCGCTCACAAAGCTCTCATAAGTGTTATAATTCTAGTACGTTTATGTTCACTGCCTGTAGTCTACACTCTGCATTAAAAGTACATTTCAGGTCCAATTCATTTTCATATTTTCAACGGAACTTAAAATATCGATGTGTACAGATTTAAAAGCTGATTACGCTAAATTTGCAAAAGTGCCTAAGGTAAAAAAGGTATAATATTATCAATTTTTGAATAACCGTAATTATGAAATTAATGAACGAATTTTGCTGAGCAACTAACTTTTACGAAAATCGATTTTCGCTAAAGTTTGAATCGAACGGGTTCACAATTGACTTTACCGCCGATTTGGTTTTACTATCGAACAGAAAATGGTATGTTTGAGTAGTGACCATTAATCGACCTCGCAATATATTCTTAATTATTGCAGCATACAGAACGTTACACGACAGCGCTATTAATCTTTTTCTGAACGAACTTTAATGGAAATTTTATGCTCGTTATCCGTAATGAGGTCAAAGTTACGACATGTATTGCAGGAAATAGCCAGCACCTACACTCGTTATCGTTAAAGCAGAGGCCGCCATCTTGAAACGGAACTGAATGGGATAGCAACTCTTACACACATTTAGGCTTTATACAAGGTACTTTCGTACCAAATTTCAAAACAATCAATGCGTTTGGCTAAAACTGCATACAACCGTCATCGATACATCAGAAACCGCCATCTTGAAACGAAAGTGTAAAAAAATCTTACACACGTTGTTCTGACTTTATACAAGGGGTACCTTCGTACGAAATTTCAAAATAATCAATCAATTCCTTTGGCTAAAACTGCGTAACAAACGAACAGACAAACCGAATGCTGAACGGTCGAGTTTAAACAGAGAGCTCGCTTCACTCGGTCAATAAAACGATGTCGAGAAATGAAGTGGATTTTTCATTTTCCCCCAAACATAAGCCCTGGTATTATTGAGGATATAGTTTGTGTTTTACTGTCAAAATTTGAGCAAATTTAATCAAAATTAATAGATTCGATTTGTAATAATGTTTTTATCGAAAATAGTCTAAAAATACTTTTTTGACAAATTAAAAATTAGTTCAAGGATATTATCTATCAAAACCTTACCTTCATGAAAAAAACATCAGAATTAGTCGACTCAGTTTCAACCAATCAGCGCGCGAGACAGACATTAGATTTGAGCTAGAGGAATGGATAACACAACCCCAGGCACTGCGAGCAACAGGAATATTGCGATTAAACTTATTGAGTACTAGTTCAGCAGATTGGTGCCCTTAGTAAGTAGTGGTGGGTAAGAAAACACCAAACTGTTTAAAAAAACTGCTTTTCTATATACGACAAACAAACTGCTTTTTTCAAACGGAAACAAGCAGTTTGATTTGGACTGGTTCGTGATTTGTTAAACAAGGAACAGCTGTTGGGACTTCCCCACCACCCACGTTCTATTCTAACGTTGCCGCAAGCACTAAAACTTTTTTCTGCTGTTTTCCTGCTAACTGCTTTTCTTCAACCTGCTTTTATGCTTTTTCCCTTTATTTCAAAGTTTCTTGTTGCTTGTAGTGAAGTAAGAACTGTTTGGGCGTTGTCAACGTTTATCTCTATTTTGTTGCGAGTTGTTTGAAAGTTTTAAATGTAAAATTTGTTGTTCAAACATTTTTTAAACTGTAAAATCAGCCATAATTGTGTTTTATATTAGTTTTTCTCCGTAGTTTACTTTGTGTTTAGAAACTTAAAAATATTTAGTGGACAATTTCGAAAGTTTTCTTTTACTTTTTTTATGTTTTTAGAATTAAGTGTATAGTTTTTGATTGTTTATTGGATGTGTGGACTTTTTAAAATTCACAATATCTACTCTTGTATATATCTTGAATAATTTTAGGTTATTTTAGTACTTTTTCTAAAATTTTCTTTAAAAACATTTGTTTTGTTAAATATGTTATTACAATGCAGTTTATATTTTTTCTGTGTTGAAAAATGGAAAACTTATTTTTTTGCTTATGCTAATGTTAATAACCTATAATAACCTAATGTTAATAACCTATAATTTTGTAACTATATAAAGCTAATTTTATTTAAACACATTTGGCCTATGTTCTTATTACTATATTGTACTTATTAAGGTTGCTTTTTTCAGTGTTGAAAAGTGAAAATCTACTTTCTCACAAATAAAAATATGACAGTAACATCTCACATTTTGTAAATACATAAACTAATTTATTTAAAGGTATTTTTTATATTTATTATCAATAATCAATATTTTTTAATCAAAAATATCCTAAATTGTTGCATTTCAGTAAATATGCAAAGGACTATTTATTTTTTAAGTAAAAAAAAAATACTTCTATTAGAAATTCATTGCATTTTGTAAATATAAAATGGCTACATATATATTACGTTTTGAGAATGTAATTTAATTATTACTACACTTACAAGGATTATTTTTTTCTAAATGCTTTACACCCAAAAACAGTTAAGGACATGGTGGTAATGGGAATGAAAAAGTAATCTTAGAATACTGAAGTTTGTGCTTTATGTTTTAGCTGCTAATACAACTTCGAGTTTCAGTTTTCTAAACATGTTTTTTTCCAACTTTTTTAAAAGGCAGCTTTTTTCTCAACAAACAGTTTGTTGACGTTTTGTAAAAATAGCAGAACGCCCACCCCTATTAGTAAGTTCCAACAGTCCAATGACCAGCTCAAAAACCTTCTACCAGCAAGAGCTTCACAATCAAGGATTATGTGTCCTGCAGTCTTCTCCTCTTTCCTGCACACGGTTTCACCTATCCTGTTCATGTGCACCCTCAGACCACAGTGCCCAGTAATAAGCCCCATGATATTCTTGAGTTGTGCTCTGCCCAAGACGTCTGCTGCCCGTCTCTGAGAGTTCCGAAACTCGCCACAATATCCCGATCTCGACTTTGTATTTACACAAAGTTTTGTCCGTATGTGCGTTTATGCACTTTGACATGCTCGTACCGAGGGTAAGAACGGGCTTAATCAATTACATATTTTATGATGGTTCTCTTCTTTTCCTGCGTTAACTTCAGCAACAGAAAGATCTTTCTCGACTCTAAAATTGATCGAAACTTGATTGATAAACTGTTGTGGCGTTTAACTGGACTTGCTTAGGCTAATGAGGACAAGGAATCAGCGTTAACGGTAAGGGTACAGCAACTGGAGTAACTGCGACTATATATAAAAAAAATTACAGATAGGTATATTGAGAAGAAGGGAAGTTATGTAAACGGAGCAGTTTTACAAAAGAATTAAAAATCTAGGTAAATTAAGTGATATTTTTGTCTAAAATGGAGTCAATTTTTACACTTATTTTATATGCGTTCTAGGTTTCAAAACAGCTTAATAGTGCTACTTTTTGAAGGTATTATTTCAAATCCAACCAACCACCCCCACCCACAAAATTGCATTAATCCGTTAGTAATTACGCCCTAATTATATCCCCTTGTTGTTAGCATCGCCGGTTACTAACGGTAATTTCACGCTGCACGTCGCAAGTTTCAAGAGTTCGCTTTTGTTTATGCGGCAATATAAAGGTACGTGCGCACTTTATTTATCGGTTAACAACCGTCATAAATCACCGAGGTAATCTCCTTCGGCAAAAATACCAACCGAGCCATATATCTCTTTAAACTGCCGTTTATCGTTCTTTAAAACTATGAAAAATGCAAACATCCAAGATAGATCGCGCTACGTGCTGCTGTCCTTCCAACGAGAAAAACTACTTCAGTTCAATTTTGTAAATTTTAAGTTAAAACCAAAACACAGTGCATACAGTGTGTTATAACTATAACTGATTGACACGATAAAAACGTTATTCTTAAATTTGTTCATATTACATTGAAAATTTTTTTCACCATCATAATCAGCTTTATGAAAAAAATACATAAATAATAAAAATATTGTTTGTTTATCATTTGTAACTATTGAACAGATTTTGCTAGATAACAAACCTGTACATGCTGTTACCGAAATCGATTTTTGTGTCAGGTCTAAATATTTTGGACATTTTTTGAGGGGAAATTAAATATTACCGTGTTTTGCCGGAGAATAAAAGCGCTAAATTTAAACTCTTCATAAATAATACATAATAAATCAGCAAGTTTGTAAAGTGCTTGACATAATTTATTTCATTTATTTGCATATTCTACATTAGCACATACGTACGCGTATTAATAAACACAAAATGACTAAGTACAGTACTGTTGTACAAGTATGTCAGCATTACAGAACTTCATAACCATAAATACTAAATACAGTACGGTTGTTTTAATACGCAGAAATTACAAAATACAGTAAGGTAGTTTTTGTAGAAACAAAGTACTGTAATGGAATGCCGCGACTCGTGATGGATCACGCTAAGCGGTCAGTTATCTCAGACCGCCGGTAGCCGGTAGCAGCCACCGGGATCCAGTACAGTAATTAATACGCAAGCTTGTGTCAATCACTTTATCCCGTCGAGCATCTCCGTGCACTCACTAATTATTACCGGTCATTAATTCCTAATTGGTCCGATTCCCGATCTAGCTGCGGGCGTGTTTTGACACGCTCATTGTATCGAAGATATCACGCTGCGTAACGTGACGCTAATTTATTAAAAAATGTTAATTGTGGTGAGAACTGTTTGTTTGGGAATTCGCTGGTCACAAATCGAGAGTTTTAAGGCGTCGGGAATTCGTCTACAACACAGTACAGCAATCTCTATAAACAGTGAAAAACATTACACAAATTTTCTCACACCATTGGCGGTGCTGTAGGGGCTGCAACCCCCCACTGTAATTGGAAACAATTGGAAGAAATATGAACTTATTACTTATATAATTAAAAAAAACCCCAACTATTGGCACAATTTTACCCTTTATATTAAAACGAGGTTTTCTGAATGCATATGCATCATGTACAGCGTTTAATGTTTACACCTTGAAAAGAAAGAGTGTATGAAGGAATAAGTACGCGCACACATTTGTTAGTCAGGAGCGGATGCGTGGATACGACAGACACGAATGTGAAGAGGAAACAACAGAATTGTTGATGAATTCGCGAAGTTGAAGACAAGAAAGTTAGACTTCGTTATCTGAAGTGAATTATTAATTAAAATTTAGTAAGAATATTTATAAAATGTATTTTTATTTATTTCTCTTATAATTTTGATTTATATTAATTTCTATATTTATATTTATGTTTTCCATGTCACCAGGAACCTCATCAAAAATAAACCCATATGTACTACAACAAATTATATTTTTTTTTAGATTTTATCATAATGATTTAATTATCACCCTGAAGTAAAATAAGAATGTACTTGGACCCATATGGAGTTTTTCATATGTACATGAAACTATTAGAAATTATAATAATACTTTATGAGTTTACCGGGTTTATTCTTGAGTCATTCCCCTCCCTTTTTAAATTGGCTGGATCTGCCCATGTCTCACATTCAATTACTTCAACGAAGAAGTAAGGTTTAGAAGCTGCAAACAAACCGAAAAATTCGTTAATGTAAGCGAATTTTATTAAATTACGAGAATATAGGATTACGAGAATATGTTGATCATATAATACGTACAATCGTAACAAAATTTCTTATACGTTTCAGAGTACGAGGGGATTTGTAAGGGTTGAAACGTTTCAGAGAGGGTTGAAATGTTTCAGAGTACGAGGTAGTTTGTAAGGGTTGAAACGTTTCAGAGTACGAGGTGGATTGTAAGGGTTGAAACGTTTCAGAGTACGAGGTAGTTTGTAAGGGTTGACACGTTGAATAAAATATTTCACAATTTGAACATGACGTGTAGACTCAACCATAAGAATCAATTACGCACATCAGAACATAAGTTGTGCTTAATCCCAAATATTTCGGATCTATTCTACTGGTACTTGAATTAATTTTCAGCAATTACACTGTTTTTATCTCCGTTGACTTGACGCCCGTCAGTACGATCCAATGAATTACAAATTAATACTTTTAAACAATTTCTTTTCTCGTGTTTTTTTCTTAGACTAATGCAAAGCCAATAACAGCAACAAGCAGCTAACTCGCTAACGTGATACAAGCGAATTTCCAAAAATAACTTCATATATCTTACTGTTTTTTGAAATCCGAATTTCACCATCACAATCGGCATTTAAACCTGCACATATTAGCGCTTAAAATATCGAATTTGCATTGAAAATACGAAAATGATCCTTAATCACCGTCAAGATATTTTTTTAATTTCAACGGATTCTGGAAGGTTACAACACTAATTTTTACAGCTTTTAATGTTGATCACGATAATGAAATCAGATTCAATCGATTTTTGCGGACCAAAATTGCGAACGTGCCTCTCTCTCTCTCACACACACACACACACACACACGCGCGCGCGCACACACACACACTGACGACCCTTTAAAATGGTCTGGGTCTCCAATAGCACATTTTCCCAATGGAAACTCGCTAAAACTCCTACTGGAAAATCACTTAAGTACTCACCAGTCCTGTCAAAAGGCACGAGCCTACAGTCGTTCCTGTTGATGTCACACATGTACACAGCTCCACCCCGCAACACCCCCGGCTGGTCGGTGTCTGCGTTGGGCGCTCCTACCATCACCCTGCAACACAAAGTAACGCCATCTTTACACTATTGCAGCAGTTACAGGACAATTAATTTTGTAACATGTTTACGTATGTGTCCAATTATTCGGCGCAGATGTTGATGGGCTTAGCGATCCCACCGTACCTCTAACTCATACTACTCTCACACACTCTCCCTTCACTCACTCACTCTCTCTCTCTCTCTCTCTCTCTCTCTCTCTCTCTGTCTTTCTCTCCCTCTCCCCTCCCCTCTCCATCCCATTGTAAGACTTTATAAAGAGACAAGGACTAGTGAACGCGCTGTAACTAAACATCTCAGGAACATAAGAAGGAGGACATAATTGATTTACAAAAATTGCAGTAAAATAGTAATCCTACAAATTCATTCATTCATGTTCCCAATTCAAAGTTTTAAATTAATTTTGTGTGGAATTTCCTATAAGGTTTGAAACAGGCCACCAAATGCGGACTACGCATACAGTTTTTAATGTAAATGCAGCCATTGAAAGCTTAACGGAGCTCCGCGTAGCTACGACTCTGTCTAGGTTCGGTTTTAAATTGACTCAGCTTCCCCCACCACACTGACCACGCCTCCAAACTTATTATTTCTCGTTACCTAGGTTGCCGTTGTTGTCTAGGTTATGGTTTTTAGACACAGTAGTTTCCTAGAATTCCGTTACAGTAGGCCTAAACATTTAGATTTAAAAGAAAAAACGCGTTCTTTAAGCTGATTGAGCTCGATCCAGCTTCCGGTTGCCGTTCGTCTCAGTTCCGTTCATTTGTTGGCCGCCCTACTTTATAAGGGACAAATAATGTGAAAGGAAATATAAATAAACTTAATCGTGTCGCGACTCATATGTGTCCCACTGACTTAATGGAAGCGAATTTCCAAAAACTCAACATCACAATACACAATTATTAAAATAATACAATTATTAAAGTTTTTTTAATAATTTTTTGTAAGTAGGGCCTAGTGAAACCATCGTGAATTCCATTTTTTTCACACACACACACACACACACACACACACACACACAACAATTCCTCAAAAAGTGATCTAAAGATAAGGATCGATGCTCGTTTCAAGGTCCCGTATCTAGGTTTTACCACGACGACCACTCCATAAAAAAACACCGCATGTAATAGAAAAGCTAACGGACGCAGGCTAACAGTAGATGCCGAGATTCCGTGGCACTGCACGCCACCCTCGATCCAGCTAACTAATGAACAACGATATATCGAAGTTGAGATCGACTCCGGTTAACGACAAGACGGATCAGCTTTTGCGCGCGGCCCAAGGCGCGGGGAATTAGATCTCCAAGTTATTTATGATCGGCGAGGTCAGTCGAGTTTACACTCTGCCAAGTTATTAAGACATTTACACCTATCTGTTGCACCCTTTCTCCTTCTTCTTCTTTTTCTACTTCTTTAATTAAAGCTGATTTTAATAAAGCAAAACATGCGTGCACAATCCCTTCCCGACGGCAACGGCTCAGTTAATTAATGAACAGATTCAACCTGAACGTAATCACTGCACGCAGCTGTTTCGCTGACGTGATGGAGCGAATTTACAAAAAAAGTAACAGTACGATCAATATCTGAAAATTACATTGAAACAAAAAAAAACCCTCACCGCCGTGCAGAATATTTATAGCATTATCAATGGAATACCAAATGCTAATTTTTTAATGTTCTAATTGTGATTACCGTGACCCGGGTATTTATATAAGTAAATATTTTCGTATTTTAAAAAATATTTTGCTATTTTTGAGGATAAATAAATGTGATTCAAGGAAACAGCATGTTTTTTAAACGAGCAGTACACAGCGAGTATAAGAGTGGGGGTAAAGTCAACTGCGCAGGTTTCGGTATTTCATTCACTATAGTGCAGTAGAATATTCCAGAGCATCGTGAGTTTGTGTAAGATAATTACGTTAAAAGTGGTGAATCTGTTATCCAAACACCCACAACATTCGCACGATCAGCCCCAGCATAGCCTTCGAGTGACTGGTTTCCTCTTACTAAATGTGGCGTGATCGACCCTGCAATATGGTGCCATTGTTACCGTTACATTCGTTCGCTACATCGACATGATCACCAACTTTCTTTTACTAGAACTAGAGAGGGGCTTGGTGATAGAAGTGGCTAAAGCATTCAGTCTACTGCGTCACTCAATTGCGCACCTATAGGTTCTTAGTTCCAGCCGCAGTTGCTCCCGTCGCTTTTTCCTTACCGTTAATACTGATCCCTCGTCTTCATTAGTCTAACTGGCATAAAGTATAGGGAAAAACAGAACTACAGAGATATAGAATAGTCATTGGGAGTGTATGGTTTAAGCAGGATACAGCCACAGGTCTCAATCAGAGTTATTCAGGAGATTTTTCAGGAACGAATCATTTCAAGTTTTGACGATATGCTCTGGCCACCTTGTTCTCCTGACCGACACGCTTGTGGCTTCTTTTCTTGTGGAGTTTTCTGAAGTCTGGTGTCTTTGAATATAAGAGAGAGAGGGGGGATATTACAGCCACCAGTCATAGTAATTACCAGAATGGGTCCATAACACGATCTCATCAGTACGGAAAAGTGGTCTAAAAATTCACATAACAAAGCTTTAAAAAGTTATACTTTTATATCTTACATCTGTTATTACCATCGTAAATAATTACAGTACAAATTAAAATCCGCAATTACCGCAGCATGCAACTGTCTAGCTGACGTGATAGAAGTAAATTTTCAAAAGTATCTGTTCTAATCTTACCCATTTCGAAATTCCGGTTTCACCATCATAACCGGAATAACCATCATAACCATACAGCACTGAAATCTGTATATTTTAAACTTTCAAAGTTGTATTTAAAATATAGAAATGAATCTTGACCGCAGTCAAATTACATTTCACTGAATTTTGAAAATTCAAAATATTAATTTATGTAGTTGTAAACGCTGGTTAATATGATAAAATCAGTTAAAAAAATTAAAGTTTTGATTTTTTAAAGATTTGAAATGATTTTTGATAAAAATTTTATTGATTTTGAAACTGTTAAACAAATTTTTCAGGTTAATAAGTTCGTCTACGGTATTATCATAATCGATTTTTGTGCCGAGTTCGAATAAAACCGGAACAAAATTAGGAACGTTAGTATAAAACATTTTAACGATCCCTTAAAAACAGATTTAGAGATCAGAATCGGTGTTCGTTTCAAGGTCACTGGTCTGGGTCTTACCATGATTACCGCTCACTGTAAACGTAGTTCTTTCCTTGGCCGGACACTCCCATAGAGGTTGAAACAGCTTGTCAAGAGCAACAAGTTTTCGGTTCCGATTGATTTGTTTCAAACTATTGTGCAACTTGGTAATACGTGCCGTACACTATCAAAACGCCTGAGCAACATTTTATGTTAAACAAACTGTTTAGATCGTACGGAGGCGTTCCATATGTACAACAATTTGCTAGGAACAGCATCAGCGCCGATACGTAACCAGTTTGGCAGCCAATGTGGCAGCCAGTAAATAAACTGTGCGCACGCGCAAAGACCTAATATCTAATAAGAGCGAAATAATAACAGCGTTGTTTATAAATAAAACCAGTGCAGTGTTACGCAAGCTATGCACAACTACTGCGCTAACACAATTAATTAGTTGGAAAACTATAAAGTTGTTTATTAGTGCATTTTCACGGTAAAAGTGAGCTATTAGAGCGGTCATTATGGTAAGACCCAGACCCAGGACCTTGAGATGAGCACTTATTCTGACATTATATATTAAGTAACCCATTAATATTTACGCAATTTAACTAAATCTCCTACAACGATTTTAATTACATGCGAAATGTCGGCCTTTTTCTTATAAGTTTATCAAATGTTGCTGAAATTTTACTACTGGAGGATAACGAACAGTCTTATCTCGGACTCCACTCGAGAATATTGAGCAGTCTCTTAGGCAACCTATCTCCGTCTTCGTTTCAGAATATTGAGCAATCTGTCTCCGACTCCGTTTCAGAATATTGAGAAGTCTCTTAGGCAACCTACCTCCGACTTCATTTCAGAATATTGAGCAGTCTCTTAGGCAACCTATTTCCAACTTCATTTCAGAATATTGAGCAGTATCTTAGGCACCTATCTCCGACTTCGTTTCAGAATATTGAGCAGTCTCTTACGCAATCTGTCTCCGACTCCGTTTCAGAATATTGAGCAGTCTCTTAGGCAACCTATCTCCGACTTCGTTTCAGAATATTGAGCAGTCTCTTAGGCAACCTATCTCCAACTTCGTTTCAGAATATTGAGCAGTCTCTTAGGCAACCTATCTCCGACAACGTTTGAGAATATTGAACAGTCTATCCCCGATTCCCCTGGAGAATATTAATCAGTCTTAAATAAGTACGACTCACTCTCTCTCTCTGCAACCCCGTATGCATAAAGAGTGTTCAGTCTCTTGTCTTTCACGTATTATTATTCAAGTCCGTAAGGATAGAAATAATAATAATTGATTATTTTACAAAAAACAAGTAGAAACATGATGATACATTCTAATACATCATGTGCGGTATTAGAGGCATTTCAATACTTCTGCAATTATGTTTAGGTGCGAGTACCTAAACGCCTAATGGTACTCCAAAATCCAATGAAAAGAGACATTCTATTAGGACAGATATAATGTAGGAAATACTAAGTAAGAAATACAAAGGATATTTTTTACTAGCATCCAAATCTCTCGCTGGAGAATATTAATATTCCAAATCCCTCGCTTGGAAAATATTTAGCATTTCCTAATCCTTCGCAGAAGAATATTCAGCATTCCAAATCCCAGGCTGGAGCATATTTAGCATTTCCTAATCCTTCGCAGAAGAATATTCAGCATTCCAAATCCCAGGCTGGAGCATATTTAGCATTTCCTAATCCTTCGCAGAAGAATATTCAGCATTCCAAATCCCAGGCTGGAGCATATTTAGCATTTCCTAATCCTTCGCAGAAGAATATTCAGCATTCAAAATCCCAGGGTGGAGCATATTCAGCAATGCCCAGTCCCTCACTGGAGAATATTCAGCATTCCAAATCCTAGCTAGAGAATATCCAGCAATTCCAAATCCTCGCTTTACCTAAGAGTTCTTTTAAATGTGTTACAGCACGTTTCCCTCAATAAAACCATAGTCTTGCAGTTGGAAGCAGGTAAAGTAAAACAAAATCCTCGCTGGACAGTATTTACCTGCAAGGCATAATAATACGCTTATATAAAACGGAATAAGCCATGAAAAGATGAACTTAATCTAGTTAGGAAGCAAATTACACACAGGTAGATGACGAAATCTGTTGACAAATACGTAGCTAAAACAATGATTGCATATATCGGAAAGAACCTTCTAGTGATAACAAATTAACGTCATTGTGAAAAATCATGAAATGATTCTCTTTAAAAACCCAATTATCAACAAGCTTATCATAGTGAAATACTCTAAATATTTTCTTAAAGGAACAATATAGTCGCATTAATATTACTTCCAAGCATAGATTTGCCGATACGCTTGGCGCTTGATAGTAACTTATAAGACCGGTTAAACTTGAAACGCGTTTTCTTATAAAATCTTGAGAAAGCTGCTACAACCTAGGCCTACTTGATTTGCAACTGTCATACTTCTTGATTAGCAATTATTTAGTCAGCGTGTGAGGCCTCTGCAAACATACAAAATGAATAAATTACTTTTCCGATTTGTTTCGCTTTATATTTATGTTTATTTGATTTCCTGTTCCGGCTGGCACAGCGCTGTTTGCTGTCTCGGTAATCCGGACTGATATGGGAAAGTCTGAGCCCGTTTTTTCCTCAAATGTCTTAAGCCACGTTTGTGCTTGCGACAGAAACACGTTTATAAACATTGTTCCCGAACTTGCTTATAAACATCTGTGGTACTTCTGGTACTATTCTATACGAAGCAAGCAACAATGTTTGCGAACATTTCCTGGCGAGAACTGGGTACTCAATAGTTTTCTGTCTAGTCTCACTCAGACTCTGATAAGGAGGACGTTGTTATTGCTGTGGCCGCACGTCAGGGCCTAAGGAGGTTTTGGACACACGAGGTGGATACAACTGCAGTGACTTATACCGAGACCTTAGGAAGGTTTATGTCCGTCAGTGTGGAGACATCCATGTGGACAGACGATGGATCGCACGGAACAGATCTAACAAAGAAATTACTCCCTACTCCACTACATACTTATACGTGAGGTAAACAAGTGCAGATATCATTCACGACTGACCATAGTGACGGAGTACTGTCAAAACAAGTCTACCAACTTAACGCAACCGAAATTATTGGCAGAACTGATCAGAGACGTCCTGAATCACATACAGAGGCATCCTGAATACAGGAACGTGTTTCTAAAAATCTCACAATATTTCTAAACATGTTTTGGTCTTTAACCTTTTCTACGGCAAACGAGAAACTTGTTCAGAAATATCGATTTTCTGTTTCGAAACAGAATAAAAACAAGCAAAAACTTTAACTTACAAAATCTGAAGCATATCCTTCAACTGCTATGAAAATTATCAATCAAAACCTTTCACTTCAGAGCTCAAATCTTTCGTTTGTTGATCCATTTGCTTTGTCACAAGTAAATGGTTATTAATAAAACCGACCATTTACTCTAAATGAGAATTAAATCCTTCAGCAGTGATGAATCTAGTCAGTAGGAGACTAATTTGTGAATTAAATAATTATGTTGAATTTTACTTATTGTCACGGAAGAATGAATTTGTGTCAAAAGTGTTAAACATTATAAATCATGTTCTTATCTGCATACTGGATATTTTGAAGAATAGAATGTGGAATGTTTAACGAACAGGTACCTAAGCTATAATGAAGAGACTCGAGCTGGGGATCTATCGCTACCAGAAAATATAAAAATACGTTTGCGTTATCTAACTGATCATGGATTTCAAAAAGGTATCGGTGAGGAACTTTTTGTGGCGCAATCTACACTGCTTCAAAAAATGTTATAACCATTACTAACGGGCAACCGACCGATTGGAATACATTTCCTAATACATCATGTGCGGTATTAGAGGCGTTTCAATACTTCTGCAATTAAATGCATTTCACCCTTAGCGATCTGTGAATATCACCACATTTCTTCACCATTTGAATAAGGCATAAGTTTCCTGCAGTAAATACACGTATAAAATACAAATACAATTAACAAGAAACTAACAGAAAACAAGTAGAAAATCTAACCTTAAACAACAAACCTAGATACTACATCTAATCACAACTGATTCTCATGCGTTGCATAAAATCAGGCTTTCATGAAAGTTTTTTTTCAGTTGATCCTTTTACTTCTAAAGGCTTTACTGGTTAGCAAAAGGTAACCACTATTCATGTAGAATAAAACGCTTTTGCTTCTACGTTTTATTTGAAACAAAACGTTTTACTTCTGCCTTTTTCTTAAAGCATTTCATTCAGTCTCATTCGTACGATTCAAGATTTCTAAAAACTTCCTAATATTTTGATTTGAAGAACACTGTTTTGTTGCTAGTGTAAACGCGGCTTTACAAATAACTATTTACCCGGTGAGTGGTTATTTTAGGAAACCTTAAAACGTTATTGAAACATTAGTTATTGGACCCGAATCCGGGAACCTGAAATGAACGCCGATCCTAAGCTCTTTTTTGAAGAGTCGTTCGCAATTTTGATGCGATTACATTCAATTTTGTAACAGCTTGAACGGGTTAGTTACCCAACCGTTTCGAAATGGCGGCAATTCGAAATCGTAAAAAAATCATCAGTGTCTCCTCTTTTTAAAAACTGAAAATACTAATTCACGCAGGCAGATTTTATAGATGAAACGAAATTTTCGAAAAAAGGTGCAAAAAAGAAATGCTGTTAGAACTTTGGTTTCCATCAAGTTAGTGAGCCGTTTGCTAGTCGTTAAATAACGATTTATCGATATAAAAATTGTAATTACACCAGTTAAAGGTATAACTCGATAAATTACATGCTCCACGTCGCCTTAGCATATAAGTTATATATACAAAATTTACGATCACGCAAGAAATCAACTGAAACAAGTAGTTTCACACATTTTGCCGTAAAAATTTTTAATTTATGGTACACGAGGAGTACAGATTATTTTCCTTACGCGTAACATTAACGCTACAATAACGTTTTTCTGCTTCCGGCAAGCAACTATTGTCCCGTCACCTAGATGTGAACTGGTTAAAAAACAACAATAGTACACGGCGCAATTAAATGTGCTTTTTGCCGAACGGGTAGAAAGAAAAGTCTGAATAAGCCAGAGGCTTGACGTCTTCACGTCTTCATCATCTTCCTGTAATCCTAGCAAGGTCTCGGTGGTCTAAGAGGCTGAAGATAAGTCCTCCTAGGCGCGACTAACGCGATAATCACTCAACGACCATCGCCGAGGACTTTATAAAACATTTCTAAAAATAGTTTTGTACATTAAAGCAATATTGCACAGAACTATCACGTCTATAGTAACGAAATTAATCAGACTGGCGAAGCTTTGCACTTCCACCGCTAGATTGCGCCACAATAAAGGGTTTGCACCAAAAGTAGTAGGACTTATTTTTCTTTAATTGTATTGAAGATATGTTTACAATTCCTTAATGTTCTTCGAAATAGCACCCTCGGGCAGCTACACACTTACAATAACGCTGCTGCTATTCGCTGTACGCCTTCTGGAAGTGAGCTTCGGAGATGCTGCTTGAACGTCCTGAATCGAGTCAAACAAATGTCCCTTCAGCTGTCTTTTCATCCGTGGGAATACAAAAAGTCAGGTGGAGCCAGATCGAGACTGTAGGCGGGGTGCGGCAACGTGGTAACGCTGAATCGGGCCAACAGTTGCCTCCCGACGAGGGGGCCATGGCACATCGCACTGTCGTGATGCAGCATTCAGTTGTCGGAGATGGCTGGTCGGACGCGATTCACTCGGTCTCGCAGGCGGGTTAGCACTTGCACCCAGCAGTTCTCTCACTTTGACCACATTGTTGTCGGTTCGTGCCGTCGACGGTCGTCCGGTGCAATTGACTTCGTCAACGAGCTCCCTACTTTCTTTAAACAGTTTGTGCCATTCAAAAACACTGGAGCGGCTCATTGACGTATCCCCGTAAGCCGACTTTACCATTTATCGGTCTCGGTTGCCGATTTCCCGAGTTTGACACAAAAATTTATCGAATATTGCTGCTCGAGATAAGTGTCCCCTTCTACTCGCCCAGCCAACCAAACTCCTCTCCACAGCTCAGCTCGTGCTACAGAAAATCAGTCCTACTACTTTTGGTATAGACCCTGTATCAACACACTGAGCAGTGTTGCCAAGTCGATATCGGCACCTCTCCACCTTTAACGGTACGTTTTCCTAGGAGTGACTAACGCAATAATCACTGAACGATAATCGCATGGGACTCCATTTCTAAAAATAGTTCTGTATATTAAAGCAGTATTACACAGAATGCTCACGTTTATAGTAATTGTAATCAGATTGGCGAAGTTTGCACTTCCACCGCTAAATTGCGCCACTGTAGAAAACTCACATAGCAGTGTTGCCAAGACACCAACGATTAAAAGTACGTTTTCCTAGGCGCGACTACCGCGATAATCATTTAACGATCATCGCGGAGGACTCTATTTCTAAAAATATTTTTTTACATTAAAGCAATATTACACAGAACGATCATGTCTACAGTAAACGATGTTAATCAGATTGGCGAAGCTTTGCATTTCAAACGCTAGACTGCGCCACAGTAGCAAACTCATTGAGCAGTATTGCCAAGTCGCTTACTCTCCATTTCTAAAGGTACGTTTTCCTAGGAGCGACTACCGCGATAATTAATCAACGATCATAGCGGAGGACTCCTCTTCTAAAAGTTACCTACCCGCGATAATCGTTAGAGTCGCTAGCGTCGATCATTGAGCCATTAATGTTACAAAACTAGTATAGTAGCCATAAGAGTTTCTTCATTTCTTGCTTTAAATAACTGATGCATTTTTTTCTGGAAAAACCTATTATTTGTTCGGCAATCACATCGTCTTCTATTACTGTATACGGTGAAGTAGTCTTTTCTTCGAGGTCATAATTAAATTCACGAAACAAAACGTTTCTTGTTTTTAAATGTTAAATGTTTTTGTTGGTCTTTACGGGACCTGAAATTTCCCCACGGACTCTTGACCTCCAAAACACACCATTAAACCCTTAAAAATTGAATGTCGTTAAAATTACCTTATTGAATTCTAAAAACATTTCATTTATACCCAAGCAATACGGGCTGCCACGGCTAGTTTGCTATAAAACCTACGCTGTGCGTGAAAACATGCAGTAAAATAGTGTTTTCAAAAATAAAGTTAATCTAAAAATGAGCTGACTGAGGAACAGAAAAAGAGAACCGAGCATGGATCACGTGTAAAGAGAACTTTGAATACAAAATGAGCCACAGAGTACATACAATGTCAACACTTATAGTGGAGTCAAAAGAGGAATGAGAGTAAAGTAACTTTTCTTGATAATTTTTATATGTCTCGGTGAAACCGAAATTACTCCATATGACTACCCGCCAATTGGCAACAGTAGTTGTGGAACCTATTACTGGGCTGGAGCGGTATTGTTGGAACATGTTACAGGGAAATAACCGTTCCTCTCAACGCAAATAGGGGCAAAGCAGTGGCAGTCCATGAACTTGACGTGCGCAGTTAAACTGACCGATATCAACCACATTGACATCGAGCTGACGACTTAATTTTATGGTGACTTACACGACCAAAATGCATTAATATATGGAATTAACAACAGAAACTTTGTTTTTATATCACCATTTTTTACAAAAAGATCGGTCCATTTGTTTTTCAGTAACGTGCTAATGTTGTGTTGTTTTGTATATACACGCGTAACACGAACACATATCAAGACTGGTAACGGTCCGCGACCTTGAGCCGGATAATTAAAGCGGCTCGGCATTTCTGCCCAAATTAAGTGTCAGCTGATGCTGCTACAGTTCCATCAACATCCCAGCATGCCTGTTTGATTGACGCGGCAGATAGTGGTCTCATTAGGCCGCGCGGATTGAGCCATCAGCTGCACGAAATTTGCCTTCGGGCGCATCTAGAGCACATTTAACTTCGCTTGTACGAGCGAAGCGATTAACGAAAATATTTGGAACTCGGGAACACCACTGACACAACCATAAAATAACGAAAAGGAGGAACAGCTCTATATCGATAAAAACGTAATCAGCTGATTTCACAGAAATACAACCTGCAAAATTACGTAAACCGTTGAAGTACACAAATAATCGCGGCACGCAGCTGTCTCGCTGACACGGTGGAAACGAATTTTCGAAAGTATTTTTTTCAACTTACCCTTTTTTTGAAACTCTTATTTCACAATCGTAAACAGCTTCAAAACCTCCATACATTAGCATTTTGAACTTCCAAATTGCGATGGAAATACGAAGATAGATCCTGACGGCCATCAAATTAAATTCCTTAATTTCGACTTATTTCGAAAACTAAAAATTCTGATTCGTGCAGTTTTTAACATTGATTACGATGACGAAATCAAATTTTCAAAAAGTTTAAGCCAAAATAGTTATTAAACATTTGAAATTACAACCATTAAATTATTATCAACGCTATTACCAAAATCGATTTGACACACACGCGCGCGCACGCCCAAGGTTATATATAAATTTTAATGACTCTCAAAGAAGTTAGAATTGTAGGTCAGAGGCCTGAGTCATACCACGATTACCGCTCGAACAGCTCATTTTCAAGAGGGAATTCGTTAATTTGTGTTAACGTTTTTCGATATAGTCGAAATCTTTGTTAAAAATGTCACGCTCGCCGATTTCCCTAAAACAAATTCAGTAATGACGGAAAACACCGTCCTGCATCTAACTTTACCGAATTCATTCAATTAGCTCACGCTAATACGTTTATTTACCTGCCAAACAAGTGTTAAAAGGCATACTGTATGTAATTTAGTAAAGCACTTTGTAATCATATTTAGCTAGAGGCTACAATTAACGATGCAGACATAAAGCAGAATAAAAAGAAATCGGAACAGCTGATTATGCAAACATTTTGTCCGAATAAATCAAAATAAATTGTCGCGCATCGTTATTTATTCCGAAGACAAATTATAAAGTGAATAAAATAGATCTGCCAATTAGCAACGTCAAAAACTACTTCTGTTTGGCGTTATTTAAATACATTCGTGCGCGCAACTGTTTCCCTGACGTGATGGAAGCGAACAATAATTTTTTTTCGTCTTACACTTTAATGGATATCTGATTTTAGTACCGGAATGTGCGTAAATTATCATTTTACATATCAAAAATATGAAAACGAACCCTGACCGCCCTTTAGATGGAACAATTTGATCTACCGAAATTTCAAGATCGATTTTTTCCACGACCACCGTGCTTTATCGTGTAGTGGGAAAGTAAACATCGTCAGTAATGAACCCATAAGCACCCAGTATTACTTATTAGCGAATTTCCATTAGAAAATTAGTTATCATAAGACCCTGACCTCATCTCTCTCTCTCTCTCTCTCTCTCTCTCTCTCTCTCTCTCACACACACACACACACACACACACACACACACACACACACACACACCTGAACTGTAACTTTTCCACCTATTCGGTCTCGGATGCAATTGGAACTGTGACAGTTCCACCTATTCGGTCTTAGATACACCTGGAACTGTAATCGTTCCACCCATTCGATTTCGGAAACAATTGGAATGGTAATAGGTCCACCTATATTAATCCTGTAATTGTGTTCAGTGTTTAACTTTGTGACGACCTCGACAGAGCGATTTTACATTATGAAGATGAAAGAGTAAGGTTTCGAAACCGAGGTAGCTTTTACGAGGTGAATAAATAGACCACTAGACGGGAAAAAATAGGTCATAATCCTGATTATTTAAACATGTGGTCCGGTTGCTATGTTGCAATAATGAAAACAAAATTTTATTGACAATTGCATAATGGCGGCCATTTCAAATCTTTAACTTCATAACTTTACTGTTTTGAATATTTTTGAAAATCACCATCGCAATCAGCGTTAAAAACTGCACACAATGGTGTACGAATTTTCAAGAAGCGTTGAAATTAACAGAATTTAATTTAACGGCAGTCAGGGTTCGTTTTCGTGTTTTCAACGCAATTTGAAACTTTAAAATACTGTATATAGATTTTTAAGACTAATTATGATAGTAAAACTAAAATTTCAAAAAAAGTAAGATAAAAAAATACTTTTGGAAATTCGCTTCAATCACGTCAGCGAGACAGCTGCGTGCAGTTACGTTGCACCGCACGGTATTATATTACAGAAACGCAATAAATTATTCTTGACAGGACCCAAGGAAATAATATTTTTGAATAACGCCCACGTACATTTTATTGTATTTATATTCAAAACAATTTACAATCGGAATGTAAAATTTCGTGTACACGCTGTAGAAGACGGTGGATGTAGATGTCCATTGAATTATTAATGTCCCCGTATAAGGTACAAGGAGACACTCCTACTGGATTCTGTAATATGTAGGCTATTGTAAGACGCGGTGCCTAATATAGTCTACCTAGTGCACATGCGCAGTAGATGTCTATCTGTGACTGGTGAGCGCAGTAGCCTACTTGTTTACTGAGTAAACAGTTAAACCAACTTTTCCACTGTCAGGGATTTTATCCCTTTTTAGGGATGAAAAAAGGGATCGAGGGATTTTAATGGGATAATAAGAAAAGCGAAATTTTATTGTGACTTTTAAAATAACCAACTTTTTGTTTCATATTATTTTCACCAAACTACCGGAAATTTATTTGCAAATTAGTAACTAATAGTTCATAGAACAGTAGACCTCGCAGTATATTCGTAATTAATATACAGAGCGGTCCACGACAGCGCTATTTTTGAATTTCCACCCAATTTAACCGGGGTCCACATTATTTACGAAATATGGAAATATTATTTAACCGACTTAAAAGGAAATTTTATGCTCTTTCTACACGAAGCTGTCAAAATTATGACAGATCTTGCAGTTCGGCTAGTATTACAAGAAATGACCAGCAGGTTTATAAACAGTTTGTAATAAAACGAGTTACAAATAGTCCAGTTGAAAAAGATTTGAATAGTTTTTACTTAGGCTAACATTATTCGGATGAACAGATGTTGCTCAGGCTAATATTATTTGGACGAGTAGATGTTTTCAGGCTAACATTATTTGGATGAATAGATGTTGTTCAGGCTAACATTATTCGGATGAGTAGATGTTGCTCAGGCTAAAAATATTTGGCTGAACAGATGATGCTCAGACTAAGAATATTTGGCTGAAGATATTGCTCGGGCTAACATTATTCGCATGAGTAACTGTTGCTCAGGCTAACATTATTTGGTTGAACAGATGTTGCTCACACTAACATTATTTAGATGAATGTTTAGATGACATCTGTTGCTCAGGCTAACATTATTTATATGAATAGATGTTGATCAGGCTAACATTAATTGGCTTTATAGATGTTGTTCAGACTAACATTATTTGGCTGAAAAGGTGTTGTTCAGGCTAACATTAATTGGCTTTATATATGTTGCTCAGGCTAACATTATTTCGTTGGAGAGATGTTGCTCAGGTTAACATTATTTGGCTGAACAGTTGTTGCTCAGAATAACATTAATTTGCTTTATAGATGTTGCTCAGGCTAAAATAATTTGGTTGTACAGATGTTGCTCAGGCTAACATTATTTCAGAGTGCCTCAAAGTGGCAGTGACTGTGAAGCAAGTAGTTAGGTAACGTCAAGGCCGCAGTCCGAGATGACTGACTGGGTTATTATAAATGTAACTAATTAACTCACTATTTATACACAAACACCCTTGTTCATGAAGTGGTCAGCTGTACAAATATGTTTGCAACTGCTGTCTTCCACCCCGGGGATAGGGGATGTTTTGACAACTGTCAACCTCCCCTATGCCTGTAATGCAAGAACCGTCTAATTCTCCCCGTAATATCATTTCCATATGTTTCCAAGCACAGTAGAAAAAATGTTTGTTTCCTGCTTTTTGAGTAACCTTTTGTTTCTTTAAGAAAGAAATACGTAGATAAAATGCGATACAATTTTGATCGATATCATCAAACGATATTTAGATGCTGGTCTCGATACCCCGATATTATCGAAAGGAAAATATCGATGCCAATCAATATCGAAAGTATCGGAATATCCCTGTGTAGTTCCAGCTTCGCCCGCTTTTAGATTTATTAAGTTGGTTTCGAAGTGCAAGCTAAGTTATTGCAGACTGTCTACAGTGATGATTATTGACTGACCCCGCCCTGATTTGCTTCCTGCTAGAAGTCACTTCCGGTATAGTGCCGCAAGAATGTTGTCGTGCGTGTACGAGCGAAGCGAGACCTGTCTGTCTGTCTGCTCTCGTAATTCACACAAGTTACAGTTGAACACAGTTTTATAATAGAAAATAATGACAACACACAGCTATATACGGTTGACGTGTATGTGTTTTGCATTAACGGAAAAACATGTCCAAATCCTAATCGGTGCAGATGTGCGCAGATGATAGTAAAATAGAATAATCACACGGCACGCAGCTGTCTCGCTGACATCAAAGCGAATTTCCAAAAATAACAGTACCACAATAATATTTCTGCCTCACACTTTTTACCAAATATTTTCACTGGAATAATGAGCTATTGGATTGATCGTTATGGCAGTAAACATACTCGAAAACTTGAAATGAGCATCGATCCTGATCTCTAGATAATTTTTAAAGGGGTCGTTAAAATTGTGTGCGCGCGTGTGTGTGTGTGTGTGTGTGTGTGTGTGTGTGTGTGTGTGTGTGTGTGTGTGTGTGTGTGTGTGTGTGTGTTTTCTAGCACGCTTACGTTCGCAATTTTCGTCCGATTCGATTCAAATTTGGCACGAAAATCGCTTACGGTAACAGCTTGGACGAGTTTGTTAACCAGCGAAATTCGTTCAACAGTTTCGAAATGGCGGACACTTCAAACTTTGTAAAAATTCGTAATTTGTTTTCTTTACACTGTTTTGAAAGTCTGATTTCATCACCGTAATTAGCGTTAAAAACTGCGTAAATCAGCGTTATAATTTTTCAAAATCCGTTGAAATTAAGACATTTAATATGACGGCGGTCAAGGTTCATTATTTTCAATGTAATTTTAAAGTCTAAAGTGCTGATACATGCACATTTTAATGCTGATTATTTTGGTGAAATAAGAATTTCAAAAAAAGGATCAGATAAATAATATTTATCTTTGAAAATTCACTTCTATCACGTCCGTGATTATTTAGTCTGTGAAGATGATAACTTGTATGTATACATTATTTATTTATACGTACGTGAAAATCAGTTTATTCTCACGGCCATAAGCTGTGATCTCAGTAGCAGTATGTACAAAATTAGGAAGGCATTAAAGAAATGTCAAACATAGCCTACGTCTGGTTTGTTCGTATGCTAATTACCATTGCAACTTGTACATAAGCTTACGTGTTCTACAAAATCGTTCCTGGTGCGGGGGGAGTAATGCTTGATTTCGTGTCGCGGCTTGGCAGTGTTGCCTAACCGACTCAGGGCTCATCTTATTTCTCTCGACAAGACGACCGAATTTAGAGCAAAATCCGATCAACATATTTTGAGAAATCAGGTAAATTCCCGAGGGTGTTTTTGTCAGTAGTTTACGGAACAGATTTTATCCGGGAAACAACTTAATGCAAGAGAATTAATGCAATGTTTTTGCACATTTATTTAAACAAACACTGACAAATTTTCATAACTAGTGGGCCCGAACGACATTTTGCAGTTAATGGGAAAAAGAATCGAATAATATGGAACAATGTATAACAAGAAGTTGTTATAACCATTCATTATATTTAGGTTATTTAATGCAGTAGGCCTTACTTTGATCTACTTTCGTACTTAACCTATAAAATTAATGACTGAATTCTAACATTGTACCTTACTGAAATATTTACAAATAGCCGAATTTTACATTACCTACTTAAACTAGGCTACAGTATTTACTTGTTTACTAAAAGCAGAGCCTTTTATTTAATAATATTTACATACTAGAAGTGGCCTAGATTGTCTCACCGATTCTACTTTCAAAACTGATTCGGTCAATAATTATGTAAGTCTTGTATACAATAATTTAAATTATACTTTCAACAATGTCTTTTAGCAATCAGCTGTTTTGGTACACACACAATTATTTCTGTAACCTATGCCTGATTGTGCTGCTCTCTCACGGGGATAATTTATACTTCTGCTGTAATTTTTTTTTATAGACATTTTATCGGTTTTAGGTCGGTTTTATTTTATCATATTTATAGTCTTAAATATCATAGAAAAGTATGACAGTTCCCTGGTGTTGACTAATCTGTAGGTACCCATGTATGTAGTTTCAATATCGCAGTTTCTAATTTTTTGGTACAAAACCGATCGGAATGCTTAGCACAATAATTAAGATCCCCAACAATGCCGTACGTTTCGTCTACCAAAGCAACTTTCGTCGTTCTTGATATACCAACGCATCTAAATAACCTGACAGGAGTGTAACAACAATTAATTGCACTGTGATTGGCAAATAAAAACATGGGCTGTTATTAGAGCGCACGCAATGGGAGTTACCCGTTTCGCCGGAAGTAATTCTACGGAAAGTCTTTTCCGGTATAACTCCCCTCTCGCCCACTTCTTCCCTTTAGCGAAATGCAGCGGTGGTTTTAATACTGGTTTTTATTTTATTAGCAGATACGGGATTTAGGCCAACTAGCAGAAGTAAACATTTAGAGTTAGGCCTAAACGTTTTTAGGTGAATAAAGACTCACCCGAAATAATATTTACGGTACCCAGTAAAATCCGTAAAACAATTTCAAGATGGCGACCATTGGAAATCTTACAAAGAAATATTACATTTCTTTTAAAACTTATTTCAGAACTTATTTATTTAAAACTCATTTCTTAAAAACTGATTTCATCGTCATCAGTGAAAATACCTAAATTAGTTTGGGGCTTTTTTAAATTGAACTGAAAACAAACGAATGAATTTTACTGCAATCAGGGTTCACTTTCATATTGTAAATGTAATTTTAAAGTTCCAGTTTAGTTTACGCAGGTCTTAGTCCTGATTATGATGATGAAATTAGATTTTGAAATGTTTGTAAGTATAAAAAAAGGCAATGCTGAAAATTCGCTTCCATCACGTCAGCTATAGTTGTATGCGATAGTTGTGTGCAGCTATTATTTTATTATTAAGTATATTATATATAACAGAAGTCCACCACCTTTAGGAATAACATGACTATTAACCGAAGTAAGAAAAAACTGTTATAAGACGCAGCGAACCAGCTGCGCCTAACTAGTAGCTTACATCAGCCGCCAGCATTTAACTGAAAATATACGGCAAAGTACCTGACCCAGATTATATCGATTCTTTGTCGATAGCTCGCCGCGCCGTAGATCGATTGTCAACAAGCGGTGGATTTATTACGACTAACGTATTGTACTGTCGCGCACAGAATATCATTATATTGTCCGCGTTGAAGCGGCGCACTTATAAATAACCCATTCAGCACGCATGCGCCGTTGCAGGTTAAATTAATTTAACCGGCGAGACGGAGCCGGAAGCGTTTCTAGGAAATGGCTGCTTCGAGATTGAACGAGGAAGTGATGAAAAGACCTCGTTAAACGTCTTCAAAAGAGCAGATCATCGGGGCCTGTACAATATTTTCCGGAGGGATTTGAGGGTATGGAATACCCTAAAGTACACGAATTTAAGCCTTGGTTTCTAAGACACCATGCCGGGCTGCTGACATTGCGTTGGGAGTGGTTTCTAAGACGCCACGCCAGACAGCTGAAATTTCGTCCGGAGTGGTTTCTAAAAACACGCCGGACAGCTGACATTGCGTCGGGAGTGGTTTCTAAGAACACGCCGGACTACTGGCATTGCGTCGGGAGTGGTTTCTAAGAACAAGCCGGACTACTGGCATTGCGTCGGGAGTGGTTTCTAAGAACACGCCGGTCATCTTCTGTCATTGCGTCGGGAGTGGTTTCTACTGGCATTGCGTCGGGAGTGGTTTCTAAGAACACGCCGGGAGCTGACATTGGGTCGGGTTTCTAAGAACATGCCGGACTACTGGCATTGCGTCGGGAGTGGTTTCTCAGACCATAACGAACTGTGCGTTTTTGAGTAATTTGTAAGACCACATCGTACTACTGACATTGCGTCGGAATGGTTTCTAAGACCATACCGGAATGTGCGTTGGGAGTAGTTTGTAGGACCACGCCGTACTACTGACATTGCGTTGGGAGTGGTTTCTGAGACCACACCGAAATTCTCACATTTCGTCGGGAGTGCAGATTTCCGGTGTGGAGCGTTCTGGATAGATGTCAGTTTATTAAGATGTAGCTTACTGAGAATTTAGAAGCGGAACTAACTATGTAGACGAACGTTTTTCTAACGAATTAGTAAAATGAAGATTTATTTACAGAAAATTCAGTTCTCTCGTTTTCTAATAAAATTTACGAAGATGTCATTGTAAAAAACGTTTGGAAAGAATCGTGATAAAACTGAAGAGAGACGTTAAATACATTTTTCAATTATTGATTCTTTAAAACTGTAAAAAGTAAGTTAGGCCTATCTAACAGTACCAATGATAAAACATACTGATGCATGGTTTAGACACTGAATACATTTACTCTCTCCACATAGCTACGACTACAGAGTCGTAGGTTCGGTTTTGAAGTTCACCACGCTTCCAAACTTATTATTTCTCGTTACCTAGGTTGCAGTTTTTAAACATAATAGTTACTAAAATCCATTCCAATAGTAGACCTAAATATTTAGGTTGAAATGATACAAACGCGTTCTTTAACCTTGGAGTGATGACTTATAAGTCGTTTGAAAACACCGTTACCTTAACACACTGTTTTAACACATTTATCCTGTTGCAATCTTAATAAAATAAATACCATTAGAAAGTAGAGATTCTAAGCTTTATTTAGAATGTTTTAGATTTATGAAATTTGTATATAAATTGTTACAATAAATTTATAAGTAACACTAATTTCTAATACTCACCTTTGCTTCTAGGCGTCCGCCATATTGCCTGTTTTCAAACTAATATTTGACCTAGTAAATAAATTTAAATAGAATTGTGGTTGATATCGTTTGAAAGATTGATCCTTTCTCTGTAATTTATCTGTTGAATATTTTACCTACGAAATATAGTTCTGTATCTGTGATTTTTCAAACTGTGGTCTACAAACGAAGTAAGAAACGACGAAATTACAGAGGTCCACGAACTCCTCGATTTCTAGTATGTTTCTTATCATAGATAAACTATTTTCTTCACAATTGCAGAGTGAAAGTTCCACTACAATAGTGATATATTGGCCATAGACTAAACCCAAAGGCCAAGCCTTCTTTTTTGTCCGTGCATGAAAGTGTGTTATTTCTCGTCATAATTTTGATATTTGTGTTGTTTTTGTTGTTGTTTAATGTCTGTAATTGTGTAAATATTTTTTATTAGACAATAACAAATATAGGTTGTGAAATTAAAAACTGTTTTTATTTAAATAAATATATGTGACAAAAGTAACTTAACAGCTAAACTAAAGAATTTTGGGGTTATGTTTACTGCGTAAAATAAACTCTTTTTCGAAATTTCAATTTTTGTAATTTTTTAATGTGAAAATTGTTAGTTTTATATATGTTATTAATCAGTGGTTCTTTTTCTTCAAGAAAGTATAAAAAATATGTGTATTTGTTTCAGTTTACATACTGTTTTACACAGCTAAATGTTACTTGGCGATTTTCAAAAATTGGTACTCAGTCTTTTTACGTTTCGAACATAATAACTTATAAAACAAACATATGTTTGTGTATACCGTTTTATTTACAAATAAATTTGAAAACTTTTATATATTTTGAAAAAATTACAAAAAATATTTTTATTTTTAAATGGGGCTTTAAGTTTATTTTTTTATTTTACCAAAAAAATATATATTCCAACGGTAATAACAACCATTAAAAAATATCTGGATTTTTTTTGCTTACACAATCACTGAATTTTATAGTTCTTTCAGAAAAAAATGATATACAACTCTAAATTTTAGACAGAAATTATATTTTTATTTGAATTTCAAACATTACCATGCACAGTACAAGGAAAACTGCTTACACTTCACTGTGTTCTGCATTACACTACAGGGTTAAACGGACTGAACGTTCCGGAAGGCCGTTCATCTTTACTCCGCTCGGCACCTGGTAGCCGCCAAGCCTGTTACTGGCACTGTATCTGAAGCACTTGGAACTTGCTCACTGAGAAATTATTTTGAAACAGTAGCTCAATGCCTAAAAACACTAGTGTGTGTGTGTGTGTGTGTGTGTGTGTGTGTGTGTGTGTGTGTGTGTGTGTGTGTGTGTGTGTGTGTGTGTTTAGACATGAAGCTGTCAAAACTGTGACAAGGCGAGCCGTTGAGCCAGTATTACGGTAAAATGCTTGCAACTATACCGTTATCGTTAAATCAAAAATCGCCATCTTGAAAGAAAAGCGAAAACATCTAATAAACACGTCGTTCAGGCTTTACATACGGTATATTCGTACCAAATTCAAAGCAACTGGCCAATGAACGGCGAGTTGAATCATAGTCACGCTCAATTAAGGCGGAATCAGAAACAAATTTTCAGAACAGATTTCTGCTGCAGCCGCCACGGTGAACTGTCGCCCGGGGCAGCAGCGGAAACCCAACAAAACCTAAAGCCTTGTAAACATGTATCAAGATATAACTTAATGTCACCGCAAACCGACAGTTACCGTGTAATCTTCGCTCACGATTCTTGCGTCGCGCATGTCAAAATCTGTAATCCTTTATCCACTTGGATATACACAATGGCAGGAATTGTACGGGGATTTGTCGAGAAGACAGGAGTGGGAAAGGCATTGCGACCGGAATGTCCTTATTTCTTTTATAAATAAATACAGGGAAAACATATGCTATTACATCATATTGTTTCCCGCCGAAAACCCACTGCACACCGACCGACAAATATGGACAATCGTATTTTGATCCTATATGACAAATCATAATCACGTTAGCGTAGAAAATTTGCAACAAAAGAAATCACTTTTCCAGAGTAAATCAATAAACCCGACGGCGGTCAGGAGTTTTCGATAAACCCCACAATAACAAAATATTTTAACATGTAACACGTTTAAGGGCTGGTTGTGTATTTGGATTTTACACGATGCGTATCAAAGTCATATTGCATATAATAGTATATTTAGCGCGTTGCGTGCTATTGTATGTATAAAAATATAATCGTGACTACTTCTAAACAGCTGATTTCGCACAACAGCTGTTGCTTCAATATCATTTCAATTGAGGTTATGTGAAAAATTCAATTTCTAAATATAATTTTTTTTTAATGTATTAAATGAAGAACAAATATTAAGAAAAAAAATGAACGAGAAAGACAACGACGATAAGAAAAATGAATTAAAACGAAAAAAATAAATTAACGACGAAAATGTTACAATTAATACAAGAGTTATGACTGAAGCGCAACATCAACTGATTAATAAAAACGAGGAATCGAGAAAAACATGACATATTTTTGGTCCGGTAACAGAATTATTTTTTCATATCTGCCACACTGATACGAGATATGAATCTTCACGTACGATGAATATTTTAGCAATATCAGATAAACAAATTTTTTTAAAACTAAGACGACGTAGCTTTTGAACCAGATTTTTGGAGTAGCATGCACAGTAGTCAACTCGTTTTGTTTAAATACTTGTAGACTGTTTTGAGCAAAATTGAATCAAATCAACTTGAAGCCGATATTAAGAAATTCCGATAAGAGTTTTTCTATTAAAAACGAGCTTCAAAACCCTTTTAATGGGCAATTAAAAAATAGCAAAGGAGACATGAGCAAGCGAGCGCGCGCGCACGGAAACCACTTTCTTAACTTGATTGTATTGACCTAAACACATAAAAGTTCAATAAAATTCAAAAATAGATTTTTTGACGACCACAATACTTTCTTAATACTTAGTGCAGTGGTGAAATAAAGTACATATTTTTAATTAATCAGCGTTATTTTCCTTTTTAAACAACACGAGGAACTTAGTTAACTTTCATTCTGCTTCTCTAGAACCAGTTGTGATTTACATACGCGTAAAACCTTTTGCGCATGTCAAGCAGTACCGAGGAAGCGTTACGTTCATTTTATGATAGACAAATCAACACATTACTTACGTTAAGCAGGCCCATCATATAACTGTAATACTGAGTGGTGCAGCTCTCTTACCTGCGAACATAACAATTTAAAATCAATACAATATGAAGGGCATAAATGCATACTAACTACGCCGGTGCATTTGTTGCATACAATTTGCATAATATTCTATCCTATAAATACTAAACTAACCATGTTTGTAAGTACTGTTGTTATGCTTTCTTGGAAACAGCTCTCTAACGATTTTGATAATAAATTGTAAATTGGAATATAATTTTCAGGCTAAAAAAAGGCTAACAATACAATTGTGTTACTCTCAATTCGATTTCACTGCACCACAAAATTTGCCGTACCAGACGTAAAAAAGTATTCATTTCAATTGCCTCAAGAGCCTAACTTAATACAATTGTGTTACTCTCAATTCGATTTCACTGCACCACAAAATTTGCCGTACCGGACTTAAAAAAGTATTCATTTCAATTACATCAAGAGCCTAACTTAATACAATTGTGATACTCTAAATTCGATTTCATTGCACCAAAAAATTTGCCGTTCTGGGCATAAAGAATTATTCAATACAGTTACTTCACAGCTTGTGCACAGCTAAGTATTCAAATGGGTTACTCTCAATTCGATTTCACTGCACCACAAAATTTGCCTTATACGTTTTTACATCCTTAGCGCCAAGTACAACACTTGTCTATAATTGTAGTTTCTATTACAGCTACAAAAATTCATAAATAATAATATTTCAAATATTTTATTCAATTTAAAATTTTAAACTTCTAATTCTACCATTAAAAAAAATATTTATTCCATTCTCGCCTTTCAGTATTCGAAGTACGTAGTCTATCTATGGTTAAGTCGATTGATTTTGTAATACGTATTATTGTCACTCACTGACTGGCATCTCTTTGATAACCAACCGTTTTCTTCCGTTTCTCTCAATTTGATTTCACTGTACCACAAACTTCCCGTTGTGTGTGTGTGTGTGTGTGTGTGTGTGTGTGTGTGTGTGTGTGTGTGTGTGTGTGTGTGTGTGTGTGTGTGTGTGTGTGTTAGCACGCTAACGTTCGCAATGTTTGTCCTATTTGTTTCAAACTTGGCACAAAAATAGAATTCGGTAATAGCTTGGATACGTGTTAACTAACAAAATTCGTTCAACGGTTTCAAAATGACGCCATTAGAATTCATAACTTTTTTGTCTTGAATAATTTTGAAAATTTGATTTCACCATCATAATTAGCGTTAAAAAAATACAAATTAGTTTCGAATTTTCAAAATCCGTTGGAATTAAAAAAAAACTATTTTTGATGGCGGTCAGGGTTCATTTTTGTATTTTCAGTGTAATTTGAAAGTTTAAAGTGTTAGGCTAATATATGAAGATTTAAATGCTAATTATGGTGGTGAAATCAGAATTTTAAAAAGGGTAATATAAACATATTTTTTGGAAATTCTCTTCTATCACGTCAACGAGACAGCTGCGAGCCAGAATTACTTTAGGAAATTCGCTTCCATCACTGTCAGAGGGTATGCTAGTATATTATTTCTTCAGAAATATTCCAAACGGTAAAGTTTCTAGGACACCTGTACTGCCTATTAACTACAACAGATATACAATATAACTTGGACTTTGTAATGCAACTTAATCAAGTTTACAAAATCACGTGATTTACGCACATACGGAAATACTAAGGAATTTGTGTAAATGCAAGTAAAATGCTAAATGCACACTTTTGTAGGAAAGCACGCGTATTTATATACGATTTAATTTTCCTCTCCTTTATACAGGTGTTACAAAAAACCAGCGCGCTTATGCAGCGCTAATCGTTTTCGACTCTTATAGCGAATTTCCATTGAGAAAATGAGGTACTGAAGCGGCCATCATGGTAAGACCCAGAACCGAGACCTTAAAATAAGAATCGATCCTGACCTTTATTTCACTTTTAGAAGAGTTTTGTGTGTGTGTGTGTGTGTGTGTGCGCGCGCGCGCGCGTATAGGCCTATACGATTTTAAATATTAAAGTACTGAGGTATTTTTAATTTATGATTTTACCGCCGATTACGATGGTGGAATCGAATTATCAAAAAAAAAAATGAAGATACAATTTTTTTTTTTTTAATTCGCTTCCATCACTTTGACTGCACAGCTGTGGTTCGCTATTGTTTGTTTAACACGATTTGTTTTAGCGAATGTTTATTCGAAAATGAGCTATTGTTTGACGTTTATTGTAACATAATGCGCCACCCATATTCAGTAAATTATCCTTAGCAGTCTGATACCGTGGTGTTCTGATCCCGGTGGAGGCAGTCGGGATCATTCTGAAGTGAGCCAGCCGCCTAATCTCGCTAACTTTTAGGTGTAAAGCGACCCGTGCTGATGGAGTGAGTGACACCGGCTTAATGGTGTATCAAAAGGAGCTTTGAGGTACCTGGCGACCTCCCAGTGTACTTTAGCCTTATCAATATATGCGGGGCTCTGTGTGGGAGGATATAATTTCCCTAGCAATTCATTTCCCCACGATTAAGAATATGAATAAAATGAGCTATATCTCACCTCACAACAAAAAGCTGGTCAAGTGGAGCTCCGTAACAAAAGGTCAAAGGAAGAGAAAATTCAAGGTGAATTACAGGAGCAAACATCTACAAGTACCTCATTAATGAAGTAGGAAGTCACCCACCTTGAATACTTTCCAAATCTTAGACATTATGAAGAAGCCAGGGCTAAAGAAGGATCTGTAACCGAACAAATAGTATTGTTCTCATCTTATCCACATTTCTAAAAACATTTATCGTATCAAACATTTCAAAGCAGACAAAAGTGAAATAAATAATACTACGAAACAAATTATTAACAAGTCATTAGATCATCTAATTTCTGGAATCAACATCCTTTTTTCTCAGCACATACTATTCGTACAGGCATAAATAGGGTATCTTTAGGAAGATTTTTTAACTAGCTTCTGACATTGCAAAACGATTTTACGCTAAAAAGTACTGTTTGTGGAAAATTTTAACATAAAAGAAACTTTTAACTGTCATAGGCAAAACGGCATCATGGATGCGCATGCGCGGCGTCACAAATCAGACAATATTTTTTATATTTTACGAAGCTTACTTATTAATCACGAATAGACAATCCCATTGCGAATGCCACTCTTCTGCATAACAGCTTTGAACAATTTTAATGTTTACTTAAGTAATTAAACTTACAGGTTATGTGACCCTACTGACAGGCCCCTATCCCTGCCTGTCTTACAAGCCGGGACAAGCATTTGGACATGTTTTGATAACCAACCAATACAATTTGATTTCAAAAGAATATATATTTGTATATATATCCGTTTTTACACAGATATATTTGTGATTTCTCCTTCCATCATGCATTTATCTATGTTAATCGATCACTCTTCCATTTATTTTTTAATCATGTTTTCCCTTCCTTGCAACTACCGCCCTCACTCCAACGACTACTCTTATACAAAAGGCTGTGTTTACTTAATACTTTCATAGTGCAAAATTTCGCATGGTCCCCCTGGTCTTAACAATTAACGGAGCAAACTGTATAGTTAAATACATTATAAGGAATTAAAACATTTCATGTCTACTTTGAAGATGCCACATACGATTTTTATTAGAATTCGGAACAATGTTTCTTCCATCCGACAGAGGCAGCTGAAAATTTATAATATAATACAATAATATTTAATAAATATAATATTCCTGTAATTGTTTACTCTGCCTTCAAGCTAGAATCCATTTACGCCGCTATCCTTCACACGCATACATTTATGAAATTGGACCGATCATGACCTATAGAAGACGTTTTAACTGGTTTTCCTTTGCTATAAAGCGATTTTTTTAGATATTCGTTATCTTAGAGTTCTCTGCCGCGCCTCCAGACTCCAGATTGTATCCTTCACAGGGCAGTGACATTTTCTAATTGTGTAACTATGTAAGGGGCTGCGGTGTGCCTTTGTCACAACCACATCCTGCGTCGTGTAACCCGAGAGGATCTGACGCGTCGAGACAGGCACGCTACCGTAACGCCAAGACTCGAACGTTCTCACGTTCCAGCAAATGGAAACTGAACAATAATTTCGTTTTCCAATACGCGAAATGTCTCGCTTTGAATATCTCGATAGAAACGCGCTTTTAAAAAACCTAATATAAATAAGCTTTGTGAAATTTTGCAATCAATATATTACGGCATTTTCAAAAATCGCAATTAGCTTATGTCTAGGGAAATCGGTGTTCGAAGTGGCTAAAGTATCAGTCAGTCTACTGAGTCACTTAACTGCAAACCTAAATGTTTTAGAGTCGCAGTTTGTTCCCGTTGCTTATCCCTTACCTTTAATACTAATTTTTCCTTCTCATTAGTGTAACAAAAAAAAAAAAAAAAAAAAAAAAAAAATTGAGTGTGTGTTAAATTACTCTAAAAATGATTCATATAACTTGTACAATTAATGACTGACTGAATTAACTTGTAACTCTGTTTAATACAAACATTAAGAACAGCCTGAGCGTCATTTAATCTAAATGTTAACTACGTGTTAGATATCTCAAGAACTATTTAAGATAGAATCCTAATTTTTTAATTTTAAGGATAAAATCACAATGAGGTTATTATCGTCTCCCTAAATGTAAGTGTGAGTATAAAGTATTAAAGTCGTAAGTGTAGTGTTGTAAGTGTGTGTGTTAGACTAGGGTACCGCGAGGGACGTCTAAATCCTCTCAATAGGTGCAGGTAGTCTGCACCCTCTGTGGGTTTTTTTTTATTTTACAAGACAACTCTATCCAGTTCCGCATATATATGATTTTTTTAATATTCATGTATTTTTCAAAAAGAAATTTACAAAAACATTTTTGGTGTACAGTAAAAATATATTGAAATCCTGAGGAACTAGATTTTTTTTGCAAATAAGTTGAAATAAAAATTCGATAAAGATATCTTTGAAACTGTCTGCAAATCAATGCCACGCAACAAGAACGTATCAGCAACGAAATATTGCACAATACTGCTCATACACGGAACAATATTTACAAGCCAGTGCAATATACTTCAGAACTTTGGAACAGCGCTCGAATATATTGTACAAACTGTTATCACTCATCGATATGACACACTAACGGTCAATATTGCTGCACTATAATAAAATATTACGCAATATTATTGACAAGTTTATGTTGTTCTAGTATTCTAGTACAATTTTCAATAGAATTGAACTATTATGCTGTGAACCGACGAGTAGTTGGCCAGATTGACAAATCGAGAAGTGCGCAGCGCCTCTTCTACGTTAGTCTTCCGTGCTGTTCTGATCGTATTAACATTTCTAAAAATATTTATCGTAAATGCAAAAACATTTTACAGAAAAAGCACAGAAAGTTAAAAAATATTATGAAACAAATTTATTCATACGTCATTATTAGATTTATGATAAATAGTTTGTTATATTTAAATAAATATTTCTGGGAATATTTACTCTGTTTTAAAACTAGGATAGTCCCATCGCACGCCTGAATCCTATTCCTCTGCTCCTCTTTCTTACACGCGCGGAAAGGTTCATCACGCAATAATTAGATTTGTAAAGTGAAAAATATTACATAATACTGAATTGCGCCATAGATTATTAAGCACATACGAAAAGTATCAGAAAATCTATAACGAAGAAATGCCTCAAATATACGTCCCCAAACAGACCAAACACAACCGTTATGCGTAGAGGAAAGCGTAAGGAAAATAATGATTACTGTACAAAAATATGATAATTTTTTAAAAATCCCAAAAAATAGTTCTTGTTTATATACCAAACTATTTGTGTTTGTCTCTCTGCACACATAACTGTCCGATTTAGATTATGTCCCGTAAAAAGTTGTTAATGATCTATAACAGGTGTTCTTAACCTTTTTTCTGCTTCGACCCCCTAAATATTTTTGTATTCCCTAGATCCCCATATGTTTACAATGCGTTGCACAAATATCAACGCAAAAAGCTTTAATGAGATGGTTGCGGTTCATGTCCTTCTATTATATTACTTATATCCAGGGACTAATATTAATATTAATATTAATCGTAAATCACACGTTCTGATATCGTAAGAAGTAAAAAATAGAATTTATTTCATCAACCCCTAAAAGAAAACCGAATTCAATCAACCCCCTTCAAAGTCCAATAGACCTCAAGGAGTGCACCTGGACTCCGTTGAGAACCCCTGATCTATAATTTTAATTTTTAATTCTTTTCCGGTTAAAAAAAACATCGAATTGTTTAAAACATGTTTATACTTTTAAAGTTTTCTATTAACTGTATAGTGATCTAGAACCTAAACAAAACGTACATTTACTGTTCCTCAATAAAACTAAAATATCTGAATAATTTCTAAAAACCGGTTACGTAGCATGAAGTTTCATAACAAGTTATTTTACATGAGAAACGAATATTTCAAAGTAGATTCGAAAGATAAACTTCAATTTTATTTCACCAATTCTAATATTTTCTCTGTAGCCCTAACTAGTTTTTTGTTCAACTAGGAACTACTTTTGATCTGTTAGGTTCTTTGTAGTACCTTCGTATGCTGTACTTTCACCTATAAAATACTTTATAATACATTCACTTTTACAGTACTACATGTTAACCACGATAGCTTATACGGTTAGCCACGATACGCTAGCTTCTAAACGCTAAGATTCGTGTAATAATGGAACTCGATAGTTTGTGCTAAACCGAGGTAAATTCGTTACCACTGAACAAGGTTCTTCAGTGCCTTGTTCAAAACCAAGTACTTTTTTTAGTGAAAAAAACACTTTAAACCAGGTGTGTGATTGGATTATCCCAGTTTTAAAACTTGTGTGTGTGTGTGTGTGTGTGTGTGTGTGTGTGTGTGTGTGTGTGTGTGTGTGTGTGTGTGTGTGTGTGTGTGTGAGAGAGAGAGAGAGAGAGAGAGAGAGTGTATTTATTTCAACATATAACAGACTATCTTATTCATATTATATTTCTGAAAGTTTGTGTGTTTGTTTGTTTGTTATTCAATCACGCTTTAACACTGGACCAATTGAGATGAAATTTGGTACGTATATGGTTTAAGTATCAGAGATACATATAGGCCTATTCCCGTTTTACAAAACGTCATTATACTACTTACCCAGTCCAAAATAATTATCAGTTTTTAGTTTTGTAACCACTGGACCAATTGAGATGAAATTTGGTACGTATATGGTTTAAGTATCAGAGATACATATAGGCCTATTCCCGTTTTACAAAACGTCATTATACTACTTACCCAGTCCAAAATAATTATCAGTTTTTAGTTTTGTAACATCTGTTAACTATAGTTAGGTTTAATTACTGTTTACTGAACATGAGATTTAGGCACCTGAGATGGACATAGATCTAATCCCATTTTACAAATCTTAATCTATGTTTTATTTATTGCAAAATTATTGTTTTTAATGTTACACTTTCATCTAATAATCACAATCTGGTATTTTTCATTTAAAACTATTCAATGTTTTTAAAGCAGAGTGCAGAATATATATATTACATACAATTTTATTAGGATACTTTAATTGTAAGGTAGTATATATATTTGTGTAATTACATTATATGAAAAAATGGTAAATATGCAGTGCAGCATCTATTGGAGTTTTCGATATTTTTCTTACTAAAATGCTTTATTATGTGCCCAAAAGCAAAAATCCAAAATATGAAAGCAGGAGAAGTACGATAAAAATCGAAAATAAAAGTGACCAATATAACCTCAAAATTGCTACCGGCGAAAATCGGTACCGTGTTGTACTGATTTTAGACGTATTTTTATTGTTTTACTGATCTACAGATCAGTAAAACAATAAAAATACGTCTAACACGGGTTTGGGTGATAGGAAACCCATTTTTTAAAAGAATAGTGCATAACCTAAGTGACACGGTTGTTAGGCCTAACTCGGTGATGCGTGAAAAAACCTTTATATTTTTTTGTGAAGATTATTTGGCTACATATCCTAACTGTCACGGTTGTTAGGCCAAACACGGTGATGCGTAAAAAAACCTTTATATTTTTTTAAAGAATACTGCATATCCTAACTGACACGGTTGTTAGGCCTATCACGGTGATGTGTGAAAAAACCTTTAAATTTTTTTAAAAGAATACTAAGTATATTAACTGACACGGTTATTAGGCCTAACACGATGATGTGTAAAAAACTTTTATATTTTTTTAAAGAATACTACATATCCTAACTGATATGATTGTTGGGCCTATCATTGTGATGTGTAAAAAAAACCTTTATTTTTTTAAAGAGTTTCCAAACCTTAACTGACACGGTTGTCAAGCCTAACATAGTGATGTGTGATAAATCTTTATATTTTTTTAAAGAATACTCCATAAGCTAACTAACACAGTTGTTAGGCCTAACACGGTGATGCATTAAAAGAACCTTTATTTATTTTTTTCAAAAGAGTACTCCATAACCTAACTGACACGGTTGTTGGGCCTAATACGGTTATACATGAAAAAAAACTTTATATTTTTTTAAAGAGTACTCCATAACTTAACTAACACGATGATGCGTGAAAAAACCTTTATATTTTTTTAAACATTATTTGGCTACATATCCTAACTGTCATGGTTGTTAGGCCAAACACGGTGATGCGTAAAAAAACCTTTATATTTTTTTAAAGAATACTGCATATTCTAACTGACACGGTTGTTAGGCCTATCACGGTGATGTGTGAAAAAACCTTTAAATTTTTAAAAGAATACTAAGTATATTAACTGACACGGTTATTAGGCCTAACACGGTGATGTGTAAAAAAACTTTTATATTTTTTTAAAGAATACTACATATCCTAACTGATATGATTGTTGGGCCTATCATTGTGATGTGTGAAAAAACCTTTATTTTTTTAATGAGTATCCAAACCTTAACTGACACGGTTGTTAGGCCTAACATAGTGATGCGTGATAAATCTTTATATTTTTTTAAAGAATAATCCATAAGCTAACTAACATAGTTGTTAGGCCTAACACGGTGATGCATTAAAAGAACCTTTATTTATTTTTTTCAAAAGAGTACTCCATAACCTAACTGACACGGTTGTTGGGCCTAATACGGTTATGCATGAAAAAAACTTTATATTTTTTTTAAAGAGTACTCCATAACTTAACTAGCACGGTGATGCGTGAAAAAACATTTATATTTTTTTAAAGAGTACTACATATCCTGACACGGTTGTTGGACCTATCACGGTGATGCGTCAAAAAACTTTTATATTTTTTAAAAAAATATAGGCTACATATTCTGACACGGTTGTTAGGCCTAACATAGTGACGCGTGAAAAATCTTTATATTTTTTTACAGAATACTCCATTAGCAAAGTATTATGGTTGTTAGGCCTAACACGGTGAAGCATTAAAAAACCTTTTTTATATTTTTTAAAAAGAGTACTCCAAACCTAACTGACACGGTTGTTGGGTTAAACGGTGATGCAGGAAAAAACCTTTATTTTTTTTTAAAAGAGTACTCCAAAACTTAACTAACATGGTTGTTGGTCCTAAAACGGTAGTGATGATCTTTAATGTATATAAATCTTTAGCTGTTACCCGTTGCGGCTTTGCCTGCAATTATTAAAGCAATACTCCATATAGTCAATTTTCAAAGTTAGAAAAGGTCATTTCATTTTGATATATGAAAAATATACAGTATTATATGATTTATGGTTTTCGGCAAAAGACATATAAAGTACTCTACTGATACGCTAAAACAGGGTCATGTCATATTGTAATAAAATACAGTATTATTAAAAAGTCATTATTATACAATTAAACTGGTATAGTATTGTGTTTATCTCAGATACCTAAAACGTGTTCACACCAAATGTAATCTCATTTGGTCCAGTAGTTAAAGTGTATTTGAATAACAAACAAATAAACAAAACAAACTTTTCAGAAATATAATATGATTAGCTGTTACCCGTCAAGAGCAATCATAATATACATTAAAGATCATGAATTACCGTGTTAGGACCAACAACAATCAACCGTGTTGTTATTTCATATGCATAGTTATTCATATTTCATATTTTGGATTCTTGCTTTTGGGCACATAATAAAGCATTTTAGTAAAAAATATCGATAAACTACAATAGATGCTGCACTGCATATTTACCATTTTTCATATAATGTAATTACACAAATATATATACTACCTTACAAGTGAAGTATCGTAATAAAATTGTATATAATATATATATTTGCACAGCTTTAAATACTCCAATAGTCTTAAATGAAAAAAAGTATTATGATTATTAGATGAAAATGTAACATTAAAAACAATAATTTTAAAAACATTTATTAAGATTTTTAAAATGGGATTACTCCATGTCCTCTCAGGTGACTAAATTCATGTTCAGTAAACAGTAATTAAACCTAACTATAGTTAACAGATGTTACAAAAAAAAACTGATAATTATTTTGGGCTGGGTAAGTAGTATAATTTTTTAAACGGGAATAAAATATGTATCTCTGATATTTAAACCATAACTTAACATCTCAATTGGTCCAGTGGTTGTGATTGAATAACAAACAAACAAACAAACAAACAAACAAACAAACTACAAACAAACAAAAAACATGAACTTTTTAATGTATATTATGATTGCGGGCAAAGCCGTGACGGGTAACAGCTAATCATATTATATTTCTGAAAGTTTGTTTTTGTTTATTTGTTTGTTATTCAAATACACTTTAACTACTGGACCAAATGAGATTACATTTGGTGTGAACACGTTTTAGGTATCTGAGATAAACACAATACTATTCCAGTTTAATTGTATAATAATGACTTTTTAATAATACTGTATTTTATTAAAATATGACATGACCCTGTTTTAGCGTATCGAGTAGCAAAAATTTATATGTCTTTGCCGAAAACCATAAATCATATAATATTGTATATAGCAATATATTAAAATGAAATGACCTATTCTGATTTTGAAAATTGACTATAAATTTTATTGCTTACATTATAATTGCAGGCAAAGCCGCAACGGGTAACAGCTAGTTGATCATAAATTCAATAATGACATACGATCAACTCGTTTCATAATAATTTTTAACTCGCTCTGCTTTTGTTGTAAAATGTTTTTGTTTACGTAAATGTTTTTAGAAATGTTAGTGCGATCAGACAGCACGGATGACGTTAGCGTAGATGCGGCGCATGCGCACATCTCAATTTGTCAATCTGGCCAACTACTCGTCGCTTCATCACATACTGTAGTATATTTTTGCTTAGAATTCATTTCTCTATCGACTCACGCGGTTATTTTGAACGTAATAATTTCCACCCCCGAGAAGGGGCGGCATCCACCCTAGGTTAAAGCGTGCATCGTCACTATATCGATTTCGTTTTTTCAGACGTTCTCTAATTACTTTCAAAATTTCTGGCAAAGAATTCGGACCAGAAAACCGTCAATGACTGGACTATTCAGCAAAATTTGAAACAATCGCGGCATACAGCTGTCGTGATGATAACAATATGTATCTTACCATTTTTTGAAATTCTGGTTTTACCCTCATAAACGGTAATAAAATATACTCAGATTTTATGCTTTAAAATTACATTTTAAAATAACGAAGAAAACCTCGACCGCCGACAAATAACATTTCAGTTAACGACCCCTCAAAAAGTGATATAGAGGTGAGGATCGTCCCTCATTTCAAGATCCCGGAACTGGGTCTTTCAATGACGATTACACCATTTCCGCTCAAATAATACCGAAATAACGAACATGACAAATTAGGACGTCTTCTACTTTTATGAAATCGCTATCCGTAACTGCACGTCAGTATTTAATGTTTATTAAAAGCAGAATCTTTTATTTAATAACATTTACATAATAGAACTGGCCTAGATTGCCTACCGATTATATTTTCAAAACTATTTCGGTCAATAATTATTTAAGTCTTGGGCGCAGTTATAATTTAAATAATACTTTCAACATTTTTTTAGCAATCAGCTGCTTTTGTACACACACCATTGGTCTGTATTGTGCTGCACTCCCACGGGAACACTTTAAACTACTGGAATTTTCTTTTATTGTAAAACCTTGAAATGGAAAAAGTACAAGGCGTAAAGAGTTCCCTGGTGTTCTGACGAACCTGTAAGTATCATATGTCCCCGTATACACGGTTCCTTTTTTATTCAAAAGTGTCAATTTTCTCCATTATCAGCAACCTAACCTAACCTAACCTAACCGATAGCCACATTTTGTGTACTACACATAGTAAGGAAGTAACAGTTTTGTAGTAGGCCTAAGGGATACAAAGTGGTCAGATAGATATTAATCATTCTAAATGTACTTACTTAAAATAATATTTTCAAATGAAATTTTAGCCCCTACAAAAAAAACATATAAACCGGTTCAAACAACACCATAAAATACGTCGTATCATCCTAAACCCAATCGATTTCTCGTAAATACAATCGATAATTACCAATCTTAGCTCGTATTTCATTGCAAAATTTCGACCCAAACATACCTTGTCAATAAATAACACTCAGTTTTCTTGAAAACAGCTCTAATCGGCGTAATTAAAAGTAATTAAACCATTAATAGTGGCATAATTATATAATGACAGTTATTTAATAAAATGCCCGACCTCGAACAGGAGTCGGAATGGTTTTGTGGGCGCAAAACCAGTTTTTATAAAACTAACTGGGATTGAAATAGATATGACTGTAGCACGACCACATTCAGTTTGGACACACTACAGCACGCCCAATGCAAACGTTGATCAGTATATGTGAATATATGAAGCCTATTTTCCGTTCAATGTGCATGTTAGCCAAAATATGAGGGCATTACAACAAATATAACTCCTACTATTAGACTAGTGAATTTCCATTGGAAAATTAGCCATTGATTTTTTTTTTTTTTTTTTTTTTTTTTTTTTTTTTTGGTGTTTAACGTCCGACTATTGTGCACACTTAGGCTAATGCAGACGGTGGGATGATTTATAGCGTATGAAAATGCCAAGCCCTCGCCGGGAATCGAACCCGGATCCTCGGGGTGAAAGCCTAGGACGCTATCCACTAGACCACCGAGGAACCATACTCGTGCATGCGTGTGTGTGTGTGTGTGTGTGTGTGTGTGTGTGTGTGTGTGTGTGTGTGTGTGTGTGTGTGTGTGTGTTTAGCACGCTCACGTATGCTATTTTGGTCCAATTAGATTCAATCTTGGCACAAAAATCACTCAAAATAGTGCAAAGAAGTTCGTTAACAAGCAAAATTCATTTCAAAATGGCCTCCATTTCAAATCTTTAAAAAACAAACTTTTTTATTGAATATTTTTGAAACAAAAGAATTCACCATCGTAATCGGCTTTAAAAATCGCATAAATTCCAGTTTTTAAATTTTCTAAAACCGTTGAAATTAAGAAATTTAATTTAATAGCGGTCAGGGATCTATTTTGTATTTACAATACTATTTGAAAATTTAATACTAATAGTGTATATGCAGATTTTAATGCTGTTTTTGTCAGTGAAATTAGTTTTTAAAAAAAGTAAAAGTAAATTATTTTTACAAATTCGTTTCCATTACTTCAGCGAGACAGTTGTGTGACGCAATTGTAAACCAATTTCACTGGAGTGACCACCATGTACTTATACCACACACACACACACACACACACACACACACACACACACACACACACAAAGTAAAAATATAAATACATTTTTTGGACTCGGAAAACTTCAAACTGGAGGATAGATTCATCAAAATCGTAAGACCGCTACGCTCATCAACCCTTCTTTTTTTTTATTTCACTTCTTTACAAAGTAAAATATATACTTAAAACTGTGTTCATAACTGGCGTTACAATTCCAGCCAGCCGGTCTGAGTTTTGGTTATTACCAACAAGTGAAGTCGATGCGAACCAATTAGAAGATCCTATTAATTAATCCCGCTGTAACACCCGTCAATTTGCGTCAAATAACGCAGCAAGCCCACCCACACGCGACGTCAATTAGATCTACTGCACCGCGCCCATGTCTTATCTGTGCTTTGGAAGATTGTGTCATCTACGCGAAATGTAGGATCTGTGACATTATCTGTACAATCTATGCGACAGGTACTCTAATATGGCGGCTTCTTTTGTGGCAGTGAATGTTACATCGATACAATGTATACTTATAGGCCATAGTAACTGCAGGACTTATGCGCACACACACACACACACACACACACACACACACACACACACACACCTCCAGACAGCTAGTGAAAAGGCAGCGAACGTGACAGAAGTCCTTTGCAGACTTATTCCGAATCTAGCAGGCCCAAGACAGTCAATCCGACTCCTGGCCGAGGTAGTAAGAGCAGTGTTCCTTTAGGGAGCGCCGATTTGGAGCCAGGCTATGATGGTGGTTAGCTATGCGCACAAGGTCAGTGCGGTGCACCGCCGTATGTTGCTGCGTGTCGTAAGTGGTTATCGAACAGTTTTCTACGAGGATGAATGCGTAGTGGCGGACGAATTGAGCTGATGGCTGATGAAAGAGCGCGGCTCTATTTGCGCAAGCGATGCGCTAAGCAGCGGTATAGTCATACAATGGCAATTAAAGAGGAGCGAAATCGGACTCTGGGTACCTGGTAGTGACGGTGGGACGAATCAGCAAATATAGATATAGACGATGGACACACCATCTCATAGGCAACATCCAGGATTGGTGCAACAGGAAGCATGGAGTGGTGAACTTCTCTCACACAGGTTTTCACTGGGCACGGTTGCTTCCGAGCTTACTTCAGGCTGGAAACAGACTCGGTTTGTCCCCTCAGTCTTCCAGCAGTGGAAGAAGATGCGGAGAGCGTATTTTTCCGGTGTCAGAGACTCGACGAGTTCAGGATGAAACTGCAAACATGTCTGCGAGGCAGCATTACACCGGAAAATCTGGTTGCGACAATGATGATTTCAGAGGCCAACTGGAGGGTCATTGCAGGATTCGCCGCAGTGGTCATAAAGAGGCTGAAGTTCGAGAAGGAAGAGCCAACGCTGTACACAGGTAGGCGGAGCCAGTACAACTACCAGCGACTTATATCTGGCGGCGGTTCCGTGAGGGGGGGTTTGCAGAATGCTTTTGGTGGTTTTTTTAGTGGGTAGCAATATCTTAACTTGAGTTTGAACTTAACTTGAATCCCACACTCTGGAGAGTGACGGTACCCCACCCCAGGTCGTCTATATAAGATTTTTCCACCTATCTTCGCATCGCAAAATAAGCGCCCACCCCACACACGGAGATCTACACTTGTTTACATATTTATAAACCTAATCTTTTACAAAGAATGGAATAAAGGCATAGATTACATAAATTATAAATTCATTTAATTGAACTGAACTAATATTTTCACCAATAGAATCTCCATCCAAATTTGGAACACTCAGTAAACAAGCCTGAATAACTCTCTCAACTGAACTAAAAAAACTAACAACTATGGGATACAATTTAAAATTTTTATCATGGTTTCCACAGTAAGCCACAGAAAATGGTTCTATCAGCAAATATTTAATAATAGCCTATTTGAACGTTTATCCGTAGCAATTTCATTAATACCGGCTGTCGTTTTATAGTCCTAGCAGAACCGTAACGTTTTTTGGGAATATCATCGTACGAAAAAAATAGCTCTGCGTGATCAGTAGCGTTAATTAGAAATGAAATAAATAATAATTTGGCTCTTATGACGTTCGACTTTTAAAAAAAGTATCAAATTTTCTGGTTTTGAGCACATTTGACAATATACAATTTTATTTTTTGAACTATTAACATGGCGAGAAATATCATATCTGCCAACATGCGAAATGTTACAGTCTCACCGGTTTACTACTTGCCAAGGACGGATTAAGGGGGGACGAAGAAGCGATCGCTTCTACTAAGGCAAAAAAACAAACAAAAAATGTAAAAGATCCTATTTTACTTCCGTAAAACGGAAGCATATGCGTAGCTTCCAGGAAAAACGTTAAGAAGGCATCTAAGGCCTCTAACGGGTCCGAAACTAGTCACACTTTCCCGATCTCAACTTTGAATGTACATGAAATTTTGTCTGTATGAACATATGTACGTTTGTGCACTTTGTAACGCTTGTACTGAGGGGGTTAATGAATTACATATTTAATGTTGGTTCTCTCTTTTCTTCCCGCGTTAACTGCAACAGCAGAAAGATATTTCTCGACTCTAAACTAACGATCAAAACTAACGAGGACGAGGGATCAGCGTTAACGGTAAGAGTAAAACAACGGGAATAACTGCGGCTATACGTAAGAAATTCTGGACAGGAATATTGAGAAGAGGAACACATGTTTTCTTTAGTACAACTTGTGTTTCAAAATGAGTGGCATTGCAAGTAATAATACGAATTGTATAATGGACAAATTAAGTGATTCTTTTTTATTGGAGTAAATGTTTACACTTATTTTATATCTGTTTTAAGTCTCAAAACAACTTGGTAGTGTTAGTTTTTAAAGGTATTATTTCAAAATTGATCATCCCTAGGGAGGGGGCTCTTGTAAGTTGAATCGTCCAACAAACAGCCCCCACCCAAAAATTACATTAATTCGTCAGTGCTACTTGCTATTATAAGTATTATTACTAAATATCAGTTCCTTGCCTCACAGATTCAAGTGAAAACTATAGCGGCAACAGAATCGATTGGTTAATGTTGTCTGAATTCGAGTCGACTCTCTTGTATGTCGACTCTCTTAACATCACAGCATACAATATGAATACATGTTACTTCAGTGACGACTGATGTAAAAATAATCCAAAACATTGATAAACTCTGTGTATGGTTACGACATTTTGACGTGTTAACATCTTATACCGCGTTATGCATTTTGTATTTGTCACCATGGAGTGATTCGGTTTCATCGAGTAGGCTTACGAAACGTAAGTAACGCGAGTAGGGGAAGTATTACACCGAGCCCTTCCAGTTCTCAGCTCTTCTCCTTTCTTTCGTCTGCCGGTTCCGACTGAGATGGTCGCGCGCGTATGTATGTTTTGTGCCTTATGTACATACAACGTGCATGCTTCTCTCTATATCTTTCTTTTCTCTCCACTTTTCTTCTTCTCATGTGCTCGTCGCGCGCGCATGTAATGATGTTGTGTACATTTTGTATATTGCCAGCAGCAACAGTTCAATGGTATACGGTTTATATTCATTATTGTAACATAGCCACCGGACCACATATTTAAGTAATTATGAATATGACCTATTCTTCCCGTCAGTGGTCTATCTACTACCTCGTAAAGGCTACCGCGGTTTCGAAACTCTATCGTTTCATCTTCAGGCCGTAATACAAAATGTTAAATCCCTCTGTCGAGGTCGTCACAAAGTCAAACAAAACATACATCACAAACACTGAGCACAATTACACGATTAAAATATATACGATGAAATTTGGCTTGGCCAAGCGCACGCGCGACTCGTATGTCGTTACATTCCGGACTGCGGAGTCTTCATCAGTAGTAGCGCGCCCGTCATTATTATCAGTTACGGTGCGTCTGTTGGTTTATGTTATTTATTCAAATCACTTATCCTTAGAGCCATGTCATATATTAAATTTGATTTAAATGAAAGTTTTTCATTGAGGATGTTGTGGGGGTCTGATTTTTTGCTCTTGTAAATCTCAAACTCTTCAATCGCATCCATATAACTGCTTTTATGACATAAATGTAATATTTGCATGTTGGTATGGATGTCTTCGAATTTATGGTTTTTGTCCATAAGATGTTCTGCGAAAGCCGAGTTTGTCGATAATGCACTTCTGGGTATGTGTTCTTTAAATCTTTTCTTAAAAGAGTGAGATGCCTGACTGATATAGAAGCTTAGGCAATCACTACATTTCATTTTGTATATTCCAGTTTTTTCAACGTTATCTCCACTTGTATTTGCAACTGGCTTCTTTAATAATGCTGATAACTTATTAGTTGTTCTGAAAGAGACGTATATATTTTCTTTGGCTAATTTTTTTTTTAGGGTGTTCAACAGATGAATTAAGAAGATGCGTTCAATCTTTCAAACGATATTTACCGCAATTCTATTGAAAGTTATTTACTTTGACAAATATTAGTTTGAAAACAGGCAATATGGCGGACGCTTTGCAAGGAAGGTAGAAATTAATGTATTTGTTTATGAATTTATTGTAACGATTTATATACAAAATTTCATAAATCTAAAACAAGCTAAATAAAGCTTAGAATCTCTACTTGTTAATAATAACATTTTATTAAGATTGTAACAGAAGTGTGCTAAGGGCCCAGTATTTTCAAGTGGCTATAGCCCGCTCGGGCATTAGGTTTTACAGTTTTGACAATGAGACTGACCAAAAGGTTTAAAGGAAACATGTTTACTTTTTTCAATAATATGCCATAAAGCAAATTAAATCTTTCAGTGAAGTCGTAAAATTAGTTTTAAATGTATAAATTTTACGCATAATGAGTACACGTTGGCTGGTATGTACGCAATTACTGTCCCTACTTATTTCTTCACCAATACTCCAAACATAAAATCTCCATTGTCATCCGACACTGTGATGCTCAAGCTATTAATATACAAAACAGCTGTTTTGACCGAGAGGCTTACGCAATCCTGTTTGTCCAACTGATTTGTAACAAAATGCATTCACACTTCGTTTTTTCCTGGCAACGCTTAGCCTCCAAGCCCGAAGTAATTGTCAGCGACCACGGAGCTAAAATTATCTTTCCTCAGACAAATGCAGTGCGAACAGAGAAAGGCGGTCAAGGTTCTTTTATAAAATAAAGCATCCAATCGACCTGACAGTAGCGTGGCAAGTGGCTATTCGCTTAAGAAAATTAAAAGTACGTCAATTATAAGGACACTGGCGTATATTTAGGTTGTCTCTTTAAGCAGGACGACGGTGAACATTTGTTAAAAATTTACACATTAGGTAGGCCTAGTGGTGTCAAATGTATACAACATTATTATTACTTTTTTTTTAATTTACGCCCTCATTGGAGCACTTTAATCAGTCCATACACCTCCAAGTCCAATATCACTGTTGAGAGACTAGCGTTTCAGCCTCTTCTTCCGTTTCCAAAATTTCTTCATCCTGTCCGACCTGGCTGCCCTTTGTTCATCAGTTATGGTGTAGGTCTTTCGTTCGAATGTTATTAGCTTGAGTCGCAGATATTTATTCCTTAGAATCCTCTTCTCTGCTCTACCTTCAATTTCAGGCACCGTCAAATTTAACTCTTCTAAATCACTCTGGATCTCTTTGAACCAATTATTCTGCGTTTTAATCTTCCAGAAATAGCTAAGCAGCCGTTTCAGGACATTATTTATTAACAAATAAAAACAAAAACAATAAACCTTTTTTAGTTGTGAAAGTTATTTTTACAAAGTTCAGAATCAAATTCGGTTGTTAATTCCGGTTGATTTAATAAAACCACAATTATAAGGCCACTATGGTTGGATCTTTAATCAGGATGATGTTGAGCATTTATTAATAATGTAAACATTAGATAAGCCTATTGTTGTAAAATCCCTGAGAATTTAAAACTCCGGGATAATTCCCAAAATACATACATTCCTAAATATAAACGCCTAGGAATTTAAGATTATTATTGGCCAACAAAATATACGTAACATTATTTATTAACAAATTAAAAACCAAAACAATAAAATTCTTTTAGTTGTGCAAGTTGTTTTTACAAAGTTCATAATCAAATTCAATTGTTATTTCAGGTTGATTTAATAATAAAACACGTCAATTATAAGGACACTAAGGATGGCTCTTTAAGCAGGACGATGTTCAGCATTTGTTAAAAATGTAGACCTACAAATTAGGTTCAAAAAATTAAGTTCAGAATAAAATTCTACTGTTAATTCCGGATGATATAACTGTAACTGATAAGTGCATAAGGTGATAATTACAGTTACCACAACGTCTTATTTTATTACAGGATCTGAGGCCTTCTGAAATGCTAAGTAAAAAAAAGAAGAAATAGACCAAACGAAGTCGATCTTATTGTTTAAAGCTTTATAATAAATCATCATGAAAATATACCAAACAAACTTGATAATTTCTTATCTTGTATTGAATGTAACAATACTGCCCCGAAGGGGGTTGAAGGCTAGCTGTACCTATTGAGAGGATTTAGACATCCCTCGCGGTACTCGAGTGTAACATACAATTACACTTAGAACACTACACTTACCACTTTAACACTTTACACTCAAACTTACATTCAGAGAGGCGATAATAGCCTCAATTAGCTTTTCGCCTTAAAATAAAAAAATGTAACAATACTGTTTGCCTTTAAATTAAAACAAATTGGGTTTTTTTAATGCTAAAAAAGATTAATGGCTTAAAAGGGTTAATCAAGCTTAGGAGACATTGATTTTTGCCTAATAGGTAGCGCTAACACCCCCCCAAACACACACACACACACACACACACACACACACACACACACACACACACACACACACACACACACACACACACACACACACACACACACACACACACACACACACACACACACACACACACACACACACACACACACACACACACACACGGTCCAGAATCGTCTTACCAAGACCAAGAAGGCTGCTCCAATCGTTCGTCTTTAAAATTAAATTAACTGAAATTAATTGTAAAGTTCTTTTTAGTTTAATTTTGTTTTGTGCAATGACTGTTATGTGTGTTTTGAGTTTAGCTGTAGATACCCTAGGGAATAATCGTTGCACACAACTGACGTGATAGAAGTACCCATTTCAATTCCCGTGTACTAACGTTAAACTCTTAAATTGCATTGAAAACAAGAACATGAACCTTGACCGCCGTCAAATTAAATTTCTCAATTTCAACAATCAAAACACCAATTTATACAGTTTTTAACGCTTATTACGACGGTGAAATCAGATTTTCAAAAAAGCTTAACATTAACATTTTAAATGGTCACGTGTTTATAAATTATTGAATTATTACACATACAAAAATTTAACAACTCAAAAAGTGATCGGCACTTATTTCAAAGTCCCGGGTCTGGATCTTACCATGATGACCGCTCCAATGGTTCATCAATGGAAATTTGCTAATAACGGTCGGGGCTCAGACACAATGCACACCTAATTAGTTTGACTGATCGTTTTTTTTTTTTTACTTTGTGACAGAAAACTTTGAATGTTTACCCATGTGGGTCAGCTACCCACTTCTCTGACGTCAGAACGAGTCCACGCCAAATACGGCAACGTCCGTGGTTCGCTTTCTGTACTATAGTGCGTTCACTGGAAGAAGATGCCCGACAATTATTAATAACAAAACTAGCTTTCGACTCGATTTGCTGACTTCATTTCACGGAACATGAAAGGACACTACTGACCGGTACGCGGGACTACCTTGCTCTGGTAGCTTTAACTACGTATCTTAAAAACCTAATCGGAGATCTGATAGAAGATGTACAAAATTTGTTATCATTAAATCGACTTTAAGTTTGTTTTAAATACAGTACAACCATAAATTAATATTCAAATTTTAACGGGTTTCCATTGGAAAATAGGTCGTGGCCATCATGGTAAGACAAAAAATTCTGAACTTTGAAATGAGCACCGATCCTGATCTCTAGAACACTTTTTAAGGACAAAAAATTGTGTGTGTGTGTGTGTGTGTGTGTGTGTGTGTGTGTGTGTGTGTGTGCAATAGTAGCACGCGCACGTTCGCAATTTAAGTTCGATTTGATCCAAACTCGGCACAAAAATCGATTCTGCTAATAGTTCGTACAAGTTCGTTAACCGTCAAAATTTTTTCAACGTGGCTTCAAAATGTTTTCAAAATGGCTGTCACTTCAAAACTTTTAAAAAATTACTGTTTTTATCTTAATTGTTTTTGAAAATTCGATATCACCATCGTAATCAGCGCTAATAACTGCAAAAATCGACTTTTTTATTTTCAAAATCGAAAAAAGTTGAAATTAAGAAATTTACTTCGACACTGTTTTCGTATTTTCTGGGTAACTTGTTGAAAGTTTAAAATGCTGATATATGCAGATTTTAATGCTGATTATGATACGTGCAATCAGAATTTCAAAAAAACCGTGAGGTAAAGAAAAATACTGTTGGAAATTCGTTTGCATCACGTGAGCGGGACATGCGCGTGACGCGTGGGCGGTGCTGTTTGTTGTACAGCACTGTTGTTCCGTTGTTCCTCAGGTCGGGTTCACCGATGTATGGGATTAATGAGCTTGTGTGCTCGGGGAATGCTAGATCATGATGACGTAATCAAGCCCAGTGAGCATTATAGAAGGATGACTTGCTGTGACAGAGCGGCCGGTTTCATTGGTATAAGGATGTAAGGATATGAACGCCTTGGTTCTTTACTGGAATATTTTTCTTTTTTAGGAATAGTTGTGATGTTGGATTTTGCGTGATGCGAGTGCACAAATTTATATTGATATATAATAGTATATTTTGCGCGTCACAAGTCTCACATTAAATTAATTAGATTTAGAATTTTCTGTTTCTAGGATCAAACCTAGTGCGTGTTAGGCGCAAGTGATAATCACTACACTACAGAAACTACGAAGAAGTTTGACCGATGTAAATATATGAAATGAATTGTTAATTTAATTTTAATAAATATGTAATAGTAAAAGATCAATTAATTAATAATAATTAGTAACGATCAGCTGATTTAATTCAACAGCTGATATGCTATGATACGTTTTAGCTTATGTTAATTTGTCGTGTTTTCAAACAAATTATCTTAGCTAAAATAAAAAAGAATAGAAAACAAGATACATGATTTTTATTTTTGGTTCAATAACAGAAATTGTTTTGTTCTTTCTCAAGCTTAAAGGATAACTAATTTATCGACAAAAAAGAGAAAAAAATAATGTTTTGTCATTTATAATTAACTCGTTTATAACTAACTCGTTATAATTAACGCAATATACACAGTTCGTAAACAATAATACTAGGCACACAGCAGTCTCCCTGGCACCAGATAGAACCAAAATTTAAAAAAAATAATAATACAAATAAAAAATAAATATAAACCCTGACCGTTTTAAAACCCTAACAAATATTAAAATGCATCACATGAAATTAGACTTTTAAAAAGTATAAGACAGAACAGAATAATTGTTTGAACGAATTTAGCTAATACACAAATATGGCCAAGCTTTACTAAAATCGTTTTTTTGCCAAGCTTGAATTAAACTGACATAAATTAGGGTATTAAACTACAAAATTGCGTATAAAATACGGAAAAAGAACCAAAATTAGTTTCCTAACTGCAATGGGTTTTGGAAATTTTAAATGCTTCTTTATACAGAACTTAACGCTGTTAGATAAAATATATACTAGAGGAAGGATTATAAAATCCCAGGCACTGCGATCGACGGACCTATTGTGCAACTAAACCTCTTTAAGTCCTAGTTCAACAGATTGGTTCCTTAATAAGTTGCAACAATCCACTGACTAGTTCATCCTGCTGGAGTTCCTTACCGTCTTGGAAACCAAAACCCCTTCAGGCATAAATTATATGTTCTGCAGTTTCCTCCTCTGTACTGCATAACCTACACACGGTTTCTCCATATGTACCTATCCTATACCTATCCTATTCATGTGCAACCTCAGACCATATTGCCCAGTAATGAGCTCCATGATTTACCTGAGTCTGCCGCCCATTTAAGTCCTCCATAAGGAACCTTACCCAAGAGACGCTTGCTAAAGGAATGCCCATGAAGGTTATCCCATCTTGTATAGAGTTGTTTGTTAATCCACCTATTGATATCAGACCCGGATCCGACAAACTCAGATGCAGATTTCAGTCAAGCAAGTTCGTCTACCTCCTCATTACCCTCAACCCCTTTATGCCCCAGAACCCAGTGAAGTTATTAAGTAACCAGATTTTCCAGAGGCAGAGCACTGAGGTTCTCCCGACACTACCACATCAGTTTGGACCCAAAAGTGTTTTGCGTGCTGTTTGACTATCGGTATAAATAGATTTCTTGAAGGCCCGTTTCAAGTTCTCCCGAACACAGTCATTAATGGCAATTACTTCAACCTGGAATACCGTTGCATGCGTCCCAGGGCTGCATTAGTATACAGCGTTAGGATAGTGGAGTCTGACTATCGTGAACTTTGGTTCATGCCTAATCACTGAAAATATTAGACATCCGATTCTAATTATGGGGACTGACCGATGGCCAAACATGCGCTTTCTAGACCCTTTGATGTCAAGATGACATTTGGGGAGGAATATCGTGTTGGGAAACTCTGGATACTTAGTATGGTATACAAACAAAAACACTGGTGCTGGGGATGTACTTTCTGAGACCAACGGAGATCAACGGCAAAGAAAAGCTGTTGCGTTAGGACAGTATGCAAAAGTATTCTAGGCTGAAGTAATAGCCATTACTGACTGCGTTCGACAGAACTTGAAAAGGGCCTTAAAAAAGGCCCGTAGTAATACTTATACTGACAGTCAGACAGCAATCAAAGCACGTGCGGGGTTGGTCTAGGAGTGTCGGGAGAACTTCAGTTCTCTGTCCCTGGAAAACCGGGTTAATCTTCACTAGATTCCGGGGCACTAGATTCCGGGGGGTTGAGGAGGTAGACTGACTGGTTAGACTGGATCTGCATCTGAATTTATGGAACCCAAGCCGGCTTTAAGGATGTCTCTATCGTTGAACGGGCATGATATCAGTACGTATATTAACAAGCAAGACCAGGTATAATTTTGTAAAGCTCACCCGACTTGACACTTATAGGTTTCATGAAAGATCGAGTAGGTTCCACTCTAACCAGACAATCTTACACACCTGAAAAATCGAATCTACGCTGTCGTTATAGAAGTTACGCCCGATTTTCTCATACGAATGTAGCAAGAAATTGATTTCCGGTGGGATGTTTGCCGCATAACCAATGGCAGTCATATCGAATCAAAATAATACTTCTATCGATTCTGTATGATATCTCAATAAATTTCTATGCTTCCAAAGTTGTGAAATACTTTTTGATACTCCCTGTACAATTTTGTCGCAAAACTTTGAGGCGGGAGGTACGAAACTGAGCTACATATTTTGGAAAATTGGGTAAGAAAATATCTCCGAGACAATAAGAGCTATGAAGATGATATTTTGTTGGGTAGGCTACTTCCAAACGGTTCAAAAATAAAATTTTGTCACGAAAGTTCGAGTTGGTGAGGGGTACGAAATTGAGCGGTTTTAGAAAATTTGCCTCGAAAATAGCTCTGAGAGTTAAGAAGACTGCAGAAATACATTTTTTCGCCAAACCTCCAATTAGCAACGACAAACGTCAAAAAACCCCCAAATACAGGTAATATAGTCGTAAACTAACCAGTCCTACTAGACACCAGCGATCTTACTTGATATAAACCCTACTTGTTGACATTTGCAACAGCTCGGAATTGCATAACACTAAACCACTAAACCAGCTGTTACCGGAGACATATGGTACGGCTTTCACAGCCAATCAGCTGATTCTACGGCCGGTGTTTTGATGACGTAACATTTGCATTCCAAGAAACCAGCACTCCGACACGCACCGAATCCAACTACTATATTCGCGAGTCACGTGACCGTCGGTCTGTACTTCAATTTCTTTGCCCGGGGAAAGTGATTTTCTAAAGAAATAATTTCGCTGACGTGACCGAAAGCGAATTTCCACCAATATTTTTTTTAACACTTTTTTTTGAAAAACAGATAGCACCATCATAATCAGCATTAAAATTTGCATAAATTAGTATTTAACAACTTTCAAATTACATTAAAAATGAACCCTGATCGCCGCCTTCAGGTTAATTTCCGTATTTTAAATGAAATATGGAAATTTTAAATGCTAATTAATGCACATTTTAACACTGATTACAATGGTCATCAGGTGCAAAATATGTTTTGACTGACTTTGATCCTTTGTCAGAAAAATAAAGATCAAGTGGAAGTTTTGAAGATCTCTCTGAGAATTTCCAGCTATGATTTTCAAACATTAAATTATGACAGGACATTTTGGTTGTAAAGTAAGAATCCAACCACAGAACATCAAGAAGATACTGGGTCAAATCGTCATCAAAAGGAAGAGCGCTTTTAGAAAACTTGGAGTTTTATCAGAAAAAAATTCCATATTTGTTTTAAAAACTTTTTCAGATCCACCAGCTATGCATTTTGAATATCTGATAGTTACGGTAGAACCACAAAATCGCAAAGAAAGATACCAACTATAGAACATCAAGAAGATACTGAGTGCGCTCTTAGATGACCTAAATAGGGAAGACTTTGATGTTTTGTCAGAAAAACAATGGTCAGACGAAAGTTTTAAAAACTTTTTCAGATTGACCAGCTATGAATTTTGAATACCTAATGGTTATGGCAGACCACAAAATCGCGAAGGACACCAATTACAGAACATCAAGAAGATACTGAATGCACTTTTAGAAGACCTAAACAGAAAAGAATTTGACCTTTTATCAGAAAAACAACGGTCAGATAGAATTTCAAAAAACTCATAATGGCCAGCTGTGATTTTTGAACAACTAATATTTACGATAGGATCGAAAATTGTGAAGCAGAACACCAATTTCAGTGTCGAAAATCCTAGGCAAGAGTGGGGGAGGAGAAATGTTTCCACAACATCGAGGATCGCCTATACAATTAGTGTTTGCGTCAAAGGAAGCATTATTTTACCGTTTGCTTGTGGAAACGAATCTTTCGTTACCACTCAATCTTGGTTGTTTCCAAAATTTACTGTTAAGTATAGCATTTTCTCAAAATAGACTAAAACGCGTTTGATCAAATTTCTCTTTAATGTAGTAAATATGTATGGGTCACTATTCGGTTCGAATATTCGGGTGAATTTGGGAATATTCGGTTACTATTCGGGTGAAAATTCGGTTCGTAAACTAAAAATTTGTAAAAAAATAAAAAAGATTTTTTTAAAAATCATTTCATTAGATTTTGCTCAAATTTCTGTTATGTACAAAGTTTCATAACTGGAATCTTTGTAGAAAATTTCAAATAAAATCCCAGTACATACATAAAAAAAAACCCTGTACGCCGTCGGGTTGTTTTATTTCAAATTTGACACACTGACTTCGGTTTATAAACGATTAAAAAAAAATACTCCAAGTTTCCATTTGTATTGGTGATTTTTCGTAGAATTAATTCAATGTAAAAAAAAATTTTTTGCACATTCATATTTTTTATCAAAGTAGTTTTTCGTGACACCCTGTATGTAGGCGACGTATGCATATTGGCTACGAATACACTGACAGTTGAAATTGTCAACCATATTGGGTCTAATTATTGTACAGCACAAGACATTTGTCAAGACCGGTCTATAGTAATATAGATTAGCAACGTCTTCAACTTGTGGGCTACGCTATTAGGCCACGATGAGTCAGCCACGAGAATAGAAACACAGATCATGGTGCTTTTCTAAAACACAGATGTGTCACATCAACGCAAGTTCTTATTGTTACAACAGTTGCCACAGATAATCGAAATTATATCAGCTGTTTCCTGTTGTTATTCGGCACGCAGGTGTCTCGCCGACGCGATAAAAGTCAGACTTTCCAAGAATAACCGCAGTCAGGTTCATTGCGTATTTTCAGTGGAATTTGAAAATTCAAAATGTTACTTTCACGCTGATTACGGTGATGAAACCGTGATTTTGTTTTAAATTTACAACATAGCCACGACTACATATTTAAATAATTAGTATTGTGACCTATTTTTCCGTCAAGTGGTATATTTACTCACCTCGTAAGGCTACCGCGGTTTCGAAACCTTACTGTTTCATCTTCGGGCCGTAATACAAAATGTCAAATACTTCTGTTGATGCCGTCACAAAGTTAAACAAAACATTGAAAACACACGAAACAAACACTAAACACAGTTACACGAATAAAATACATACGATAGAATTTGGTTTGGCCAAACGATACGTTCAACTCGTATGTCGTTACATTCCGGATCTACGTATGACGTAACGACATACGAGTTACAACGCGGATTTGCTGCACAAGGATTCTACTTCGCAATATACTCTATTTACGATTCAAGATGTCCGATTTTGAATTTAAGAGACTTGTGTATCTCATTAAATATAAACGGACTACAAGTACAGCCTACATTAATAAAAGCGTGCTCGGTATCAACAGCTGAAATCCAAGTAATTCAACCATCTGTCGCTACGAACGCTGCAAGTACTGGGAATGAAAACATTTGAGAAAATACAGTACCACTATCCATTTAATTATAGTTGAATAATTTGCCGCAAGATGCCACCAGCAGCGAGTGCTTATATTCTATCATTCATGTACGTTTATATTCAATGATATAACACACCGAAGTGCTTTACCGCTATAATGTTGATACATAAGTGTTAAAATGCCGCCACATGACAATTAGCTTTGATTATAAATACCAGCCCTAGATTTAATTCACCCATTTGACATGTTAAAAATATGGCCACAGTTGTTGGAATTTGTTAAGAATACACCAACCAATATGTTCACCAATTTCAAGTGTTAAAATGTAGCAAAGTAGCAATTACAAATCTCAATGTATCATTCGGTATTCTATCTCCAAGTTTTATACTAAGATTAGGTTTTTTACCGTGAACAACAGTACCTAGGATTTCCTGAAAGGCGTTATATACACGTTCAAACGTATTTCCGAACAGGGATACATTTTTCCAGGGAGAAAGCGAACCCTGTCACAAGTAACAAGGTGCGACAATTTATTTTGATTTATTCTGACAAAATGTTCGCATAATCAGCTGTTCTGCTTTCTTCTTATTCTGCTTTACGTCTGCCGAGTGCAGGTCACGGAGCTGCATCGCTAATTGTAGCCCCTAGCAACACCGATCGCAGCTCGTTTATTGAATATTACGAAATTACAAAACGAGCGTGAACTGGTTCGACGATCAACGGTTTGTTGGTAAGTGTGCCTGAATGAAAAGCTGCGAACACAGTACACAAACTTTCTCAAGTTCTTTTATTTCCCTCAACCTCTTGAGAAGCTACCGACCAAAACGGAAAAGTCGGTTTAATTTTTCAAAATAAGTTCATCAAATTTCAGTCATATTCGAAGATACATAACTCTTTCTTCTTCTTCTTCCTCCTCCTCCTCTTCTTCTTCTTTTTCCTTTTCTTCTTCCTCCTCTTCTTCTTCTTCCTCCTCCTCTTCTTCTTCCCCTTTTTCCTCCACCACCTCTTTTTTCTCCTTCTATTTCTTCTTGATTGCTAGCAAGAGCCTCTCAATCATAAATTATGCGTATGCCTCCTATTTACTGCATAACCAACACACGGTTTCTCCGTGGTACATAAGTATTCAAGTGCACTCTCAGACCATTGTGCCTTGTAACGAGTCCCATGACTTTCCTGAGTTGTGATCTGTCCAAGACGTCTGCCACCCATCTAAGTCCAGTAGGAACCTTATCCAAGAAATGCTTGCTATGGGAAAGCCCATGAAGGTTATCCCATCTTGCCTGGTGTTGCTTGTTGATCCACCTCCTCACAGCAGACCGATAAACATAGATGCAGATCCCAGTCCAGCAAGTCGGTATGCCTCCTCATTACCGTCAACCCCTTATGCCCCGGAACCAGGTGAAGAGTAACCCGATTTCCCAGGGACTGAGCACTGAGGTTCTCTACACTCCCAGACCAGCTTGGACTGAACTATATGACTACGTGCTTTAATTGCTGCCTGACTATCGGTATAAATATGAAATCGAGTTTCCTTGAATGTCCTCAAATTCTGAATGGGGCCTCAAATTCTCCCAAGACCCAGTAAAATCCGTCCAACTGTTTCAAAATTGCGATTATTTCAAAACATAGACAATGCATAACGTTTTTATTTACACTTTTTTCGATAATCAAATTTCACAATCTTAATCAGAAGTTAACATCTGTATAAAGTACCATTTAAAATTTTTAAATTCAATTGAAAATACGAAACTGAAATAGGTCACTTAATTTTCCTATTTTCACTACTGTTAAACTGCTGATTTATACAGAAATCAGTGCTTTATATCAGAAAACGCTGAAATCAGTGCGTAAGATACAGAAAATAATTGTGATGTATTTTCTTTTGGTAATTTGCTTCATTTGCGTCAGTTAAACAGCTGTGTGTCTAATTTACCCATATTTCTAAAACTACATAAACGTTACATTGTTTATTAAATCTGTAATAAACTTAATTTCCAACAAGGCTCCATCTGATAACAGCCGCTTATTACAAAGATCCGCGAAACTCATACGAGTTAAAATAAAAACATATGTTTCATTGTTGTAGCAACGTGTAAATTGTGTAATGTAATGTTAAACGTGTTAGCGGGTAGCCAGACGCGGCCTGTATAATCAACGGCGAAATCACTGTAATCCAGTGGCAGTGGCAGTGAATCATAAGATACGAGAGGCGGTGGTTACGTGGGATCTTTGATCTCTGACGTCACGCGTTCTGTTATATTAGGCCGAATATACACAGCCTCATAAATAGCGGAAGCAAAATAGTTAAGAGGCCATCGCATAGGTTCATGGGTGTACATAAGTCAGGGTAGCCAGTATTAGGGATTTTTTCTCTACAAATGGAGAATTTTTAATTCTCCGATTACGAATAAATAGAGAGGTAATTTTATTAACATTCTAGTTTTCGTAATTTTGGTTCTACTCGATCGAACTTGGCACGAAAATCGATATTCGCAACTCAAGTTCATTACTCATCAAAATTGACCATTCCAAGACTTAAAAAGATTCTAACTTGTTTATTAAAACTTCTTTTTTGTAAATTCGATTTCTCCATGCAAATAGCGCTGAAATCTGCAAAAAATAGCTTTATATTTTTAAGTTGCTTTTAATACAGAGCAAATCAATCTGATAGCGGTCAAGGTTCGTTTTCATACATTTATTGTAATTTTATGTTTTAAAATGTAAATTTTTACCTATTTCATTCAAACCTGGCATACATCGACTTAGGTAGCAAGTTCGTCACCCAACTATATCACATCAATAATTAAAAAACTGTAATTTTATTTTTAATCTTTTATCTTATATTTGTATTAAAATCCAATTTCACCATCGTAATCAGCGTTCAAATCTGAACAAATTGGTATTTTACATTTTTAAATTCCACTGAATACAGGGGAGCCAAAATGGCGGCGATAAGGTTCATTTTTGTATTTTCAAAAATAGTTTGAAAGTTTAAAATGAGAATCGAGTCGATTTAAACATGGCACACACATCGATCTCGATTACAGCTTGAACAAAGCTGCTACGCAGCAAAACCAGTTTGAAAATGGCGGCCACTTCAAATATTTTTACAGTTTTTTGGGAAATCCGATTTCACCATCGTAGCCGCGTTAAAATTCCCCAAAATTAGCATTTTTAACTTTCAAATATCCCCCCAAATGACGGACAGGGTTCGTTTCGTCTTTCCGATTAAAATTTAAAATGCTAATATAAGCAGATTTTAACACTGATTTCGACGGTGGAATAACATTTATAAGAAATGTTTAAGATAAATTCGCCTCCGTCACGTCAGCGAGACAGCTGCGTGTGCGATTATTTTTAAACAAATCAATACGTCAAAACATGTCTAAAACTCTCCTTACAAGGTCAGATACAAAATTATACATTGAAAAGTTATTTTAAAGGCACAGAAATTACTATTTTTTAAATGTAACCCATCTACAAAATCGAATTCAATTTTTGCACTGAAAACATGTTTCAATTTTTACCAAAAAAATGACAAATAATGTTCATATGGTGAAAATATTCGGCCGTGACTGAGATGTGGGTTTCCAGTGCGTTGGCGACCACTCTTTCTCTCTCTCTCTCTCTCTCTCTCTCTCTCTTTCTCTCTCTCTCTCTCTCTCTCTCTCTCACACGCATCGAGATGCCTTGTATTCTATCTTTGTCGCACTCATTCACTTTCTCCCACACACGCTAGGCGTTCCTGCATGATATAATCTTACTATTCCATTCATAAAACAGCTGTTCGAGGTTAGGTGAAATGCCATTCGTACGTGGGTTCAAATTTCGATGGCGATTTTATTTCAAAACGATACCACTGTTGGGACACGTCTGATTAGCGTTCAACAAAAAATGGTCATTACATTCTATTTATCTATCTAATGCAGACAACGTAAAAATCAGTCATACGCTTGAATTTCCGAAATCTTTAGCATTTTACAGATATCGAACCCATGTGAACCATCCAGTTGAATTAATAATTTTCTCGGCAAACTGACTGCCGTCACGAACGCTCTAACTTTTGTTCAGTGAGTAATAAAATGTATTTTTGAAGAGAGAACTTGTATGGTCGCGGTTGATAAAACATTTGGTTCGCGTCAAGCTTGAATCCGTAATGCATACCTCACAGCATTTAATGTTCTTGTTTATATCTAGACTGGAATTGACTACTTCTAAACAGCTAATTTCGCACAATAGCTTCAATAACATTTCAATTGAGGTTATGTTTATCGTTCTTGTTAATTTTCAAAATGTGTATTTTCTAAATTTGTATAGTTAAGTTATTTTAATGTAAATGACTTATACCAATTTTTGAATGCTAGAATCACAAAAAAAACAAAAAAATTACATTTCAAAATTGTGTAACTTTAATGTTAAAAATACAAATTTAACTTAAATTGTGTCACGTTCAATACTTATCTACAACAATCACATTTACATATTACCACCCCGCAGAGGGGTGAAGACTAGCTGCACCTATTGAGAGGATTTAGACGGCCCTCGCGGTACCCGAGTCTAACACAACACTTGCAAAACTACACTTACGACTTTAACACTTTACACTCACACTTACATTTAGGGAGGCAATAATAGCCTCAATGTGCTTTTCGCCTTAAAATTAAAAAAAAAATTAATATTACCAGTTGAAAGTGCAAAAACATACAACCGACATTTATCTGTATGACAGACTTCCAAGCCGTCTGAATTTCAGAATAGCAGCTAAAACTCAGAGGAAATGATCACTGTTACATTGTTTAACAGTTAGTTTTAGCTACTTCACCATTTCAGTTAGCAATTAGCACCAGACCAGGATCGGAACCTTGCTATTTAACAGTAAACAGTTCCAAGTTTATTATCTGTTATTTCTAACTTAGCAGTCTGCTAATGCTGAAACTATTTAGCAGCTAAAAAACAACAGCTTGCTAGATAGCAGTCGCTTAGAAACAGCCTGCTAAGAGCACCAGTGGCGCAGAGAAAAAGTGTGCGAGTGAGAGGTCGAGTCCCTACTTTCTCACCATAGCTTTCTTCTTCTCCTTCACAATCGGTGAGTATTAACAGTTAGTAGACTCAGATTGGCAGACTCTGTGTCACTGTACTGTTGGGAGGGAGCTGGAGGGGAATTCTCCTACATGCGCCAGAAATTCCAGCGCAGTCCGTTTACTAAGTGGCTGGACTGTAGTGTGTGATATTACCCAGCTTACAGAACATCCTGTACGTACGCCAAGGCGAGGTAACACCGACTCGTGGGCCTACAGAATCCACGCAACCTGTCCTGTATACATCTCCGCAAGAAGTGGGACCAAAGTGCCTCGGCCTACGCTACGACAACGACACAACGATCCTGTCGCAAACGGTAAATCCTTTTCCAGTAGATGCTGCAACGCTATACAATCATATGTTGGCCTGAATCGATAGTTTACAATATTTAAGTACTTGCACGAGAACTGATAACAATAAAAATAATTAAATGAGAAAGTTTGTGCTTAAAGCAGGTGCTATTTGTATCATACTTGACCTAGCGAAATGCGGTCTCTTTTCAACTCAACCATTCGGCGTTGGTTTGTGTGTTTGCTACGCAGTTTGGGCCGAACGCATTAACCGTTCGTTTTGAAATTCGCTACACAAGTACCTTGTATGAAGCCCGAACGATGTATGTGTAGGATTTTTTCTATTTCACTTCCACTTCAAGATGGCGACCTTGATAGCGTACTGGGCTTTCACCCCGAGGACCCTGGTTCGATTCCCGGCCAGGGCTTGGCATTTTCATACGCTATAAATCATCCCATCGTCTGCATTAGTAAAAGTGTGCACAATAGTCGGACGTTAAAAAAAAATCTGATTTAACGATGACGAGTGTACGCAGTTTTAGGAAAAACGCTTTGACCGATTGTTTTAAAATTTAGTACGAAGTTATCTTGCGTAAAACCAAAACGACCTATGTCTAAGCTGTTTTCCCATTCACTTTGTACAAAAGCGCTTCATACTCAGTTTCAAAACAATCGGTTAATGCGTTTCGCCAAAACTGCGTAAAACTGTCATTGTAAATCTGACGCCTTCATCTTGAAACGGAAGTCACACACACACACACACACACACACACACACACACACACACACACACACACACACACACACACACACACACACACACACACACACACACACACACACACACAATCACATTTGTTTGTGTGTTAGGTTAACAATAATTTGTTGTGTGTGCCTGCTAAGTAATAAATATTACTTATTGCCGAACGGTCGAGTTGAAACAGGTCTTGCTTCGCTCGGTCTATAAAAGTTTGTTTTAAAAAATTGTATTAATAATACATTATTTATTTCTCTATCATATTTCAAAGTTTTTTCTCCGCCAAAAGTCGAAAGCGTAATTATTAAAATACTATAATGTTTCTTACCTAAATAAAAACATGTGTGTTTTCTAACATTAACAATGCGCAATTCTCTGTGCTTACCTGCAACAAAAACAACAATATTTTATAACAAATGTTAGCAAAATGTCAGAAATAACATAAAAACAACTTTTTAAAAATAAATAACGCAACATTTTAAATAATCCAGGCCCCCATTTTACATTACGAAAATCTCGAAAAACATATTAACTTCGTTTAAAAAAAAGCAGAAACCGTATTCAGGTTTTTTCGATATGTTACATAATTTTAGCAGCATTTCACTGGAAAAATTAATTACTGAGCGTCCAGTATTATAAGGCCCACAACCGGTACCACGAAATGAATACCGATCCTCACGTCCAGACCACTTTTTCAGGTTTCGTTAAAAACGTAGAATGCAGTTGTCTCGCTGAAGTGATAGAAGCGAAATTAAAAAAAAAAAATGTACTTAATCTTTTTTGAAGTTCTGATTCCACCATTGTAATTAGAACTAAAATCTGCATATATTCAGCCATGCAAACTTTCAAATTACAACGAAAATACGAAAATGAACCCTGAAAGCTGTCAAAACAAATAATTACCTTTAACAAATTATAAATATTCAAAATACTAATTTATGAGGTTTTTAACGCCGATCACGACGGTGAAATAAGTTTTTCAAAAGAAAGTTATGAATTTTGAAAAATTTCAAATGACCGCCATTTTGAAACTATTAAACGAATTTTGCTGAACAACGGACACGTCCAAGCTATTACCATAGTAAGTATTTGTGCCACGTTTGAATCTAATTGCACCAAAATTGCGCGAACGTGAGCGTTGCACTTTCGTTTGAAAGTACACACACACACACACACACACACACACACACACACACACACACACACACACACACACACACACAAATTTTAACAACTCCGTTAAAATAAAGATCAAGATCGGTGCTCCAATAGATCATTTTCTAATGTAAATTTGCTGAAAACAACATAATACTTATTGCACGTTTTCCTGGTTTAATCTGAGCAAGGAATATAAATGTACTAAAATGATAACCATTATGAGAAATGTGAGCATCGCTGCTGGTGGCATCTTGCGACAGAGTGTTCAATAACAGATAAATAAGTAAACAATACTACTTCCTCATTTTTTCCACCCCTTGTGCGTGTTATGCCATTGAATATAATCTTACTAGAATGATAATCCTTATGAGAGATGTGAGCGTCACTGCTGGTGGCATCCTGCGGCAGAGTGTTCAACTGCCTTTAGCCGCCTCGGTGGCCTAGTTGATAGCGTACTAGGCTTTCACCCCGAGGACCCGGGTTCGAGTTCCGGCCAGGGCTTGGCATTTTCATACGCTATAAATCACCCCATCGTCTGCATTATCCCAAGTGTGCACAATAGTCGGACGTTAAACAAAAAAAAAAAATAAATAAAATAAAAATCAACTGCCTTTAAATAGACAATTGTACTGTCCATTTTCTCAAGCATCTTCATCTCCTGTTCTTGCAGATTTCACAGCGGCGGATAGTCCAGTTACTTGGACTTTAGCCGCTAATATCGAGCACGCTTTTATAATAGTGGTTGTACTTCTAGTACGTATCTAAGGAATGAGATACAGAAGCCTCTTAAATACATAATTAGACATATTGATCCATAAATAAAGTAAAATGTTAAGCAGAATCCACGTGCAGCAAATTCCCTTAACATCTCGTGCTGAACGAAAACAATCGTTGCAAGTGTAGCAACAATGTCATTAACTTCATTGTTATTAAATCAGCTGATATTCTACAACGGGAGTGGCGCGCTTTACATTAAATGGCCTTGAACTGTACATGAGGTTTTGTGTGCACGACCCAATATAGACCGCGGTAAAGGAAGCGGTACTGTATTATCACTTCCTCGCTCCTAAACCACTGGACATGATCTATTTGCAACAGCTATCACGGTAACCACCCAGACCCAGCACTATGAAACGGACTTGTAGGACGTGTTTTGACGTGCCGTTAAAAAAATGTTTATACTCTCAAGGTTCACAGTATTTTTAGTATAGGTTTATTAAAGGTTGCATAAAATAATATGGTATTACGGCTAGTATATGGTAATATGGTCCATTACGGCTCTTCGTCAGCCCCCACTCACAATAAAGGAGGGAAAGGGAAATAACCTACTATCCTACCTCACGTCACATTGATGCCGGAGTAAGAATCCGACAAGGCTTCCCATGCACCCGTAGTACCAGCATTGGCATTTGGCCCTCCACCCACCTTCAAGGCCTCGACTGGTCTCTGGCCCGCCAATCGGCCACACATGACCCAATTGACTAGGTTTCGGGTTCCCTTCATGATGCGTCTGGAACTTAACGCATCACGCCAGGTCCCCTGGTCTTACGACACACACCTAATCCCACACCATTCATTTCTCCACTTAAAAGTACCCAAATTCAAACCTAGCCAACCCTAACACCTACCCCATGTCCGCCCCAGCAACCCTAACACCAACACCTAAGACTCTTCGTCCGGGAGGGCTCAGACCTACTCAATTCAGCCCTATCCTATCCGGAACGTCCCTACTACAACTTTAAAAAATAACCTATTCTTAGCACACTCACACCCTCATACACTCACCCTAACAATCTGATCTACAACAACCCCATAATTTTTAACTTACATATCCCCCAAACACCCTGCTGTCTCGAGTTGTAGTATTTTCAGTACAATTCGATTCAAACTTGACACGAAAACTGATACGGTAAACAGCTTGAACAAGTTCGTTCATCTACAAAATCCGTTTAAAAATGGCGGCCATTTATAAAATTTAAAAATGTGTAACCTTTTTAGGGAATTTTTCCATCATGGTAAGACCCAGACCTTGGCCCTTGAAATGAGCCCGATCCTAACCTCTAGATCACATTTGATGGGTCGTTTTCGTATTCTACAATACTCCCTGAGACTGCAACAGTAACAAAAATAATTTTAAAGTTAAGTAATGAAACACGTATTTCAGTAATTCCCGTAAAGGAGGTATAAAAGTCTGCATTGTAAACATATTTTTCTATTGAATTTTTACAAACCTTAACAGTAATATTTAAAAACGCAAATAATGAAACTAGTATTTAATCATCTAAATTTCATCCCCTGAAGAGGTAATATGGGGGATGTAAGAGTTTCTATTAGACAAATGTATTTTCATTGGATTTTCTTAAAAAATAACACAAAATGACGAAATAAAACTGAGCATATACTCTTCAAAGCATATACTAATAAAGTTTCTGACAGCAACCTAACCTGTCACTATTGGAGATTTCCATGAATCAGTTAGTTATGTACAACCATTACTAAATTACACGCACGCGCTCCCCCCCACACACGTGTTGTAACTTGACATTTGTTTACGTTGAATAAATGTTTGTCGGTGCACTTTTCCTTTGATACAGTAATCGCCACAAATAGCCGACAGAATGCATTGCAGTCGTACCACTCCTCAATAAGCTCTTGCGAAACAAGTAATCTGTCCTGTTAATTTTGTAAACAGCATTCAGCAACGGAATTAGCACGCGTCTGTTTACTTTACCGGATCCGTGGCCGCAGTGCAATTGTTATTGCGAACAAACATGAAAAAAAATCTGTGTAAACCGGTTTACTCTATATCCTTAAAATATTAACGGATTAGAAAATGAGATACTGCAATTAGAAAAGCAACCACATGGTACTACCCAGACCAGGAACTTAAAACTAGCACTGATCCACATCTCTAGATCACTTTTTGAGAGTCCTTAAAATGTGTTCGCAATTTTAGTCCGATCTTATTTTTTTGAAGACAGTCCGAATGCCATATAAGCTTAATGTTAACTTTATGTCGTATATTTCAACAACCATAAAAGATAAGGTTATAATTTGTTTTCTTATGGATTTCCTAAATCGGTTAAAATTAGAGAATGTTTTGACGTATTTTGAACGTAATTTGACATTTAAAAATGCTAATATACGCAGATTTTAATGCTGATTACGATGGCGTAAGAGTTACAAAAATACATTTGGAACTAGCTTGTATCACTTCAGTGAGACAGCTGGATTATTAATAAATTCCTTACAAACCACCAATTGAAACTGAATTCAACGTACAGCATTGCCAACGTATGCATACATCAAGGCGTGTCTAGCGAACACTGTTTGGCGTAGGCTTTAATAAATGTTGGGAAAATAATTTATATGTTAATTGTTGGTGGCTCCGACTTGCCTCCGCGCTCTCAAGGTCCTTCGACATCGGTTTGCTGGTCTTTTCTTGCATATTGTATTATCTGAAAAGGCGCTCCAGACTTGTCGAGAACACCATATTTTATACCAGGTCTACCAACTGAACTAGAGGACTATAAAAGCAGGAGTTCCGCAAGGTAGTGTTTTGGGACCTTACTTTATTTTCTATATAACCTACTGGAGATATCCCAGTGCCAACGCAGCCAGACGGTTGTACTGCAGATGATACCGCGGTGTATCTGTGGGCCGTACAGTTGAAAAGTCAACTCAGAAATTGCAAGAAGAAATAAAACTAATAAACGGATGAACAAAAAAAAAAAAAAAAAAATAGCGCGTGAAACTTAATGAAGCAAAATAAATACATGTTAATTTCACGGATAAAAAGATTCAAAAACCGTCCACATATTGTCATAAGTGGACCATACAATCTCCACTCTAACTAGTGATGCGCGATTGCGAGACATTTTTACAATCGAGGCAATCGACCATCGTACAACAAAACAATCGAGTCAACTATCGAATACCAATCGGGTTGAGCAATCGAGATGTTTGACGATTGTTGACAATTGTTAAGGCGATGGTTACAGACTGCTGACTTGGTTTTTAGCGCAATTGTTTCCTTTTCTTTGACTCGATATCACAAATCGACAAAAATAATTCGTTTTTTTATTCGATTTTAAATGCGAATTATTAATATTAAAAACAGTGCTTTATTATTACCAAAAATATATAAAACAAAAATCAAACATCAAATTTTACAGTCATCACAAAAAAACTTCTTTTACATGCTTTACTTCAGCGTGATCCAAGGGACTATCTTCTGGACTGAAAAGAAATTTTTTATTTTTGCCTATAGAAATAATATTTGCATTAACAATATTAATAAGCTACTCATGTAGAATTAAATTAACAAACTATTTACTTTATTACAATGTGTAATGAACAACTCCGCATATTTATTATTCCTGTACAGTAGCCTACGCAAGGACATCCAGGACATTCTGCCAGGTACGTCTTTAGAATTTTGACTGTTCAAAATTAATACCTGTATTACCAGATTGGTCCTCCTCTAGAGGGTGTAACCTAAGTAATAAAAAATCTACCGTTCTGCTGAATGTCTTATTTTCAGAACTGATTCTATTACTTGGACTAACTCCTACATTTACAAAACTCCCGTTGCTTTTCCCTTACCGTTAAAGCTGATCCCTCGTCCTTATTAGTCTAACTGGCATAAAGTATGGACTTAAAAAAATAATAATAACGAAAAATAATACAGACGACTCAAAAGGGGATTAAGCCTTTTGCACTCGCAGTGTAGTCATCTCAGACTGGGAGCGCTGATCGGTTATCTTGGACTGTATTTACTTGTCAAGTGTAAACTGACTGTTAGTTTTGCAATTAGTTAGGTTAATATAACAGACTAAAAAAAAAGATCTAACGATTTCGAAAGACCTGAGGTATGTCTTGGTGATGCCATTAAAGCGAATTTCCGAAAAATATATCACGTAAGTATTTTTAAAAAAATCAGATTTATTATAATCAAAGAGTGATCTACAAAGTGTACGTGAAATTTATGCCATCCGTCGTAAACACCGACTGTCGCAGAACGTGACGTGAACTTAGCGCCATGTGTAAGTATCGAGGAGGCGGTGAAAGGTTGGAAGGACGTAGGCAGAAGACGGGCGAGCCTACTGCTCCGGTGGGCGTTCCGCTTCCTTGAACCGCGTCTCACCAAACATAGAATTTGTACCGCTTGTGTCGTGTGTCACACAGGTGAGCAATATATCACATTCTTACAGACAAATTAGGAATCGTTTGTAAAGTTTTTGTTAATTTTATACATAAACGGTGCAAAAAACATTACACGAACTTTCTCACTTCAATTATTTCTGCGAAAAACACGGTCCGCAAGCTTCCGACGAAAAACCGGAAAAACTGCCTCATTTTTCACCAAATTAAGTTTTGATAAAATGTTAATCAGACACGAAAGCGCACAACTCAAGTCACTGTGAAAATTTTAAAATAACTAGTAATTGAAAGACCTCACAATATATTCTTACTTAATATGCAGAGCGTTCCACGACAGCGCTCGTAACGTTTTCAGCCAATTTAAATTTCAAAACTGCGTAACAAACAAATCGAATGCCGATCGGCAAAGTTGAAACAGAGAAACACTTAATGTTCGAAATAATTATTACACAAACTAAATTCAATTATTTTTTAGAAAAAGTAAACGCGGAAGGCAGCTGTCTCGCTGACGTGATGAAAGCAAATTTCTAAAAGTAATTTTTATACCTTACACTCTTTTTGATACTCTGATTTTACCATCATAAACAGTATTTTTTTTATTCATTCAATTTGCAAAAGTGAACCCCGACCGCCGTCAAATTTTTTTTTTTAAATCAACTGATTTTGAAAATTAAAAACTTTAAATAAAGTAGTGTTTAACGCAGATTACGGTGGCGATATCATATTTTCAAATATATCTGAAGACAAACAAATTATGAATTTTTGAAGATTTAAAATGGACGCCTGTTACTTGATTGTCCAACCTATTACCAAAAATCAATTTTTTAAGAAGTTTGAATCAAATAGTACTGGAACTGCAAACGTGAGCGAAGTGCTAAACGCGCGCACACGATAAATTCACAAAATTTTGTTAAATATGAAGATTTATAACTTAAAATCAGTGCGAAAGTTTTCCAAATATTTGCTATAATAACGAGTTATGAAGCTTCATATATAAACAAAATTCAAGCAAAATTAATAAACGAAATCAAAACACCAAGCCCGTTATTATTATTTTATTTAACTGGATACAAAAAAATCCTCATTATATCTTTTGACCTTTATCAGTATAACGTATGTCTAAATTGCTTTTTTAATTTGGTGTAATGAGTTTTTTTTTTTTTTTTTTTTTTTTTGTTTAACGTCCGACTATTGTGTGCAGACGACTTGGGCTAATGCAGACGATGGGATGATTTACAGCGTATGAAAATGCCAAGCTCTCGCCGGGAATCGAACCCGGGTCCTCGGGGTGAAAGCCTAGTACGCTATCCACTAGGCCACCGAGGCGGCTTAATAATGAGTTGAGATCGTGAATCTCATACGTGACAAAAGTCTGTGCAAAAATAGGCGACTCTTTTTAAGAAATGACTGTTTTCCGTAGTAATGACTACTGCCTTTTATTTAAATACGATAACTAAAATATACGCCACTTTTACGAACAATAAACCATAATTTCGAAAAAAATTAAAACCGGTTCAGTTATTTCCGACACAATATCGTGGACAGACAGCTGAACAGACATTGTGTAAATACGTTTTTTTGGTTCACATGTTAAGAAAAACTTCTGGAACCGAAGCCAACTTAAACACAGTCGTATTCTGTGCCAAGATCGCTTTCTTCACAGTCACTTGGATTTAATATCTGTTTATATTTCGCTATATTATAGAACTTGGTTACTGGATAACTCACTGTTTCACGTAATATCGTACTTCATAACAGCAACGATTCTTACAGAGTGTAAAATAAGTCTTTTAATTTTAATAAGCGACTAAAAAATTTTAAAAACCTATCATCAACGAGAAACCCTCTCCACTACTAGTGAATTTCCGCTGGAAAATGAGCTACTGAAGTGGCTATCATGGTAAGACCCAGACCAGGAACTTTAAAATCAACACAAAATGTGACTTCTAGATCACTTGTATTTCTTATTTTATTTATTTAAAATTTCTCTCCGATTTGATTTAAACTAAACGTAAAAATTGATTTCGATAATAGCTTGGGAAAATTCGGAACCCAGAAAATGTCCGTTCAAACGTTTTAAAAATGGCGGTCATTCCGAATCGTGAGATTAAAATTAAGATTATAAACTACAGGAGGGGATTACACAACCCCAGGCACTGCAATCAACTATTGTGCAACTAAACCTCGCGAGTACTCAGCAGATTGGTGCTCTTAGAAAGTTCCAACAACCCACTGACTATAGTCCAGCCACTCAGTAAACGGCCTGCGCGAGAATATCCCCCTCCAACTCCCACTAACAGTCCAGTGATACAGAGTATGCCAATCTGCAAACCTACTCACTACTCAGAAGGAAAAGGAGGGAGCTATGGTGAGAGAGTGGGGACTCGACCTCTCACTCGCACATTTTTCTCTTTGTCCCACTGGTATTCTTAGCAGGCCGTTTTCTAAGCGGCTGACCTATAGCTCATCCTGCTGAAACTGTCCTCGTGTGGGAAGTATACAGTGACAATACTACTCTTCTACTCCTAGATCCCACATGTAGCTCAGTGCTAACTATAGTAGTAGAGTCCCTCCGCTTACAGCCAGTTCTGTTATCCTGCCTTCCATCACCCAAGGTTCTTGTACCAAAGCAACGTCGACTTCCCCCTGCTCAAGCAGCCTCCGGAAGACATCAGTTACCGTCTTACTGTGATGGAGATGGGCTTGAACTGCTCTAATTCTTCTTAGGAGTATAAATCACTCTAAAGACAACTCTAAGAGAAGCCCATCTCCTTTATTGTCTTCGGCGATTCCTCGTCGATCACCAGCATCAGTCTTCCCCAGTTCTGCCACCTTCTGAACAAGGATCTCTATTGCTCAGTCATTAGCCGTATGTTTTGGGCTCTCATCAATTGATCTAACATAAGTCTTGAAAATACTGTTGTAAAATTACACACGTATGTTAAAGAATTATTTCAGTAAAGTTGCTGGTAACAAAATGAGTACTTACTTTAAAGAATTTCATTATAATTTCAATTTTTGTCAAAAGTTGGTCAAACTAAGCAGAAACATTAACAAACGTCTGTATCAAACATACTTCAATAGCCTTACTGTGGAGTAAAAATTTAAAAAGTTATGAACCTTCAAAGTAGTAGTCGAAAAACTGCGTGGAAATCGTGTTTTCGGTAAATTATTGAAAGTAAAATTTATGTTTGAACATTTTTACGATAAAATTTTACGCTGAACGTAAAATTTACCCAAAGAAAATTTACGTTGGACGTCAAGTTTATAGACAAAAGAAATGTCCGCATTTCAATAACCGCATTGGAACGTTATAACGTCCTAAACTCAGACATTTTCTTTCGTGGGCCGGACTATAATAGCCTGTTAGTATACAGCAATGGACTTCAGTCTCCATACGGGAGTTAAACAGTACGATATCACCCATCAAAACGTGAACAATGCAAAAGAAGTTTTCAGATAAGCTATTCTCAGTGATAAGAAATATACGTATAAAAAAGATGTTAAAGCTGATAATGACGTGAAATCATTTTCAAAAAAAGTGTACGATAACAGTTATTTTTTACTTTGGAAATTCGCTCACATCACGTCAGCGAGACAGTTGCGTGTAGTCCGTATACTGAGAAAATATCTAACTTTAATTTCCTTGTTTCAGATTGTGTAAAATTTTAGAGCCAGAAAAACACATTGCAGTTTTACAACTTCTACTTCCAGACGAATTTTACACGTTACAAAACATCCGTTTTTTCGTGAGAACCGTGAACGGTGTACATTTAATACGTCCAGTTGTCAAAGTGAAATGCGCCAGCGCTTCCGTAAAGGATACGCTGAAAAACAGGCGGCGGCCACTGTTTGCAGTTTTGTCTTTTTGCGTTTGAAACGTTCAGCGAGCGAACTTGTAAGAATTTGTCGTCGGATGGGAGGAGAAGAAGAAGAAGGAAAGACGGAATTGTAATGGCATTTAGTGGAGTAATTACGGAATGCAGGGGAAATGTGATACAGACGGGACAGGTGTAGAGACAAGCCTGTGCGCGCTATACCGTGACCTGCGGCCAGTTGGACAAACTAGGGATGTTCCCATATCGCATTAGATACGATATTTGGTATCGATATTCTTGATATTAAATAACCTTTGTTCCAATAAAATATTTAAACTAATAATAACAATTAAACGTGTTATTATTAGTTATAATATCAGTTGACAACCGCGGTGATTTAAAAGAAAAAATGTTTAAGTTCGTTTAAAAATTGAACTGAAATTCGTGAAAATTGCATTTTACCAAAGTGAAAAGACTAAACACACACAGGGTGGCCACCAAATGCGTAAAGGATGTGTGTGTGTGTGTGTGTGTGTGTGTGTGTGTGTGTGTGTGTGTGTGTGTGTGTGTGTGTGTGTGTGTGTGTGTGTGTGTGTGTGTGTGTGTGTGTGTGATCTCACGTTCTCAATTTTGGTCTTGATTTAATAATAGCTTGGACAAGTTTGTCTTCCAAATCAGTGTAACAGTTTGAAAATGGCGGCAATTTTAAATCTTAAAATCCCATAAACAACAACCGAGTAGTCTAGGATTGAAATTTTCGAATTCCGATGACACTGAATCTGGCCACTGTAACAGTAAGTGTAATTTGAAAGTTTATTATATAAATTATGTCGATTCTACTGAAACGTGAAACAAAAATCTATTTAGTGACACTTTCGGCAAGTTCCGTTTTTCAGTAAAATCCGATCCGTTCACCCTTTTGGCAAAATGGGTAAATCGAAAATATACATAATTTTTACTTTAATACGTTTTTCGAAATCTGATTTCAACATTGTAATCCGCGTTAAAATCTGCATCATTAGTATAGGCAACCAGTAGTTAAACACCTTTTGCGACAATTTAACCGTGACCGCAATATTTAGGGTAAATATTACTGGACCAACTTTAATGGAAAATTAATGCTCTTTGTCCACGAAGCGGTCTTGCAGTTCAGCTGATATTACAGGAAAACAGATAGCAACTACACTCATCGTTAAACCAGAGGCTGCCATATCGAAACGGAAGTGAATGGGAAAATATCTTAAACATGACTAGTTTAAACTGTAAACAAGGTACTTTCGTACCAAATTCCAAAACAATCGATCAGTGCGTTTTGCCAAAACTGCCTAACAAACACACAAACCAAATGCCAAACGATCGAGTTAATTTTTTTTTTTAAGGCGAAAAGCACATTAAAGCTATTATCGCCTTCCTAAATGTAAGTGTGAGTGTAAAGTGTTAAAGTCGTAAGTGTAAGTGTGTTAGACTCAGGTACCGCGAGGGACGTCTAAATCCTCTCAATACGTGCACCTGCGGGGACGCAGGTTAGTCTGCACCTGCGGGGATGACCGAGTTGAAAGAGACCTCGCTTCGTTCGGTCAAAAAATTGTTTTTAATTCCGTTTAAAATACAAACACAAACCTGTCGACGGACAAGGTCTGTTTTCAGTTTTAGGGTAATTTGAAATTTTAATATATACAGGATTATAACGTTTACAATGATTACAAAATCAATTTTAATAAAAAAAAATCTGTTATTGAAATAAAAATAAAAATCATGTATCATATTTTGCTCTTCTTTTTTTATTTTAATTACGATAATTTGTTCGAAAACATGACAAAGCTAGTTTTTAACAACATAACCTGTTGTTCTCATCTGTTCAATGAAATCAGCTGATCTTTACGAATTAATATAAAACAACTCATCTTTTAATATAGCCTAACTACTAAAATTAAATTAACGATTCATTTCATATTCTTAAATCGGTCAAATATCTTCTTAGTTTCCGTAGTGTAGTGGTTATCGCGTGTGCCTCAAGGTCCCCGGTTCGATCCCGAGCGGAAACAGAAAATTTTAATTATAATTGGTTTAATTAGACTAGCGACGTACACAATATACTGTTATTTAACAATATAAACATGTTCCTCGCATCACGCGACGCGCAAAATCCAACATCAAAACCAGCCCTAAAACACCACACATGTTAAAAGGATAAGTTAAATTAGAAATTCGCTTTCGTCACGTCAGCGAGACAGCTGCGTGCATCAATTATTATGGCCACTAAAACATTGGCCACTAAAACATTGGTTTTCATTTAACACCGATATTTTTTCACAGATCACAATACCGCAAACATCTGTAGGCAGATCGTTGTTTCGTAAGCGAAACGAAGGACACCCGCACACCCACGTGCACCTCGCGCTTACTGGGAGTGTGTGTTTCTGGTGAAACATAAACAAATCACCTGTTCCCAGAAAGCTACGCGTAAAACAGTCACATATTTCCACTTTGTCTGCCACAACGGTGCAAAGTCAACGCACAAAATTCATAATTTCGTATTCCATCGTTTCGCAAAAAAGCCCAATCCGGAAGCAACGAAAAACTGTAAAACACCTAATTTCTCACTAAAATCGATTCATAGTATTTTGCTCAAATTTCAAATATACGTGATGAAGAATAACAATTAAAAAGTTTGTGTAACAAATTTTAACTAAAAAAATTTCGGATCAATAATAAATAGAAAAACAAAATGTACACAACTACATGCTGTCTATATTTCGTTATTACAGTATAAAGCCGGGTGGCTACCGAATGCGGAGCGAAGAGAACAACGCATTCAAAACCTAAGGTATTGTTTTTACTGTAAGTGCGGCCACTGTCGCATGGTTCCGCTTCGCTTTCAGTCGCCGCATTTACATTAAAACTACAGCAGAGTCTCGCTTAACCGTCAGTTTAATTCTATTATCTTACATTTATAAACAGTCTTCAACAATAAATATTGTATAATAAAATAATAAAAGTAACCTTCTAGACAAAAACACTCTAACTGGACACTACGTATTTGTAGAACAGGCGACGACGGCTGACACTAATTGCTACTGTCAGCAAACATTGATAATCAAAACGTAAATGATCCTATCTAGTTGAACGATATAGAAGCACTATAGACAGTATCTATAGACAGGTAACTCTCACACTATGATAATACCATTCAGCGTATAAGTCGATCACGTTGTCACCTGAGTACTTTCAGTGGCGCGCGCGCGGTATTCTCGCATAGGTTACGTGAATACTTGTCAAACGGTTAAGTTCGGATAATTTACTGTATTAAAGACAAATGTATGTAAAATTTGTATAATGCATAGAGTTAAATAGAAAATGTATAAGTTTTTACTAAATTTCCCCAAATAATAATAATAAAACATTCTGTGCTACAGAGTACCGTATGTTATTTTTACCCGTCACCCCAACTGACTCTACTCGTACAAATCGAGACTCTACTGAATGTGTAATCCATTCTCCGCATTTGCTGTCCCCGACCTAAGAATGGGAAGTTCTTTCCTGACCATTCCATTATATTTTTTAATGGAATGTATAACCACTGCATGTTTTACAGAACTTCCACTGGAACCACACACGCGATACTGTTCCGACAGTTTCAAAAAGTTTTTATCTTCCTTGTCAGTGTCGAAATCTGCATAAACTAACATTTAAAATGTTCAGTGTAAAAAGTTAGTAATGGTAATGTACACAGATTTTAATGTTGCATATCAGGGTAAAACTAAATTTTCAAAAAACAAGTTAAAAAAATTATTGTAGAAACTTATTGCAAAATTATTGCGGCAAGACAGCTGCGATAATTGTTTTAAAATTCATAACGTAAAAGGAACACTGCGAGAGAAAGGGACCGCATTAAAATGCGTTTTTGAACTTGTCATTCCGTGAGGCAGGCGTGGCCCCAATTCACCTTAAATGGCTTTAAATAGTTTATCAAGCGAGTTTTTGCGGACAACCCGAATGCAGTTGGAAGCGTGTTTTACAATACGTTGGGGGAATCGATGGTCAAAGTGCTAAAGCATCGGGCACTCTACTGCGCACTTACACTCTTCATTCTTAGTCTGGGTCCGATGTAAGAAGAGGCAACGCACAGATCTGTGTACTTTCTGAACTTATTACAAGTATAAGATGCAGTAAATTAGTGTATATCACTAATAAGATCAGCGAGACAGCTGCGTTCCGAAATTATTTTTTGCTTTAATATCAGTTCCTGAAATACGTAACACTGTACAAACTACGAGAAGGTTCTTATCGGATTTTCGCGAAACGTTCAGTTTGTTTTGCGCATGCGCTTGGCTCACTATTCAGCGCACAGATGTCGTGCCGATCGCAAAACACTATCCAATGTTTTTACAAGGCTCACATTTCTATTAGATTGTTTAATTGCTACTTCACTTGATGCAACTTCTTCTTTCTTCTTCTTCTTCTTTCTCGACAAATTTGTATAACTTTGCGCGACAAACGGTCGCGTGTTTTTCTACGTATAATTGCACCGAAGAATGTAGTTGTATTATCGCCCGCTAGAGAACGCGCCATTTGTAATCGCCATCAAATTCAGACCATGTGTTCAGCAGCTGTTCGCAGCCGTAAATAAGTACTGTTTCTATTTTTAAACGTTGTTTTGGAATTCTTCTAAATGAATTTGTAAACTCCAGTTTGGACTGTATACATACAACTGAATATACGTTTCGATCAAAAAACGGCGTAAACTCAAGAGCTATTTATAGAATTACGAAACGTGAGCACAAACGGCACGCATCTGCCTCGCTTATTTCTTATAGAGATGCAAATCTCGTTCGTATCCGATATTTTCCAACCACATCCACGAACAAAACTAATCCGACGGCGGTTACGGTTATTTTTTTCGATCTATTCCCAACCGTAGATTTCGTTTATTTCAAATTTTTGCTACGGGTGTACTAGCCGTCCGAAAAACGTAGATTTGTGGCCCATATGATGTTTGCGGATTACACGTTACAGTTCCTCTTTCAACCGTCTCTAACAAAACGTAATGGAAGCAATCACACTGCGTATTACCAAAATTTCAATAAAATCTGTTAAAAGATTTTTCATAATTTAGGCAGAGTTTTTCCTAAAGTTCTCGTACCGATTGTTTTTGGGAGCTATTTAAAACCATGCAACTGAACATTGTGAAAAATTTGATCAAAATCTTTAAAACCAATCTTAAAAAATACGTTCCCCGAATTTCTTTACACAAAAACGAAGTGATTTTATTTTTAATTAAATAACAATGAACCCCAAGATATAGGGAAACCTGCATGCCAAATTTCATAGAAATCGGTAAACTCGTTTTGTCCTCAGCGATGTCTTTTTCTTTAGCTTAATATTCACACTTTATCCAGTTGAACTAATGAAGACGAAGGATCAGTTAACGGTAAGGGAAATGCGACGGGAGTAACTGCTGCTAGAACCAAGAACCTTCTTAAGTTCAGAGATGCAGCAGACTGACCGGTGCTTTGGTCAAATCGATCACCGAGTCCCCTGTCCGCAGCGGTTTGCACAGAAGTACAGACATTTACGTTAAAAAGCACTTTTTTGAACTCTGTGGTACTTGAAAACTATCAACTCAAGATAGATTTTATTTAAGATAATTATACTTTACAAGCGAATTTCAAATGGAAAATGAGCTAATGGAGTGGCCATCATGGTAAGACCTAGAAAGAGACCTTGAAATGAGCAACGATCCTGATCTCTAGATCATTTTTGTCAAAAGTTGTTAAATTGTGTGTGTGTGTGTGTGTGTGTGTGTGTGTGTGTGTGTGAGAGAGAGAGAGAGAGAGAGAGAGAGAGAGTTAGGGGAGAGAGAGAGAGTTAGGGGAGAGAGAGAGAGCGCACGCTCACGCTCGTAAATTCAGTCTGATTTGATTCAAACTTGACGCAAAAATCGAGTATGGTAACAGCTTAGAAAATTTCGTTGATGAGTAAAATTCGTTCAACAGTTCCAAAATGGCAGACAATTCATTTTTTTAATTAATAATTTTTATGTCTTATATAATTTAGAAAACCTGGTTCCACCATCGTAATCAGCGATAAAAACTGCATAATTTAATATGTTAAATTACAAAAAAAAACATCTGTCGTCGGTCAGGGTTCATTTTTGTATTTTCAGTGTAAGGAATGTTTGAAGTATCAATACGTGCAGATTTTCAAAGCTGTTATTTATGAAGGTGAAATCAGAATTTCAAAATACAGTAAGGCAGAAAAAATTGTTTTTGCGTCAGCGAGACAGCTGCGTGCCACGATTACTTATAGGTATGGAACATCCATCAAGATAAAACTCAGACCTGAGATGAATAGATGACCGACGATCCGTTTCAAACCACGTTTTCATGGAGATCGTTAATAATTGTGTTGCGTATTTTAACATTCTAAATGCTTTTAAAATTTGTTCCGATTTCACTGAAACTTTGTACAAAATTGTGTTGCTTATTTTAACACTCTAAATGCTCTCAAAATCTGTTTCAATTTTATTGAAACTATGTATACAAATTGTGTTGCTTATTTTAACACTCTAAATGCTCTCAAAATCTGTTTCAATTTTATTGAAACTATGTATACAAATTGTGTTGCTTATTTTAACACTCTAAATGCTCTCAAAATCTGTTTCAATTTTATTGAAACTATGTATACAAATTGTGTTGCTTATTTTAACACTCTAAATGCTCTCAAAATCTGTTTCAATTTTATTGAAACTATGTATACAAATTGTGTTGCTTATTTTAACACTCTAAATGCTCTCAAATTCTGTTTCAATTTTATTGAAACTATGTATACAAATTGTGTTGCTTATTTTAACGCTCTAAATGCTCTCAAAATCTGTTAAGATTTTATTGAAACTATGTATACAAATTGTGTTGCTTATTTTAACACTCTAAATGCTCTCAAAATCTGTTAAGATTTTATTGAAACTATGTATACAAATTGTGTTGCTTATTTTAACGCTCTAAATGCTCTCAAAATCTGTTAAGATTTTATTGAAACTATGTATACAAATTGTGTTGCTTATTTTAACACTCTAAATGCTCTCAAAATCTGTTCCGATTTCATTGAAACTTCGTACAAAAATTGATTACGGCACAATAATGTAGCTTGAACAAGTTCGTTAACCAACACAATACATTAACCGTAAAACTATTTCAAAATGGCGGATATTCAAAATAATTTTTATCTTAAACATTTTTCAAAAAATTCGAATTCCACCGTTGTAATCAGCGTTAACTTGACAGCGGTCTGGGTTCATTATCTTATATTCAATGTCATTTGATAACTTAAAACAGTAAATTTATGTCAAGGAAAGGTGAAAAAAGTATGAGTAAAAAGTTATGAATTTTACGGCGGAGAGGGTTCATTTTTATATTTTTAAAACAAGTATTCATTTAAATTTGCTGTAAGGCGTAAAAATTTAACTGTTTTGACGTTCAAAATTAGGTCAGCTGCTTGCCGAAAATTGTAACTTATTTTCTTTGTAATTCCAATAAGAAATCAAAGTATGTTATTAACGACCTTGAGAACGCGAACGATAAGAACTTTATTGTCGCTCAGGTAACGGTTCATTGCCCCACTGATAAGGAATACGTTCACTGAGTCATGTTATCTGAGAACGTATGCTACAGTTAAGAATCTGATATTTTACGGCGGTCATGGTCAGAGATTTTTTTTTAAATGAAATTTGAAAATTTCTCAAAACCGCGAAACGAGCACTGGTCGTTACGCTCATTACATAGTCCCGACCTGGGTGTTACTATGATAACCGCTCCAGTAGTTCATTTCCCAGTGGAATTTCGCTAATAAAAACCTTTAGTAGTCGTTCGTATTACTAAGAAAGTGCGTGTGTGTGCGTGCGAGCACTATTGATTTTATATGTAGCTGAGAAGCTGAAGTTGATCTGCGATTGATGTTGAAGGTAATGAATGGCGTTGAAAATCCTTATTCTCGATGCTACAGAAGTTACCAAGGTTCAAAAAACACACTTCCAGTGGTAACAATTGACACACAAAAAACTTTAGCCCTTAGATAATTTCTCATTCGAAGAATCACTTTAGCTACCTACAAATTTAATTAATTCACTGTCCTTTTTTAGAGGACGATTTAAAAACACACACATCTTTTAGCATCCCGTTAATTATTATTATTATTAATTAACTGTTAACAAAAAACTTGCAATAAACTCGAGACTTGAATACAGTACCTGAATTCTCGACCATACTCTAAATGCAATAACCTCTCACGGTGGCTGCACGGAGCAAAAGACCTCTTCACCGGAACCACTCCCTTATCAATTTCTCAGTGACACAATACCGTCTTTAAGCCAATTGCAGCAAGCACAGTAGTTCAAAACTACCAGTCAGAACGCGGCTTTCTAATTTTCTTGAAACTTAACTTCACCAAGGCATGTAAGAAAACTGCCAAACCCTTAACTTTCCAGGCTTTGTTGAGTGACAGTGCTCATGACGACAAAGGCAGTCTACGTGATAAAATCGAGTAAGTACATTTATTTGCACCTGTTTGTTTGGCGTACCATAATATTTTACAAAGTTTTCAGTACTAACTTTCTTAGCATAATAAAGATAAAATAAACTACACATCTGATAAGCACAGGCTACATATACATTTTTACATGATTGAGAAGCCTTAGCTGTGATACGAACGTATCTTTATAAAATACACAAACAAACACACACACACACACACACACACACACACACACACACACACACACACAGAGGATCGGTGGTGGAATGTAAATTCGCTAATACAGTTGAAATTCGTCTGACAAATTACACGTCACGGCGTACACACACATGCTGCATACACGTTCAGCGCTTTATTACGTGTAATTACTGAGTGTTAACACTATAGTCGGCGTAACCTGTTGTCATAACTATAATTTGTTTGACGATTAACACAGAAGACAAGATAATTCAGCAGTTTAACACATCGCTGCGTTAGGCCTATATATTTTAACGTGTGACGTGCAGGTTGTTTATGAATGTAGCTGTCAACGTTTTTGAAGCTGACGTGGACGGTGACTGCAATTACCGCACACTCTGTACAGCCTTGTTTACGACGTAAGTGTAACCAGTAAGTGGGCACGGAGAGTGATGGAACAACCTTTCGCGCGGCAGCTGTTCCGATGTCAAGGGACCGAATTTCCCCAAACAACTACAATGCGTTCCACATTATTTGAGAGTAGACCTATAAAGACGTGCGGCTGGCAAGTCTCGTTCTAGCAATATTCGAGTCTCCCTATTAACCATATGAAAAAATTGAATTATAGGTATTATTAGTCACTTAGTAAATATTTATCAGTCACTAAAAAAAATCTTTCATATATTATGCTAATCGTTCCGATCGGTTTTGTAGCAAAATTAGGACCGGCTTTATTGAAATTCCATATACAGACTCGTCAGAACACCAGGAACTCTCACGACTGATACTTTTCCATTTGAAGGCTTTACAAAAGTAAAACCGACTTAAAACCGATTAAAGATTTCAAGAAACCAAACAAAATTCCAAGAGCAGTATGAAGTACCCCCGTGAGAGTGCAACACAATGCAGGCATAGGTTACAGAAATAATTGTGTGTATACGAAAACAGATGGCTAAAAAAACATTGTTTAAAGTATTATTTAAATTATTACTTAAATAATTATTGACTGAAGCACTTTTGAAAGTAGATTCGGTAAAACAATCTAGGCCGGTTCCAATATGTAAATGTTATTACAGACTCTGCTTTTAGTAAACAGTAAATACTGTAGCCTAATTTAGGTATGTAATGTAAAGGTTATACTAGGTATCATTTGTAAATATTTCAATAAGGTGCAATTTTAGAATTAATCATACCAAATTTCAAAACAATCGGTCAATGTATTTGGTCAAAACTGCGTAACAAACACACAAACCAAACGTCGAAAGTTCGAGTTTCAACTCCAGAAATTGCTTCATTTAGTTTATTAGAATGCATTGCTTTTTCAGTATATAATACAGGTTTAAACAGAGTACTGACAATCTTATAATAAAATATGAAGTAATATCAAAGTGACAAACCGTAGTCAATAAATGCAATGACATCACAGATCAGTCAATGTGTAGCGATTCCGAAGTAGAAAATCACAACCAGTAAACACAATAACATTACAGAACAACTAATGTGTAGCAAGCGACCACAAAGTGACAAGCCATAGTCATTAAATGCAATGATGATCACAGATCAGTCAATGTGTAGTGATTCCACAGACAGTAAACACAATAACATTACAGGACAGCTAATGCGTAGCGATCACAAAGTAACAAGCCGTAGTCATTAAATGCAATGATATCACAGATCAGGTAATGTGTAGCATTTCCACAAACAGTAAACACAATGACATTACAGAACAGCTAACTTGTAGGGATCACAAAGTGACAAGCTATAGTCATTAAATGCAATGATTATCACAGATCAGTTATTGTGTAGTGTTTCCACAAACAGTAAACACAATAACATTACATAACAGCTAACGTGTAGCGATCACAAAGTGAAAAGCCATAGTCATTAAATGCAATGATTATCACAGATCAGTTAATGTGTAGCGTTTCCACAAACAGTAAACACAATAACATTACAGGACAGCTAATGTGTAGCGATCACAAAGTGACAAGTCATAGTCATTAAATGCAATGATTATCACAGATCAGTTAATGTGTAGCGTTTCCACAAACAGTAAACACAATAACATTACAGGACAGCTAATGTGTAGCGATCACAAAGTGACAAGCCATAGTCATTAAATGCAATGATTATCACAGATCAGTTAATGTGTAGCGTTTCCACAAACAGTAAACACAATAACATTACAGGACAGCTAATGTGTAGCGATCACAAAGTGACAAGCCATAGTCATTAAATGCAATGATTATCACAGATCAGTTAATGTGTAGCGTTTCCACAAACAGTAAACACAATAACATTACAGGACAGCTAATGTGATGCGATCTTAAAGCGACAAGCATAGTTAAATGCAATGATATCACATAACAAACAATGTGTAGTGATTCCAAAGACAGTAAACACAATAACATTACAGAACAGGTAATGTGTAGCGATCACAAAGTGACAAGGCGTAGTCATTAAATGCAATGATATCACAGATCAGTCAATGTGTAGTGATTCCACAGACAGTAAACACAATAACATTACAGAACAGGTAATGTGTAGCGATCACAAAGTGACAAGCCATAGTCATTAAATGCAAAGATATCACAGATCAGTCTATGTGTAGTGATTCCACAGACAGTAAACACAACATTACAGAACAGGTAATGTGTAGCGATCTTAAAAGTGACAAGCTATGGCTTGTCATTAAATGCAGTAATATCACAGATCATTTAATATGTAGTGATTCTAAAGTAGAAAGCCACAGACAGTAAACACAATAACATTACAGAACAGATAATGTGTAACGATCTCAAAGTGACAAGCACATTAAATGCAATGATATCGCAGTTCAGCTAATGGAATAGTGGTTCCAGTATTGTTCAGTTTCCCAGAAGCTGTCTTGCCCAAGCAAAGAACCAGACGAGCTTGGGTTTCCATAAACAGGACACCTTGTTGCACAACTCCATTCCTCGAGCTGCGGCCACGACATAAGGATGTTCCAGTTTTTACCATGAAAGTCACTTTGCCGAACAGAAAACCTAGTTCAGTGGACTTTGTTCATTAATCGAAGTGAACAGCTTAGTTTTTACAGTGAGGAAACAGGTGTTAACTTTTTTCAGTAATTTCCATTCGAAAATGAACTGTTGGGGCGACCAGCAGGACGAGCAGAGACTTTGAAATAAGCGTCGATCAGACCTCTAAATAAAATTTTATGGAGGCGTTAAAAATTTTAAAAACGTATATTCATATTAGCTTCGAGAAGGTCGTTATGACGGTTATTATAATACCTACTTTAGAATTTTCTTCCATATTTTTCTAAATGTGATTTCATCGTAGTGATCAGTTTTCGTACGCATAAATTAGTGTTTAAAATTTAATATACGCTGATTAATATGGCAAAATCAGATCTCAAAAATACGTAAGAGAAAAAGATATTTTCTTAAATTCGTTTCAAACGGGTGAGCGAAACAGCTGCGTGCAGTAAATAGTTAAATATTATTAGTTTCATTACAAACTAAAAAAGACAAACTAAAAATTGTGTTAATTTTTTAATACAAAAATTTCCGTTACGAAACCAAGAATACAAATCATGTATCACGTTTTCTCTCCTTTTTTATTTTAGTTACGATAATTTGTTCGAAAACACGACAAATTAACACAGCTAGTTTTTTTAACAACATAACCTGAAACTTATTATAACCTAACAGCTGTTCAATGAAATCAGCTGATCGTTACGTATTAATATAAAACAACTGATTTTTTTACTATTACATATTTATCAAAATTAAATTAACTATTCCTTTCATATATTTACATCGATAGAACTTCTTCTCAGTTTCCGTAGTGTAGTGGTTATAACGTGCGCCTCACACACACAAGGTCCTAGGTTTGATCCCGGGCGGAAACAAAGGAAATTTTAATTATAATTAACTTAATATGAGACTCGATGCGCAAAATATACTATTATATATCAATATAAAGTTGTGCACTCGCATCACGCAAAATCCATCACAACCAGCCCTGAAACATGAGGCATGTTAAAAACCCTGACGTTACAATACTAACATTATTTATTGTTAGTATATACTAACATTATTGTTGGTTGATAACCAAAAATCAAACCGTAAGCTACGCGTTCTGCAGTGGAAAACGAGAAAATGTTTTTTCCAATATTTTAGGGAATTTTCCATTGGATGTGGTAGCCACCTACGTCCCAGACATAGGACCACGTAAGGAGCACCGATCCTGACCTCCAGAAAACGTTGTGTAGCCTCGTTAAATATTAAATACTAATTCCTAAACCAAATACGTAAAAATGCGAGAGCGAAAAAAATTTCAATTATTGCGTATATAAACAGCTGGTTTTAGTTTACCTAGCATAGTGTTTACATATTTAAATTATTGTTCATAATTTGCCGTATAAAAATTCTTTTAAGTAAACAGAAAAAACATAAAACTTTTTAAGTTTTCTGGTGAAAGTAATTAGGCCTATTGTGTTGTTATTATAATTGTGAACAAAGTACATAGAAAACTTTGTGCTAGTAAAATATAGATTTTTAAGATTTTTACGAATGTATCCGTTTGCAATTCTGAATATATTTTTTCGTAAACCAACTGGCCGATTTTGATGAAATTCGATATGCAGTTATAGTTTGCTTTTATATCGGCACCACTTTGTAATTGACAAAAATTGACTGAGGATTCTGTTGTCACTTCAAACAATGTTTACAAAATGCTATAACACTGTTCAACTACTTGCTGTACATTGTATATCATTCGTTTTTTCCCGTTAACTAAAAAGGTCGCACGGGGCCACTAGTAATATAATTAATTAAATATATGGTTTTTCATTCATCGAATTATACAGCTTAGTAAAAGATAGTAATTGTAACTCAATATACAATGTATACTTTGTGTCTTGTCAACCCTTTCGTTTTACTTCGGAACTGTAACGGCTAAACAAACAAGGCATGCTTGCATTAGGCCCTAACCCCGATGACCCACTCTCCCTGTTTGTGTGTTGTGTGACCTTGTACTTATCTTGAAACCGGAAGTCGGTGTTGATAACCGTAATGTGAACTGTGAAGCCCTTTCGCTGGACGTTCTTATCGATAAAAGTTGTAAATTATAATGGCACTGGTAAATTTGCCTGCTGATTTTATTCAGGTAATTTTGTATTTAAAAAAACGCGCGCGCGCGCGCACACACACACACACACACACACACACAAAACGGTCCAGCAGAAAGTGATTTAGAGGTTAAGATGGCTCATTTCATGGTCTCGAGCCTAGTTCCTATCTCTTACCGCGATGACCGCTACAATAGCTCTTTTTTCAATGGAAATTTGTTAATATCAGGAATACGGCGTCGCCCCAACATACTGTTAGACTATAAACCTTTCACAGACGTTTATCGTTTATTCGACTAAATACTACCAGAATATATATTTACTTATGTACATACGTATTACATGTATTTATGTGCACGCTCATGTATTATACATGTATTTATGCACACATGTACGAGAACATGTATTACGCCACTGCTAACTGAATATGTGTGTGAGAGAAACAATACGCAAAGCTGTGAAATATCCACTGTGGAAGGTGGAAGGCCAAGACGCTGCGCGACCTTCACGACACCGCCGCACATAACCTTAAAAGGCGATCATCCGCTGCAGCTCACTGGGTCAATCAATAACAGCTGATTTCCTTTGTAGTTTATGCATCAGCTGAACATCGTTCATCTCAGTTCTTTATAATAAACCGTGTTAGATCAAAATACCAGGTCGCGCTCTATTACAAAATTGTAATTTCTCAGTCGCGTGGTTAATAGGTTCGATTCTTGCGAAATTCAACACGTTTACGCTCCACAAAAACTAAATGGCGGAAAATAAACGTCATTTTTTTAACGAAAACTATTTTATTTTCACATTAATTGCAAGGTAAATATTTTGCAAATGACAAGAAAATGCGTTAAAGACCATTTTTAACGACTTTCTATTGAAACTGCCATCATGGTACGATTCAGACCTAGGAAATGTGATATGAGCACCGACCTAAATCTCTAGAACACTTTCGAGGGGTGTGTGTGTGTTTATATTCCTTATTTTACGGATTCGAAGGTTTATATTTGTTAAATGTTTGTATTTATTTTCGCTTCACACAAACTACTGTGAAAACATCTAAGAGTTTTTTCCTATTATTTTTAATTACACAATTACTGTATTAATTTTTTTAAAATCATAATAATATTTATTTTAAACAAAATCGTTTCTAGTAAATTTAATGTTTTTCTTACCAATACATGATTATTATCTTACGCAAGATAGATTACAATCTTATATATTTTACAATAAACCACTACTTTTATTTTTAATTTTTCTATGGTAGTACAAAGTACAGAGCAGTGAGCATTTAGCATCATACATATTATTTCTCGAGTCAACATCCCTTGTTCTCAGCGCATACTACTCGTACAGACATAAATGAGGTACCTTTAGAAAAATTTTTTAACCGGCTTCTGACATTGCAAAACTATTCTACGCTAAAACTTACTGTTTGTGGAAAATTTTAATATAAAAGACACTTTTAACTGTCATAGTAGGCAAGACGGCATCATGGATGCACATGTGCGGCATCACAAATTGAACAATATTTTGTATATTTTATGAAGCTACCTTAAAATCACGAATTGATAATCCCATTAAAATGCATTTTTTGCATAACGTGCTTAAATCAATTTCAATATTTACATAGACGTCATTAATCTTAAACGTATAGGTTATGTGGTCCTACTGACAGTCCCCTATCCCTGCCCGTCGTACAAGCTGCAACAAGCATTTCGAATACTAAAAACATGTTTTGGATTTTGGACACTGTAAAAACACAAATATCTGTGATTTATCCTTCCATCGTGCATTTATCTAGTGTTAATACGGACATCATAAAATACGAAGTACAATTAAAATGTCAAAATATAGTTAGAGGTTATCAAGCATGCCTTATCAATTGACTAGAAGACAGTTTTACCTAGTAAAATTGCGTTTATAGTGTTTCCCCACTATAAACAAGTTTCAGGGATACACACTTCAAAGAATAGGATTGTATTTACCAAATGCCGTCTTTACTCACGGACAATTGTATGTAGCTTTTTCATGGGTAACTAAATCAAGTTTTGTGTCCATTAAAGGAAAAGAAATACAAAAAATACAAGATTACATTCTTACATCAAATATCGTTTACAACGCGATATTGTAATGCCCTGTAAAAATTTCTATTAAAAAACAATTATCTATATTGAAATTTATATACTAGAATGACTCATAAATTTGTGATTATTATTTCAAACAGATAGCTTTTCAATTTATCTTTTAAACACGTTTTCCCTTCCTTCCAACTGCCGCTCTCACCCAACGGCTACTGTTATTCAAAAAGCTGTGTTTACTTAAAACTCTCATAGTGTGAAATTTCGCACGGGCCTTTGGTAAAGTCTTATTAATAGACTGTTCTCTAAACTGTGATTAAATCACTGCTACTGTTCACTTCTCTGAGCATTCACTGCTAACAGGAAAACGCTTTTAAGCCCACCACTAGAGGCTATACTTCGGCAATAGCATCTCGTTTTCCAAAAGGAATTCGGCGGTGTTATTTCAATGTAACCACAACTTACGCACCGGTCGAGCATTTAGCTTGTTTCATATATTACACGTTTAATTGTCTTGGCTTCAACAATGGCGGGCGTGGATCACTTCCGGCGAGACTTCAGTCAGAAATGTTCAATGTGAGTTTGCACGCCCTTGAACAAACTGCCAAGTAAAACAACCGAAATTACTTCCGAATAAAACCGCGTAGATTGTTAGGTTAAATTTCAAGCGGTAATTAACTTTTCAAGCGGGTTCTTCATTTTTCACAACTATTACAATACATCACTGTTACCGTTCGGAAGAGAAATCGTACAGATTGAGGACCTGGGGACAATGAAGGATTAATACAATTTTGTATGTGGGGGCGGTTGATTGGATAATGCAATTTACAAGAAGGCTTCCCTGGAGGATGACAATTTTTGAAATAATACCTTCAAAAACTAGCACTATTAAGCTATGTTGAGACTTAAAACGCGTATAAAATAAGTGTAAAAATTTACTTCATTTTAGACAAAAAAATCACTTAATTTTCTTAGATTCCTAATTTTAGAACTTTTGCAAAACTGGTTCCATTTACATAACTTCCTCTTCTCACAATACCTATCTATAATTTTTTATATATAGCCGCAGTTACTCCAGTTGCTTTACCCTTCCCATTAACGCTGATCCCTCGTCCTCATTAGCCTGAGCAAGTCCAGTTAAGCATCACAGCAATTTCTCAACCACGTTTTGATCAATTTTAGAGTCAAGAAAGATCTTTCTGTTGTTGCAGTTAATATAGGAAGAGAAGAGAAAACCAGAATTAAATATCTAATTGATTAACCCCGTTCTCACCCTCAGTACAAGAATTTCAAAGTGCTCAAAAGTACATATGGATAAAACTTCATGTACTAAAAGTTGAGGTCGGGATAATGTGACTAGATTTGGAACCCTCAGATTTGACTCTTTTTCTCGAAGCGGCGATACTTCCACTTTGAGGAAATCAAATAGGACCTTTTACATTTTTTATTATATTTCTTTGTCTCGTGAGGGGCGGTAGCCCCTTCGTCCACCCTTTTAATCTATCTTTGCCTGGGGAAGAATGGTCAATTAGAAGGTGGAAAAGAGCGATGCGTATTTACTAGAGCACTGTTGGAAAAGTTCAAGGTGGTACAAGGTCGTGGAAAAGAATCATTCAAGGTCAGTGGTCTGTGATTCAAGTTCAAGGTTGAATTTAATTGAACAAGAGGCAAAGGACATTATGGGTTAAGGGGAAAATTTAGCGATAACAATTAAATACGTGTAACAATGAATACATGTTTAGGTAAAAAAATGTGGAACTCGGGGCGTTACCGACAGGATATATAATTGTTTGAAGATGTGTTTACAAATATCTTGTTTTGTTTAAATAAATTAATACGCGAACCTAGCTTAGATATTATTTATTGTAGTTATTGTAAGAGATCAACTGTTTTACATTAATTCGTAACGAACAGCTGATTTCATTGAACAGCTGATAGAGTGTAATAAGTTTCAGGTTATGTTGTTAAAAACTAGCAATATTACAAAAATTATTATAAACGTTTACAGTATATCAGTTTCAAATGTATTTTAAACGGTCACAACGTGTACTGTTTCAAAAAGTGGGAGAGAGAGGGAGGGAGGGAGGGAGAGAGGGAAGAGAGAGAGATAAATGAGTGAATAAATGCCTATATTTGATGCGAAGTTGGTACCATTAGGTTTTCTCTTCCACTTAACCTCAACAGAAAGTTTTGTTACGGCTCGGCTATAACGTTATTGCTGATCTTCCTTATAATATAAATAGCACTTTATTTACATACGAGTCATAAGATATTTTTAAAACACTAGGGAATTAATTCATTAAAAACGTTTTTAAATAGAACATCTCTATGTTCCGAACAATGAATATGAATATATCTGGCTATACGATTGTGCACGGGAAGGAAACACACTTATCGACCAAGATTGCCATATCATATCCAGTTTCCTTCTTGTCCCATCGGGTATATTTCGTGCAATTTTTCTTACGAAAGAAAAACACCGTCTATAAGGTAAATAAGCAGAGATCCGGGATCTATTTTCATTTGTTCCACATTTACAGTTCTCTTATTTACCAGACAAGTAATAAAAAAAACATAAATATAATTTATTATGTTTTGCTGATGCGCGAGTGAACGTTCACTCAACACAGCTAATCCTAAGATAATACTATTTCAACTGAAGTAATGTTTATTAAAATTTTTCACGGCGTTATCAACAAATAAATCATTAATCATTAATATGGAAATATTAATTTGTTGGGGGAATACAAACAACTGCAGCGAATATTGTAATTAATTATTTCACTTGTAACCGATCCCCGCTCCGTTACCTCGACCCGTTACTTGGGTTACAACTGTCCCTGATTTCACTTGTAACCGAGCCCCGCTCCGTTACCTCGACCCGTTACTTGGGTTACATCTGTTCCTGATTTCACTTGTAACCGAACCCTGCTCCGTTACCTCGACCCGTTACTTGGGTTACAACTGTTCCTGATTTCACTTGTAACCGAACCCCGCTCCATTACCTCGACCCGTTACTTGGGTTATAACTGTTCCTGATTTCACTTATAACCGAACCCCGCTCCGTTACCTCGACCCGTTACTTGGGTTACAACTGTTCCTGATTTCACTTGTAACCGAACCCCGCTCCATTACCTCGACCCGTTACTTGGGTTACAACTGTTCCTGATTTCACTTGTAACCGAACCCCGCTCCATTACCTCGACCCGTTACTTGGGTTACAACTGTTCCTGATTTCACTTGTAACCGAACCCCGCTCCATTACCTCGACCCGTTACTTGGGTTACAACTGTCCCTGATTTCACTTGTAACCGAGCCCCGCTCCGTTACCTCGACCCGTTACTTGGGTTACATCTGTTCCTGATTTCACTTGTAACCGAACCCTGCTCCGTTACCTCGACCCGTTACTTGGGTTACAACTGTTCCTGATTTCACTTGTAACCGAACCCCGCTCCATTACCTCGACCCGTTACTTGGGTTACAACTGTTCCTGATTTCACTTGTAACCGAACCCTGCTCCGTTACCTCGACCCGTTACTTGGGTTACAACTGTTCCTGATTTCACTTGTAACCGAACCCCGCTCCATTACCTCGACCCGTTACTTGGGTTACAACTGTTCCTGATTTCACTTGTAACCGAACCCCGCTCCATTACCTCGACCCGTTACTTGGGTTACAACTGTTCCTGATTTCACTTGTAACCGAACCCCGCTCCATTACCTCGACCCGTTACTTGGGTTACAACTGTTCCTGATTTCACTTAACCGTAACCGAACCCGCTCCGTTACCTCGACCCGTTACTTGGGTTACAACTGTTCCTGATTTCACTTGTAACCGAACCCTGCTCCGTTACCTCGACCCGTTACTTGGGTTACAACTGTTCCTGATTTCACTTGTAACCGAACCCCGCTCCATTACCTCGACCCGTTACTTGGGTTACAACTGTTCCTGATTTCACTGTAACCGAACCCTGCTCCGTTACCTCGACCCGTTACTTGGGTTACAACTGTTCCTGATTTCACTTGTAACCGAACCCGCTCCATTACCTCGACCCGTTACTTGGGTTACAACTGTTCCTGATTTCACTTGTAACCGAACCCCGCTCCATTACCTCGACCCGTTACTTGGGTTACAACTGTTCCTGATTTCACTTGTAACCGAACCCTGCTCCGTTACCTCGACCCGTTACTTGGGTTACAACTGTTCCTGATTTCACTTGTAACCGAACCCCGCTCCATTACCTCGACCCGTTACTTGGGTTACAACTGTTCCTGATTTCACTTGTAACCGAACCCTGCTCCGTTACCTCGACCCGTTACTTGGGTTACAACTGTTCCTGATTTCACTTGTAACCGAACCCCGCTCCATTACCTCGACCCGTTACTTGGGTTACAACTGTTCCTGATTTCACTTGTAACCGAACCCCGCTCCATTACCTCGACCCGTTACTTGGGTTACAACTGTTCCTGATTTCACTTGTAACCGAACCCCGCTCCATTACCTCGACCCGTTACTTGGGTTACAACTGTTCCTGATTTCACTTGTAACCGAACCCCGCTCCATTACCTCGACCCGTTACTTGGGTTACATCTGTTCCTGATTTCACTTGTAACCGAACCCCGCTCCATTACCTCGACCCGTTACTTGGGTTACATCTGTTCCTGATTTCACTTGTAACCGAACCCCGCTCCATTACCTCGACCCGTTACTTGGGTTACAACTGTTCCTGATTTCACTTGTAACCGAACCCTGCTCCATTACCTTAACCTCGATTCGTTACATAAGTAGGGTAAAACTGCCTGATTTTTCTTGTATCCGTAACAAAAACTCGGTTCGCGCGCGCGCGCGCGCATGTGTGTGTGTGTGTGTACTTTTGATTATCTCTGGACACTAATTTCTACAGATATTAACGCTGGTTATGATGGTCAAAACAGGTTTCAAAAAAATTTAACAACAAATTACTGTTTTGTTCTTATTTTTTGGAAATTCGCTACCATCACATCAGCGAGGCAGCTGTGTGCCGCAATTATTTACTACGTATTTGGAATGGCCGCAATTTTGAAACGGGCGAACGAATTTTGCTAGTCAACGAATTTGTCAAAGCTATTTGGCAGTATCGCCTTTTCGCGCGCGCGCGCGCACGTACACACACACAACATATTTAACGAGCTCTCACTCAATAAGTTATCTAGACATCAGGATCGTCGCTCATTTCAAGATTCCTGATATCACGATGGCCGCTCCGCAACAGTTCATTTTTCAAGAAACATTCTCTAATAACGTACTCACCTTTAGAATAATTCACGAACTTCAATAGCTCGCCTTACCAAAACGAAATCCCTTAACCTTGAATCTGTGGATAGCGTCATTGTATAATTTTACACCCGATTTGAGTGCAGGGCGGTCGACTGAGCAACGAGGTCTGACTCAGTATATATAGAAGGGTGAATCAGCTTGGCCCGCTGCCATCCGTCACGACAGCCAAATCCGTGCACTAACTTTCCCAGAAGCGCCGTGTTCTCAAAATCTTTACGCGGCAATAAGGTAATAATTTCTATTTTGTTTTTCTAGTTATTAGGTTCTTGTACTATTGTGTGCTTCGGTTTTAAGACAAAAAGAAATGTAAAAATCCGTACATTTTTAAATAAATTAAAACAAGGGGTTTTAAAAAAAGATGACAGACGTGTTTTTTTTTAAGTTATTGTTTTAACGAATGAACACTGGAAAATGAGCTATTGGAGCAACCATCATGGTAAGGACCCACACTCGGAACTTGAAATGAGCGCCGATCCTGATAGATCACTTTTTAAGGGGATCGTTAAAATGTATTGGACTTATACTTATGAGTATTTGTGTTTTAGCTCGCTCGCGATTCGATTTGTGTTTTTGTGATTCTATTCAAACTCGGCACAAAAATCGATTATGGTAATTATAGCATGGAAAAGTTGATTAAGAAACAGAATTCGTTCAACAGTTTTAAAATGGCGGCCATTTTAAATCTTTAAAAATTCGTAACTTTACTGTTATAAATATTTTCGATAGTCTTATTAATCAGCGTTAAAAACTGCATAAATTTTGAATTTTCAAAGCCGTTAAAATTAATAAATTTAATGTGACGGCGGTCAAGGTTCATTTTTGTATTTTCAATGAAATTTGCAAGTTTAAGATTTTATTGCTGTTTATTATGATAGTGTAACCAAAGGCAGTAGGGTAAAAAAAATATTTTGAAAATTCGCTTACATCACATTAGCGAGACAGCTGCGTGCCGCGGTTATTCTATATCTGTAAATATCCTAAAAATTCGTAACTTTTCTGTCGTAAATATTTTTGATAATCTTATTGTTAAGCGTTAAAAAAGCATAAATTTTGAATTTTCAAAACCTGTTAAAATTTTACTTTTGACGATGGTCAGGGTTCAATTTCGAAATTTCAGTGCAATTTGAAAGTTTAACATTTTATTGCTGTTTATAATAGTGTAACCAGACAGTAAGATGCAATTTTTTTTTTTTTTTTTTTTTGAAGTTCACTTTCATCATGTCAGCGAGACAGCTGCGTGCCGCGATTGTTCGACGTCTGTAAATATCCCAAGAACGTAGCGTTCTTTATTTTCGACGGCCTCAGTGTTTCAACAAGCGTAGTAAGTTGACGAAAGTTCGATAATCCGTGTTATGATGTTTATTCAAATTATTAAAAATCCATATACAACGTCCTAGAACTGTACGAATACAAAGTGTACACAAAAGACAATAAAAAAATCATGTACCACCGACACATTGATCGTAAATGTCATAAGTTTATGGACGACCGATGAATAATGGACCTTGAACGCCGTATCCTGAGGCGTGATTGCGATTCAGCGCACACTGCAGGTCCCACTTACCTCGAGGCCGGATGCCATCTACTGCCAAATAACAGCTGCCTGAAGATATAGCCTATAACAGACCTAATCGCGACTGCCCCGCAGAAGTGACGGGCATGTAGTGGCCTATTACTAAAAAGTAACAATACCACAATAATTTTGGGTAAATAGGCAATAATCCAAAATATAAAATCGCGGAAAGCACAAGAAGTACAATAAAAATCGAAAATAAAAGTGACCCACATAACCTCAAAATTGCTACCGCGCGAAAGTTGGTAACATGTTTCTAATCATTAAAACGATAAAAAAACATTTTGCTTTTTTTAAAAAAAAAGCAGGCCTACCAAAACTTAACTGACACGGTTGTTGGGTGGTCAACCTAACTAACACGGTTGTTGTGTGCAAAAAACACTTTTATTCAAAAGAAATAATACTCAATAACCTAACTGACACGGTGTTGGGTGAAAAAGTTATTTAATTGAACTAGTAGTTATCCTGGTACCGTGTTTTTGATCGCTAAAACGATAAAGAACCTTTACTTTTCAATACTTAATAACGTAATTGACACAGTTGTTAGGTGATGAACCTAGGGGGGAAAAGGCAAATCGCGAAGTTCACAAATAACGGACGCCATTTTAACAATGTTTTCATTACGAGAGCGAAGCAACGAAAAAAGGAATTAACCATAACATTTAGTAATGTCTGTCAGAATATGTAACGCGCATGAGCACTAAGTACATGTACTTAATAACGCGCATGACCGGTAAATCCGTGTAAGAAATTTAATACGTTTAATGCAATGTAAACAGCAATGAAGCCACAATATAGTTCCGTAAAAACGGCTAAAATCGTAAGTAATCTTACATTTTCCGCGCATGAATATGTGTTCATTAGATATTAAGGTACAAAATAAAAGATATAAATATTCAAAAATTACTATTTTAACAGGACAACCTACACTGCATAAATACCTAATTTTGTTTTCGCTTATTTGAAAATGGACCGGCGCTTATTCCAAGGTCGCGAATTTGGGTCACAGATCATTTTCCAATGGAAAATCCCTAATAAAATTCTAGTAGTTGAAAGAACAGTAGACCTCGCAGTAGCTCTCCACGAAAGCGTTCGTAACTTTTTCCGCAAATTTAACCGATAACCGTAATATTTATCAAAAATGATACTGGACCAACTTTGTTGGAAATTTTACGCTCTTTCTCTAAGAAGCGGTCAAATTTGTGATAGGTTTTTGCCGTTCAGCCAGTATTACAGCAAATAACTACACTCTTAACGTTGAATCAGAGCCCGCCATTTTGGAACGGAAGTAAATAGGAAACAATGTTATACATATGCCACATGGGTTATACATAGCTCTATAAGATTCCTTCGAACCAAATGTCAAAACAATCGGGCAATACGTTTGGTTAAAACAGAGTGCATCGTTATTGTAAATCAGAGGCCGCCATCTTGAAACGAAAGTGAATGGGAACTAATCTTACACATACATATTACGGGTTTTGTAAAAGATACCTTCGTACCAAATTTCAAAACAATCGGTTATGCGTTTGAATAAATCTGTGCACATACGTTATTGTAAATCAGATGCCGCCATTTTGAAACGAAAGAAAATGGAAAAAAGTGTTACACATACATCGTACGGGTTTTACACCAAATACCTTCATACCAAATTTCAAAACAATCGGTCAATACGTTTGGCCGAAACTGCGTACACTCGTTATTGTAAATCAGAGGCCGCCATTTTGAAACGGATGTGAACGGGAAAAAGACTTACGCATACATCGTACGGGTTTTATATAAGATACCTTCGTACCAAATTTCGAAACAATCGGTCAATGCGTTCAGTCAATGAAACTGCGTACAATTGTCATCGTTCAATCAAAGGCCGCAATCTTGAATGAACCAACTCTTACTATCTCGTGAGGGCTTTACCCAAGGTACCTTCGTACCAACTTCCAAAACAATCGGCCAAAACTGCGTAACGAACACACACGGTCGAGTTGAAACATTTACGAATATACTGCAAGATCTACTGCCCTTGGGACTATGGTAATGCGGGAAAGTTAATGGATTATTAGTTAAACGATTAAAACTCATAAGACGTAATCATTTTGCAGTGTGCAGTTCGAAGCAGGGTTACAAAATGTATGAGGGAATCGTTTCTTTGGTAACTCTCTATAGGATTACTCGATAAGGACGTAATGTACCCAACCCAACCTTGTAGCAGCCTATATAAAATTCATCTGTACCGTGTAGCCTTGCAACCTCCGCACATGGGCACCGCCGAACGTTGCCTATTGCCTTTTTAAGGCACAAGAATCCGGGAGAAATCTCACTCGACGGTGAAATTGTCGCATCGTCCTTGTACTGTTGCCGGTCCCGGGTATCTGTTGAACTGCTACTAAATGAACCGAATGCTTTGTACTAGTTTAATATTAAATCGTTAATATAACATGTACTTGCCTTTGCAAATTACAATCGACAGTTTCAAATGTTTACCTAACCTAAACGTTTTGCTTTAAGTAACTGATCAACGCACCAATCGAATGGATCAGCTGACTTCGGGGAAACGGTGCAATTCCGGGCGTTTAACAGTTGTTGAGGCACTCTTCCGGTTCGGAATGGTGAAGTGAAAGTAAAATGTCCCCGATGGTTCTTCTTTACGTTGGCTACATTCTTCCTCTCTACGCAAGTTATGATGTTTGAACTGCTGTTCCGGGTATTTGTAGGATGTCGTGTAAATTGCATAACGATTTTTGACCTGTATTTGTTAAAAATTACGGCAGGAACCATAATATCTCAGAAATCTATTGTTAAAACCACTCAAAAACTCAATAGATCAGATTGAAGCTATTGTGTACAAGAAATGCGAGATGGTGCGCCGACAGTAATGCCTGGGCAGAAATATGTTAATCGTTTATCAGACCCCGAGATACGCGAGCACTGCTAACCAGTCAGAAGCTAGTATCGGTTGACGGGAGAATTGTAAACTATGTCGCAGGCGTAGGCTATTTGAAAGCCGGGAGAGAAGCTCGAAAATGTAGCATGGATGTTTAGGTGTCAGCAAGGTAGTGTAACTCAGTTCCTATGTTGTTCAGGCAATTACATGTTTTATTGTGACAGTATCTCTATTTATATTCCAATAAACACTACTGCATCTTAATAATAAATTTAAGGGTAGCAGCTTGATTTATTCGGCAGATCCTATTTTTCTCTGACATTTTTTAGGCCAAAAAGTATATTTAGGCTGTTTTCACCGAAACGTTCGTCGGAACAGGGGTGGATGGAGATGTATCGAACCGGGGACCTTGCGCGTTTGAGGTGCACTTAATAACCACTACACTACGGAAGCTACGAAGAAGTTCGACCGATGTAAATATATGAAATATCGTTCATTTAATTTTGGTAATATGTAATAGTAAAAGATTAGTTGTTTTATATTAATTCGTAACGATCAGCTGATTTCATTAAACAGCTGATAGGCTACAATACGTTTCAGTTTATGTTGTTAAAAACTAATTATGTTAATTTGCAATGTTTGCAAACATATTACCGTAATTAAAATAAAAAGAAAGAGGGAACATGATACGTGATTTTTATTTTTGGTTCAATAACAGAAACTGAATTTTTTAAGATTTGAAATGGCTGCCATCAATGGCTGAATTGATTATACTAGACCACATCCAAAAATCTGTGTGTATGTGAGTTAGCACTTTCACGATTTTTCACAATTTTGGTCCGATTCGATTCGAAAATAACAAAAAAAAAAAAATCGATTTTGGTTACAGCTAGGACAAGTTCGCTATAAACAGAAAATATTCGCTACTTCAAATATTTTAAAAATAATAACTCTTTACGTAATTTTTAAAATCTGAATTCACTGTTTCAGTCAGCTTTTAAATCAACATAAATCAGCATTTCGAATTTTTAAATTCCGTTGGAAATACGAACGTCACGGTTCATTTCCGTTGTTTCAACGTAAGCTAATTTTAAAATGTCGAATTGTTGAATTTATGCAGATTATAACGATAAAAACGGATTTTCAAAAACTCCTTAAAATAAAAGAAAAATATTGTTTTGAACTGACATCCAACATGTGAGCGAGACAGCTGCGTGCCGCAATTATTTTAAATTTCAATATATGATTCATTATTTCACGAAACTAGGAATAATTGCTTCCGGCAAGTTAGTTCTAAAATATAACGCTACAATCAATATTGAAATATTATTATTCGCAGACAAGTTATACGAATAACATCCTACAAGTAAAATCAGCTGATGCGATGCCACGAATGTTTGACACAGGTTGTCGTAAAACCAGTACATTAACTTCGCTTATTGTTCAGATAACTTACCGTGCTCCAGACGTCACCACATATTTGCAATATACACAGAAAATGTTGAGTAACGTTTATACAGGGTGTTTCTAAAACAGTGCGCCAACTATTTGAAGTGGGATTCTTATACAAAAATAAATTGCCGTCATCTTGAAACGGAAGTGAATGGCCAAAGTTTTACGCATATTTCGTTCGGGCTTTACACGAGGTAACTTCGTGCCGAATTTCAAAAAAATCGGTCAACGTGTTTGGCCGGAACTGTGTAACAAACACGCAAACTAAATGCACAACTATCGACTTGAAAGGAAAGAATAAGTTCGATAAACATTGATCCCAAAATCGCTTCGTTACAGACAATCCGCCATTTTTACTTACACAAAAAAGAATTAGACCGGAGAGCGGAGCTGCGTTGAGCAGAACGAGCCGAGAGGAATGAAACGAACGGTAACCGGAACCTACGTAACAAGAAATAATAAATCCGGAGGCGTGGTCAGCTTCAAAACCGAACTAGTCAGAGTCGAAGCTACGCGGAGCGGAGCCCTGCGACGCCAATTTAACTCTGCTCATCTCCGTTATGCTTTAAGTGGCCGTACTTATATTAAAAAAATAGGTTAGGTTCTATACGCATAGTTCGCTCCGCTCAGCTCAACTCCACTCCGCATTTACTAGTCACTTGGCCTTACAATTTTGTTGAAGCAGGTAAGATATAGAGTTCAAATTTGGCAAGTTAAAAAAAATAAAGTCTCTATTTATATTATTTTTAAAATGGCGGCGTTTTAAAATTTATAATTTTGAATAAACCATTAATTTTACAAAAATAGAAGGAGGATATAAAAATCCTTATTTTTTTCAATATTACAAACAACTTTTGATTCAGTTTTTTAGTTAAATTTTGGAAATTCGCTTCGAGACAGCTGCGCGCCACGCTTACATACTTTTGTGCTACTTGGATTCTTCTGTTTTTAATTACCAACGAAATGGCAAACGCATAAATGTATAGAAATTCAGAACTTTTGATTTTATTTAAATTTTCATTTGCCGCGATTTTGAAATGGAAGAGGGGATTTCAGTGAATAACATGTTGGATATCATCGTCAAAATCGATTTTTGTGTGGAATCTAATCGAATCAAACAAAAATATATTCAATATTCAACAACACTCCAAAACTTGATATAAACGTGTTGCCTCAGTCATGGTCACCGGTGTGAATCTAACATTTCAACATCTCGTTTTCCAATTTCCAGCGAATTTTCACTGAAAAATGAGCTACTGGTGCGGTCATCATGGTAAGACCCATGCCCGGAACCATAAACTAAGCGCCGATCCTGACCTCTAATCACATTTTGAAGGACGTTAAATCTACACTATGTATGTGTTAGCACGCTCATTTGCAAGATTTGAGTTCGATTTCAATTGAATTTTCATGAAAATCGATTTTCGTAACACCTTGGACGACCGATAACCAGCAAAATCCATTAAACAGTTTCAAAATGGCGGTCGCTTCAAATCTTTTAAAAATTCACTAAGTAATCGCTTTTAAAAACTGCGTAAATTAGCGTTTTGAATTTTAAAAATTGTTGAAATTAAGAATGTTTTGGACGGCGGTCAGGGTTCGTTTTTCCTGTTTTCAGTCTGATTTGAAAATGTGAATACGTGCAGATTTTAATACTGATTATGAACTACTGAAATCAGAATTTTAAAAAAATGGTAAAATAAAACAAATTGGAAATTTGCTTCCATCACGACCGCGAGACAATGCGTGCAGCGATTAGTTTTTTATGTAAATACTACCCTTACTTTTTTAATTCCCACCTCACAACAAAACTTGCATCTGAGCGTTTTCTGGAAATATTCGGTTAACAGAAACGTAACCACCGGTCTAACTCCGAGTTAACGCCCCATTTCATAAATCTGTCGCAAGTAATACTGAACACTCGGTACATTCTGTACTTACAATGTGTATTGAAATGCGCGTGCGCGCGGCAAAGGGCATTGTTCCATGAACCCATCAACCAACTGCAACCTGCCATATACTGCAGCAGTCAGGGCAAAGTGCGCGCAGCATATTAAACGCACAGACTTTCCGAGAAGCGCGCGTCCAGGAAGTGTACCGGTCCGACTTAATTCCAGATAAATTACAGAAACTCGTGTGAACGGTTACGCCTTCATCAGACGTTCGGTTTTCGGATTGTATCCGGTCTTGCGTTACAACGGGTGACACAGCCCACCGAGGACTCTGTCAACAGTGCCAACTTCAATGGTAAAAAATTAAAATCCCATACTAGTATTGCTTGTCTTGCGTTACAACGGGTGACATAGCCCACTGAGGACTCTGTCAACAGTGCCAACTTCAATGGTAAAAAATTAAAATCCCATACTAGTATTGCTTGTCTTGCGTTACAACGAGTGACACAGCCCACCGAGGACTCTGTCAACAGTGCCAACTTCAGCGGTAAAAAATTAAAATCCCATACTAGTGTTGCTTGTCTTGCGTTACAACGGGTGACATAGCCCACTGAGGACTCTGTCAGCAGTGCCAACTTCAGCGGTAAAAAATTAAAATTCCATTACTAGTGTTGCTTGTCTTGCGTTACAACGGGTGACACAGCCCACCGAGGACTCTGTCAGCAGTGCCAACTTCAGCGGTAAAAAATTAAAATCCCATACTAGTGTTGCTTGTCTTGCGTTACAACGGGTGACACAGCCAACCGAGGACTCTGTCAACAGTGCCAACTTCAGTGGTAAAAAATTAAAATCCCATACCAGTGTTGCTTGTCTTGCGTTACAACGGGTGACACAGCCCACCGAGGACTCTGTCAACAGTGCCAACTTCAGCGGTAAAAAATTAAAATCCCATACTAGTGTTGCTTGTCTTGCGTTACAACGGGTGACATAGCCCACTGAGGACTCTGTCAACAGTGCCAACTTCAGCGGTAAGAAATTAAAATCCCATACTAGTGTTGCTTGTCTTGCGTTACAACGGGTGACACAGCCCACCGAGGACTCTGTCAGCAGTGCCAACTTCAGCGGTAAAAAATTAAAATCCCATACTAGTGTTGCTTGTCTTGCGTTACAACGGGTGACACAGCCCACCGAGGACTCTGTCAACAGTGCCAACTTCAGCGGTAAGAAATTAAAATCCCATACTAGTGTTGCTTGTCTTGCGTTACAACGGGTGACACAGCCCACCGAGGACTCTGTCAGCAGTGCCAACTTCAGCGGTAAAAATTAAAATCCCATACTAGTATTGCTTGTCTTGCGTTACAACGGGTGACAGCCCACCGAGGATTCTGTCAACAGTGCCAACTTCAGCGGTAAAAAATTAAAATCCCATACTAGTGTTGCTTGTCTTGCGTTACAACGGGTGACAGCCCACCGAGGACTCTGTCAGCAGTGCCAACTTCAGCGGTAAAAAATTAAAATCCCATACTAGTATTGCTTGTCTTGCGTTACAACGGGTGACAGCCCACCGAGGATTCTGTCAACAGTGCCAACTTCAGCGGTAAAAAATTAAAATCCCATACTAGTGTTGTTTGTCATTCTAAGACATCAGAAATTTCCTTCTTACCTGAAAAGTTGAAAACCTGACACGGTTGTTGGGTGAAGAACCTGACATTATTATTGGGTGAAGAACCTAACTGATATGGTTTTGCTTGAAGAACGTATTTAATTAAACTAGTTAATAACCTTGAAATCCAACATGGTTATTTAGTCAAGGTCAGTTAGGTTCTTTAGACTTTTAAAAAAAATAAGTTTCAATTGTTTTCCTTATTATTAATACGCATTTATAAATAAGTTTTATTTGTACGATATGTGTATGATTTTACAAAGATTATTGATATATTTTATTTTATAATAATACAAATCTCAGGTTGAATGTTCAGTTTATGCCTCGACTATCTTTCAATTTCAGAATCACCTAAATATATATATATATACAACTATACTAATATTTCGTTTTGCTTAATAACTAGATGGGTGATGTGCGAGTGATAGCTTGGGGTAATTTATGGATGACAACAAAACAAAATGTTTGATTTAAATTTAAGCTCTGGTACATTGGGTTAGTTTTAAAACAGTCTGTAAATATTCACTAATTATAAAAAAAGTTTGTAATAATTATAAGTTTTGTATTAATTATGTCCTCAAGTCTGATGATTAAGGCCACTGGTGGAATTTTGAATTCAGTATTAAAAAGTATCACTCGTCAAGTTTTTCTTTTTTTTCTTTTTGTGTTTAACGTCCGACTATTGTGCACACTTGGACTAATGCAGACGATGGGATGATTTATAGCGTATGAAAATGCCAAGCCCTCGCCGGGAATCGAACCCGGGTCCTCGGGGTGAAAGCCTAGTACGCTATCCACTAGGCCATCGAGGCGGCCAAGTTTTTAAAGCTTACAGTTATGTGACCAGATAGATTATTTTATTATTTTATGTAAACTGAATGTTGTAGAATATTAAATAAAATGGATGATGCTGTGCAGTCTTAAGTTGGTTTCTTATTTATTTATTCATTTTTTGACTGATGCTTGATTATTTCTTTTTTTAAAATGTTAAACACTTGGACCCAATCATCTTAATTCACAATGGTTCATTGCTGAGTTTCTCCTTTTTTTCTTATTCCTCTACCAACTATTGGTTCTTTATTTTTCTTACAGATTGATCATCTATTGAGGTAATTCCTTTATTTATATTTTACATGATAGCCTCAATGATGGTTACAATATTATTATGAATATGATATTTGATACAGACTGTGAATGAAAATAGGCTACGGGTGTTTTATTTCTTTAAGGTGATTTCAGGGTGATTTATGATATGCTACGTGAGGTGATTAGATATATTTACTTATAAATGAAATTTCGGTATATTTACACATTAATTAATCGTTTTAGCGATGAAAAAACACGTTACCTATTTTCGCGCACAACTGCTTTTGAGATTATACACTTTTATTTTCGATTTTTTTTTTTTTTTTTGATTTCTCGTAGTTTCCGCGCATTTATATTTTGTATTGTTACTAATAGGAAGGTAAGACAAACAAATTACGTACTGACACGATGTGGTTAATGTTATAACCCTCAAATGTTACTAACTCGTTACACGGCATAGTAAATCTAAAATTCTCCATGCAATGTCAACGGCAATGACGCCATAAAATAGTTCTGTTGAAAACAGTACAAAATCATAAGTTATCGTAATAAATTTAATCTTCTGAGAGTGGATATCACTTAATGTAATACTAAAGCATACATAGAAAAAAAATATCACAATAGTCGGACGTTAAAGAAAAAAAAAAAAAATAGAAAAAAATATTTTTTTAAAATCATTACTTTAGTACGACGGTGTAAAAAAACAACAAAACAACAACAAGTTTAATTAGTTGTTTATGTTAGGTTACTCACCAGCTCGCTCCTCTCTCGCGGTGCTCCGCCACGCTGAACCCAAACATGGACCCGGGCTCACCAGTGTGCTTCACCGTGCTTGCCGTGTCCACGTTAAACGCACTAACACTGGCAACCAACACTAACACACACAAACACACAGCACTCGACATTGTCTCGGCAATAATTAACTGAATAAAAAACTTCCAAACTATATTTGCATTGTTATCAAATTGTCGCTGCAGAGATAAGAGGGGGAAAACAGCGCTGACTCGTGGCTGCGGCTATTTATAGTACTACAACGGTCTCGGGTTACTCCAGCCTGGAAAAAAGCAGAACAAATTCTCTATAGCTGGTTGTGTTTCAAAATCTACAATACCGTGGTGATTATAAAAGGTGTGCAGTGATTTAGGATTGGATTTAGTAGGTAAAACAAGTAGAAAAATAAATCTAATAGATACTTAGCACAAAATCCACAGTTACCCAGCTACGCCATTTTATTTTTACTAAGCCCGTGCGACCTTTCGCAGTTAATAGGAAAAAGAAACGGTACAACAATGTACAAAAAGAAATTATAGTTATTTTTAAAAGCAATGCCGCTCGTTACATTAAGGTTATTTAATACAAGAGGCCTTACTTTGTTATAATTTCGTATTTATAACTATGACCTATAAAATTAATAACTGAATTATAACATTGTACCTTATTAAAATATTTACAAATAACCGGATTTTACATTGCATACCTAAATTTAGCTACAGTGTTTACTGTTATTAAAAGCAGTCTTTTATTTAATAACATTTACATATTAGAACTGGCCTAGGTTGTCTTACCGATTTTATTTAAAAAAATGATTCGGTCAATAATTATTTAAATCTTTGATACAATAATAATTTAAATTTTACTTTTAAAAACGTTTTTTAGCAATCAGCTGTTTTGTTTTGGTATACACAATTATTTCTGCCACCATTATTATTATGCATGCATTGTGCATGCTGTCTCATGGGGACACTTTATACAACTCCTGAAATTTTGTTTACAGACCTTTTATCGGTTTTAAGTCATTATTATTTTACTATAAAACCCAAAAATGATAAAGTATGAGGCGTGAGAGATTCCCGGTGTTCTGACGAACCTCTATATATGTAGTTTAAGTAACGCAGGTACTTATTTTTGTACAAAACCGATCGGAATGCTTAGCGTAATAATATATGGAAGATTTCCAAAATGGTGTGCCCGATTGAGTAAAAAAAACCTAGTTTGAAAAAAATATTTAGCTTGTTAGATTGCGCGATGCGTGCAAATGTAATTACTGAACATAATAGTATATTTAGCGCGTTGCGCCTATTGTATACATAAAAATATAATTGTGACTACTTCTTCTAAACAGCTGATTTCGCACAACAGCTGTTGCTTCAATATCATTTCAACTGAGGTTACGTAAATAATTTAATTTCTAAATAAAATGGACCATAAAATTATTTAAAAAAATATTGTTTTAAATGAAGAGACTACGACGATTAGAAAATAAATTTAAACGAAAAACGAAAAAACTATGAAAATGTTACAGTTAATAAAGGAGTTACGACCGAAGAACAACGTCAATTAATTAATAAGAAAATCGAGAAAAACATGATACATGATTTATATTTTTGGTCTGGCAACATAACTTTTTTCCTAGATAATGTGCCACACAAAACCTGTAGATATCCTAACCAAAAACAGGTTTTTGAAATAAAACTACTTGTAGCCTAAACGGGTATAGTCAATACAATCTCACGATTTCCATACTATAGCAAATTTCAGTTGAAACATGAGCTAGTAGAGCGGCCATCATGGTAAGCTTTAAACCCGGCATGAAATGAAGCGTCGGTCCTGACCTCTAGATCACTTTATAAGGACCGTTAAAATTTTGGTGTAGGCCTTCATTTGTGGGAGGCGGGGTAGCACGTCCGAGTTCGCAATTTTAGACCGATTTTATTCAAACTTGCCACAAACATCGAACTGGTAATAGCTTAGACAAAGTTGTTCAATTTAAAAATGGCAGCCATTTCAAATGTTTAAATTAAATAATTTTTGAGTATTGAATATCATTTGAAAATATGATTTCACTAACGCAATCTATGTAAAAAACTGCATAAATTAGCAGTTTGAATTTTTAAAATCTGTTGAAATTTTAAAAAATAATTTGAAGGCGATAGTGTTCAATTTTCGTAATTGCATTATAATTTAAAAATGTTAGTTTACGATGGTAAAATAGGAATTTCAAAAAAAATTTCAGACAAATAACTTTTGGAAATTCGCTTCCATCACGTCAGCGAGACAGCTGCGTGCCGCAAATATTCGAATCTACTTTACAAATTACTCCGCGCCCATAACCTATAATCGGCTGGCAATATAAATAAGTGCCTATATTATATCTCAATGTGAACAAATCTCGTTAAAATTGCATTAGCAGTTCTGTTATCTTAAAATCTACTTTCAAATAACTGCCGTTGATAATAGAAATTGGCAGTTTTGAAAAGAGATTTTATTTATACTTACTTAATATTCGATCAACGTATACAAGATGTCCTGTAAGTAAGGTGTCAAATTAATTGGCAGTTTTGAAGAGATTTTATTTATATTTACTTAATATTCGATCAACGTATACAAGATGTCCTGTAAGTAAGGTGTCAAATTAATTGGCAGTTTTGAAAAGAGATTTTATTTATATTTACTTAATATTCGATCAACGTATACAAAATGTCCTGTAAGTAAGGTGTCAAATTTTAAGAAATGATTTTGTGGGCCAGGACAAAGGAAAGATTAAGAATAACGCTTTCCTCAAAACGTTGAGTTGTCCAGATATTCACTATTTTGCTTTTTAAACAAAAACGGAACATAAAATACTTCATATATGGGTATACAAGTTTTTTATGTTACGTTTTATAAGTGTACTGAAAATTAAAAAAAAACTTGTTTGTTTTCAAAAATAGCAAAATATTAAATGACCTGTAAGCCCATGCGACCTATAGCCTACAACACTACAGCACGAAGTTGAACAGAGTTACAGCACCTCTTTGTCTATGCAATATGTAACGATCATACCTTCAAAATAAAAAGAGGTTAGAAAGTTATTTTATGAAATCGCTATCCGTAACTGAACTTCAATATTTACTGTTTATTAAAGGCAGTCTTTTATTTAATAACATTTACATATTAGAACTGGCCTAGGTTGTCTTATCGATTCTACTTTCAAAACTGACTCGTTTAATAATTATTTATAAGTCTTGGATACAGTAATAATTTAAATATTACTTTTAACAATCAGCTGTTTTCGTATACTTTTACTTGTTTGTCACCTATGCCTGCATTGTGCTGCATTCTCACAGAGACACTTTATACTGAGGCTGGAATTTTGTTTGCAGACCTTTTATCGGTTTTAAGTCGGTTTTATTTTACACCTTAAAATGGGAAGTATGGGGAAGTGAGAGATACCTGGTGTTGTTCTGACGAACCTGTAAGAACCCCATATATGTAGTTTCAATAATGCAGCTTTTTATTTTAGGTACAAATCAGATCGGAATGCTTAGCGTAATAATATATGAGTAAAAATTAGATACATTTATAAACTTTACAAAAAAAAACGATATTTGTTTGTTAGTTAAAGCATAATCGAATTATTGACAAAAAACTGAACCTAACCCTGAAGTGTGCTCGATATTAGAGGCTAAAGATCAATTAAATGTACTATTTGCCGCTACGAACGCTGCACGCTGCAAGGACGCGGGTTGAAGACGTTTGAGAAAATAGACAGTACTATTATCTATTTAACTGTAGTTGAACACTCTGCCACAAGATGCCACCAGCAGCGAGCTCACTCACATACCTCTCATTATAGTACTTTTATATTCAATGTTTAGGTGTTGTTGATAACTACCAAGAAATTTTGTTACCCGTTTTTTTGTCAATAACTGAGTTAACCTACACACAAAATATGAAAACCGTTTTGGTAGCATAAATTTATAAAATACAAAACGTGTACACCAAGAATGAACATATTTTCTATTTTCAAACTTAAATGTTTTTGCGCAAAAAAACAAAATGACTGGTACGCTACATAAATCCACGAGTGTTCGGGAAAAAAATTATTCTTAAAATTTTTTTCTTTATCCAAGCACACGGAATCCTATCATAATATCTGGCAGCTCACTTAAGGGACACTCTGTATAGACTTGTTTTTGAAAAAAATCAAATCAATTTATAGTGTTTAAACCTGATTCCAAAAACAAAGTATTTCTTACTTGATCGTACGTTTGTGCACTTCTTTGGAGGATATAATCGATTTTGATGAAATTTTGCGCGTTGGCTCTAAGTGTACCGTAGCAGCACGGTGGTAAGGGTTTTATTTTTGAAACCGTAAATTTCCGTGTGACGTGATACGGGCTTGAGTTGTATATCTTCCTGTGTCTAAAATGTTAGCAAAATCTGAAAGACAGATTTTTCAATTTATTCGATAGCTTTCGAACCAGATTTATTTATTATTATTTTGTTGTTTTTTTGAGGGGGATAAGTTTTTTCGTGTAGGCCTACCTGCGAACTATATTTGTGCAAAATTTTACCACAAAAATTCACAGCCTAATACGAATTAAAATTTGCATAACTTAAATTTAAATATTTTAAATTACACTGAAAAAACGAAAATGAACCAATACCGTTATCGGATTAATTTCCGTAATTTCATTTTTTTTAAATTGCTAAATTATGCATATTTTAACGCTGATTACTTTTGTAAAAACGAATTTTCAAAGTAATATAAACAAATTCTAACTTTTTTAATATTTAAAATGGCGTCCTTTTGAAACTGTTGTTGGTTAAGGAACTTGTCTTTTTCAGCATTTATTTTTCCCAATATTAAGCCTAGTTGATAGCGTACTGGGCTTTCACCCCGAGGACCCGGGTTCGATTCCCGACCAGGGCTTGGCATTTTCATACGCTATAAATCATCTGCATTAGCCCAAGTGTGCACAATAGTCGTATGTTAAAAAAAAAAAAAAAAAAAAAAAAAAAAAATCCCAATATTTTCGGTATAAGCTACGGTAAATTTCCTGTGTAGGTTGTTTTCGAATTTTCGGTAATTTTTTTGCAAGAGAATATGTGTTAATTAGACAATAGGGTATAAAATAAAACAAACAAATTCAAAAATCACTATTTGAAAAAAAAACAACCTACACTGCCCTACACTGCATAGATACCGACATTTAGGCTACAAAAACTAGGCTTAGCTGTTAAAAACTTATATTGATTTAACACTAAGCACAAAAAATACTGGACAGCAACTTGGAATATATAATCTGTATATATAATATGCCATTTATTTATACATAACCTAGAACATTTAATTGTTAGCAACAAAAATTTTTAGGTTAGATTTAAATTTTAAACTATTTTTGAGAAGTAATGCTAAAATTTTTGAAATATTTATACAAATTTAAGAGAATGATTACATTATAAAATAATATATATGTATATAATATGCCTACAAAAAATTAAAATCAATTCAGAAGTAACACATTTTATACATTTTTTAAAATTGTTAGCAACAAAATTTTTTAGGTTAGATTTAAATTCTAAACTATTTTCGCGTAAACAATGTTAAAACATCAAAAATATTTATACAAATTTAAGAGAATGATTACATTAAAAATAATACGTTTAAACACTTACCCACAAAACACACGCAACATAAATAGATCTGACACTACAACAGACATACACCGATTTAGAGTTGGATGAAGACTGAAAACATTTGTGAATCGAATGCTTGAGCCAACTAACGCTCCTAGCGAGCATTAACTGAAGTACAACATTGCATTGTTGTAATTTGTTACAGCGAAATAATCTATAATGCAGTAGCAAATCGTTTTGATTTAAAATTATTGTAAACAGAGTACTGTAGTACTGTTTATTTTTCTACAAGGAAACGATTAATTTAAGGAATAATTATATTTTTTATCGTAGTGAAAATGTTTATTTATATTCACTGAAACAACATTATTGTCGTCGATTGGAACTACACGTAATTTAGAATGTGGTTTAACCTAATCTAGACATGTTCAAATTAATTATAATAGCTGTTTTCAAAAAAATTTTATTTCTTATTTTATTTGACGAACTTTTAAAACATATTTTACAGGTTATGATCGTTAGCGATATCAGTCTCCCGCGTCTGGGTTTTACCATGAAAATATAATCAACGTGGAAATTCTTTAACATTTAGGACTAGTATAAAGAATAAAGTATAGTACCGGTTGATAATCTTGAGAATCTGATGGATCTAATCTTTTTCAGGTCCCAAAAATCTAAAAATCTTTATATTTCGTAAAAATATAAAATCTGATTTTTCCATATTTCGGGACTATTTTTAAAGTAATTTTGGTTAAATATCAGGCCTACATTTTCTCAAAATCAGCCCTTACATTTTTGATGATATTCACAAGCAGCCAAACAAAACGTACGGATCTATATTAGCCTACCCCAAAAAAAAAAAAACGAAACAAAAATAAAATCGGCTTAGTTTCTCAAAAATCGATTCGTGAAATTTTGGTAATGCATATGAACGATAAAAACTGAACACCAAATTTCAAAAAATATAAATTTACGGTTCAGGAACAAATCGAAAAAAAAGTAAACCCTGACCACCGACAATTTTTTTCGATACGAGTTTTTTTTAACTTTAAACTGGGCTTGGATTTACTATTCTAAAAAAATAACCCAAATCTTAGATTTTGAGAAATTGTGACAAATTTCTGGTTTTTTGAGAATATGATTAACAATACGGAAGACTATTTGATATATCTGCACCACTTATTTTAGCAATTTTAATTCCGTTAAGACTAAACAAGTCACGTTTTCCTCTTTTACCGCGCTAAAACAAGTTACATAACACACTCTATTGTAATTATAATCTCTGTAAATTTACTGACCCGTGGTTGAAACCATTAAACAAAACAATAGTGCAATATGAGAAAGTCAGTGCAAGATTTGCTACATTAAACACTGATGGGAATACCTGGCGTCCGTTTATCCCATATTATACCTTCATTAACGACAAAACACCTAATGACACCTAATGTACATATAATGATGGGAAGTGTAGTGAATAATTAACATCCGGTGTGCGGGAGGCAGCGCCTCTACCGGGAAAATTTAGAAATATATATTTCACGCGAAATGCATTCTCACATATGACTAATTGCTGTGTACAGATGAGACAACGATTTGGTATCAGTTGTACTTCAGCAAATTACACCGCGAATGAACGGTACTTGTGTATAGCAATTCATGCGGATATGGTGCAAATTTATTAGTGAATTTCCAATGGAAATCATGGTAAGACCCAGACCCGGGAGTATGGTTCATTTATAATAACAAGCATATTCAAAGTATACGTTAGTTAGACAAAAGAGGATGAGAGGTCGGTGTTAACGGAAATTTTAAAGCTTACTGTAATCTCGCACCCACGATATTTGGGCGCGCGCGCGCGCGCACACACACACACACACACACACTAATTTTCGTACTTTTGGTCCAATACGATTCAGTCATCACAAAAATCGATTTTTTAAATCGTTTTTACTAGTTCGTTACACTGCCAAAATAAGCGTTCAACAGTTTCAAAATGGCGGGCATTCCAAATCTTAACTATTTTTAATTTACAGTGTTTTGAAAAACCAATTTCACAAACTTAATCAGCGTTAATATCTACATTAATTTTAATTTTAAATTGTCAAATTCCATTGAAAAAAAGAAAATGGATTTAAGTCGGTCAGGGTTCATTTTCGTATTATTTTCTACGCAGTTTGAACGTGTTAAAATACCATTTTACGATGGTAAAATCGTATTTTTAAAAAAATAATAGTAGATAAAAAATTATTATTGGAAATTCGCTTCCGTTAAACGCGAATTTTCAAGTTAATAATTTTGAAATTTAACGGCCAAGAGAGGGTCCCAATGTATTGACACAAGGTCACCGGTCTTAGTAAAATTGTTACTTACTGAGTTACAAATTGTTAGTCGGTGAAATAACGGTTGCTTATCAAGTATTAGAATCTTTAAAATTTTACCTTGACGAATGTATTCGAGAAAACAAATTCTGACGTATTAGAATTTCAGGTACCCTGAATTCAAAAATGTGATTTCACTTAGCCTATCTGTCGTTTGTGTATGTGTTTAACCATATCTTGAATTATATATTTTTAAACTTTTCAAAAATACATTTGGGTAGCCATATTTTGGTAGAAAAATATTGTTTTACTCGAATAACACATAATACCCATGGTGGATTTGCCCGCAGGATTTTAAACCGTTTCAGTAATGTCAAAATTTATTAACGTAAACAACAATTAATAAGTTAATAAGCTGCCTCGGTGGCCTAGTTGATAGCGTACTGGGCTTTCACCCCGAGGACTCGGGTTCGATTCCCGGCCAGGACTTGGCATTTTCATACGCTATAAATCATCCCATCATCTGCATTAGTCCAAGAGTGCACAATAGTCGGACGTTAAACACAAAAAAAAATAAATAAATAAAAAATAACGTAAACAACTGACTGTTAGCACTTTACGGAATGAATTTTGGAAAACACTGAAGTCGCGTTTCTTTATTTGTGTTTTAAAGCATTTTTGTTTATGAAAATCTGATAAAAAATATTTTTCTCCAACCATAACCATAACCTAACCTAACTAAAATTCTTTGGACCTACCCCATTTTTTTATCTTTTTAGGAGACTTCTGTAAAGTACTGAAACACGTATTTCATTATTTGTTGTTTAGAGTATTTATGTTGATGCTTTAAGAAAACCCGATCAAAAACATATTTTTGAATTGATTATTTCTTAACGCGGGGTATGGGTGTATGTTTTTCACAGAGAAAAAATTCAGTTTGCCGTCACGGAACGCTCTAACACTCATTCATAAAATGTATGTTTTGAAGTGAAAACTTGTGTGGTCACGGTTGACAAAATATGGCTATAAACATTTGTTTTCGCGTCACGCTTGAATCCGTAATGCATACCTCACAGCATATATTGTTCTTGTATATATCTAGACTGGAAATGACTACTTCTAAACAGCTGATTTCGCACAATAGCTTCAATTTCATTTCAGTTGAGGTTGTTTTTATTGTTCTTGTTAATTTTAAAAATATGTATTTTCTAAATTTGTGTATTTAATTATTTAATGTATATGACCTATACCAATTTTTGAATGCCAGAATCACAAATATTATATTTATTATTATTATACTTAGACAGTATAACTGTCAAAAGTAGGGTTATAAACTAATTAATTATTAAAGTCCCTTATGTAGCCTAAGATTCAAATTCATAGTCTGTGACAGTTTCAGTTAATTTTTAAGTTATATACCTACACACACGCGAAATTTAATAAGAAAAAACTTTCAAAAGTTGCTATTTCCTGTATCCATATAAATTTTTATAACAATAATTAAATCATAGTAGTGAAAAAGTATATAGACAGGCATGCCAAAAGTAGTTACTTCTGTCGACCAGTCCCGCACTGCCTAAGTTTTTTTTTTTTTTTTTGAAGAGAAAATATTCATACATTAGTACTGTAAATTTCTGCTTTACGTTTTTTCTATCAAATTTGGATATTTAAAATGTTACTTTACGTTGATCATGATGATGGAATCAAATTTTATAATTTTAAAAAATTGTTAATTACAATATCAATATGTAATAAAAACAGAGCATAACATTAAGAGAATTAAGTAGTTTTTTAATATTTTGAATAGCTGCTATTTCGAAACGGTTGAACGATTTTATAAAGAACGAGTTCGTAGTTACTAAGCTGTTATCAAAGTGACAATTTATCAAATTACATTTATTTACAGGCTGTTTAAGTAATGTCAAGCCTCCCGTTTTGTCTTGGATAATTTTTTTTTTTGTTAATTGTTCATAATTTCCTTTTTGACAGTTTGAAGGGATACTGACTGATTTCATTTGTATTTTCAGGGAATAACAACAACTCTGAAGGCACACAGATAGACAAGAAGTCTTACCAGTGGTTCGGAGCCACGGTGAGGAGTTCGGGAGAGGATGGTGTCGTCTTGGTGAGCAGCTTATCCTTACTGTTTATTATTTTATACATTAGTGATAAGTTTTACATTTCAAACGCCTGTCTTCAACATAAAAACTCAGTTTTAACTATCGTGAATAATCGATTAGGAGATATTTATAGATAAGATAGTCGAACTCTGTTTATATAACGGCCTTTGAAGTAATTGAACTCGTATGTAGCGTTATGTCTTCATAAGTCTAGCCAAACGCCTATCTTCAACGTATAAAACACGATTCCAACGATCTTAAAAAAATCGATTAGATGTTTATAGATTAGTCGAACTTGGTTAAACGACTTTTCATGTTATATCATCTCGGTTGTAGCGTTAAGTCGCATTACGTTTGACCAAACGCCAACCAACGTAAAAAACGCGGTTTTAACGATCGTGAAAAAATCGATTAGGAGATATTTATAGATTAGTCGAACTTGGTTAAACGACTTTTCGTGTTACATCATCTCGAATGTAGCGTTATGTCCAAAAACAGCTTCTAACCGAATAAGCCTTCCTCTTAGCGCTCAGCAATATATCAATTTTTAAAAAAAAAAAAAAAAAAAATGTTGTTATTAGAAATTCATTGCATTTTGTAAATATAAAATGGCATACATAATTATTACGTTTTGAAAATGTAATTTAATTATTACTACACTTATAAGGATTATTTTTATTCTTTTTAATGCTTTATACTCAAAAACAAGTTAAGGACATGGTGGTAAAGGGAATGAAAAAGTAGTCTTAGAAAACTGAACGTATGTGCTCTATGTTTTAGCTGCTAATACAACTTTGAGTTTCAGTTTTCTAAACTTGTTTTTTTCCAACTGTTTTAAAAAGCAGCTTTTTTCCTCAACAAACAGTTTTTTGACGTTTTGTAAAAATAGCAGAAACGTCACCTCTACAACACTCGTACTGTAGTGCCTAACGTAAACCTTAAAATTATAACAAACCGGAAGTTATAAATTCAGTAGAAAAAAAGGTGCTTCAAGTCCAATTTGGCAAGAAATTTTTTTATCTAAAAGGCCTAATTAGTGTTTTGGATTTTGTAACGTTTTAATTCTCCAGCCGGCCTCTCTTAACGAGAGTGGTATAGGCTACTGAATAATTACTAGTAAATTATTTTCTTTTTGTTTCAGAACAGAATATTCGGTTCAACCCCAAAGACCGAGCAAGGTGTGTAGACCAACTGCACATGTGGCCAACATCTGATGCTACTGCGGTAACATGTGGCAAGAAGGGTCGCGAATAGGCCAATCAATGCCTACACTCCAAACAACATGAACAGACCACCGGTGTTGGCAGACACACGATAACCACCTTATTTATACAATAACTTTATTTATTTCTCCCTCCATATACGATAATCTGAAAACAATTGGTTACATTTTTGTTTCAATAATATAATCAAAATATATAAAAAAATTACATCTGCTAATAACTACTTTTTCAGTATAAATAAAAATTTATTCAATTACATTTATCTATATATAAAGTTCTGTGTAATAAATAAATAACATATAAACTGGAAAAAAGGCAGACAACTAATATAGTAAAGCAAAGCAAGTTCTAGAGACTTATTTTATCAGTAAATTCAACATAATCAATAAATATTGGGATCTGTATTCATTGACAATTATACTGTGTTGCTAACCTATACAACATAAACGGTAAATAGTTCAGTATATCTCTACCAGGTTACACTACTGAATAGGATTAAGTGATTCAGAAGGAAAACAAATGGAGCTGAACACTAGAGAAAATTGTTTGTTAGTGGCCAGTAATAATGAGTAAAAGCTGATAATTTCCTACTTAGCAGTTGATATCAGTTAATGCTAATTAGAATTAGCAGTTAAAAATAACAGATACAAATGCTAAGTGGTAAAAAGTGCTGAGCAGACCAAGTAAGGAAACACACTGTATACAATATTACATTGTTAAACAGTGCAGTACAATAATTTCTCATATTGATAGCAAAAATAAACAAATACAGTAATGGTGACGATATATTATCCTACCCAACTACATTATTACGCTATCTGAATTCTAACCTAGTTCTCATTCAAGCTCTGAATTATCAAAAATTTCTAATACAATTACACTGTTGCTAGCCTATACAGCATGAACGGAAAATAGTTTAGTATTCCGCTACCAGGGTACACTATTGAACAGGACTACTAAATATTTATAAGGAATACATTGAGTGAGTGAACACTCCAGAAAAAATTATTAGTGGCCCGTAAAAATGAGCAAAATCTGCTAATTTCCTATTTAGCAGTTGCTATCAGTTAATGCTAATTAGAATTACGTTAAAAATAACACTATGAGACTATCTGTTTCTCATATTTATTTTTTTAAGTCACATTTTTAGTGTTTGAAAGGTTTACTGCTTCCACACTCAAGAGTTAACACAGGAAGCAGTATGAGCTGAACCTGTTATTTCAGATAGCAGTTCATATTTATTATGTTATTTTTAAATGTAGTTAAAACCATTTAGCAGCTAAAAAATAACAGATTTCTATATTAGTGGCCATTAGCAGTAGCCACTTGAGCTGAAAGGGAATTTCTTGAAGACCTTTCTAATCGCAAAGGATTAACTATGTTGTTGATGTTTCCTAAGGCTAGCCCAGACTCCAATCCATCAGCCTCCTTGCCTCCCAATACAACCGAGTGAAGCTCAATTGCCAGGACTCGGAACTAGGATTAGTTCCCTCTTTCCACCAGTACTGGATACGGCCTTGTTCAGATGGCCTCACTAATTTGAGATGCTTGCCCAGTCTATTTTATTCTGTGGTATTTGCTATGTATGGCATGCCGAAGCTTCCTCAAGCACATGTAGTATGCATCTGAGTTTACTGACAATCTTTGTCCAATAAAAATTACTAACAGAGCCATGTCCATGGCTAACACAGTTGCCATAATCTTGTATGTTGGGATTTTCTGTAAATAGTACCTCCAACAAAATCCCAAATCTTGTATAGAGTGTACTTGTGAAAATACAAATGTACTTGTATAGCGTGTCAATTCTCGCCTAACTGATGAAGCCCGAAATGTATACTTCTGAACTCAAGTAGTATGTATGCTCCTTATTTGTATTTGTCCTACCTTAGTGAGGTGCCTCTGGATGTGGCCATGTCCAATGATCATAACAATGACCTGTCTCACAGACCTCCTGTTGAACTGAACAATTTATAATGTGGTTCCGAGAGATGTTTTCCTAATTGTTGGTCAGAGGATTGCCTCCATCATTTTGAAGAGGAGCTCCATCGACTTGGTGGTCGATGTGGGTTAAAGCACCGGTCAATATTCTGGTTCTCTGAATTATACACCTAAACATTCTTAGTTCGAGCTGTTGATTTTCCCCTACCATTAACGCTGATCCCTTGCCCTCATTAATCTAACCGGCATAAAGTATAGACTTTAAGAAAAAAAAATTCTGAGAAAATAAAACCGATAAGGATGGAGGTAACATCGTATTGATGAGTAAAATAATTCTGTCCAACGTACAATATTTATTTGTAAATGTACTCATAATTTCATATTTTAAAAGTGGCAAAACTATTAATTTTATTGCCAAATATAATTAACACGTAGCTGTCTCCTGACAGAAAGAAAGCAACTTTAAAGTATTTTTTTCATTTTGACCTTTTTTGAAGTTCTGATTTCATCATCATAATTAACATTAAAATATGCAAAATTAGCATTTTAAACTTATATTGAAAATATGAAAGTAAACCCTGACCGCTATTAAATCACTTTATCAACATGTGCATTGATGTCGCATAGGCCCAAATACGATGTTGATTTAATTAACTCACTTTAGAAGATGATTTTAGGATTTAAAAACTGTACAACAAAATAGTAAAACAAACTATACAAAAGGAAATTTTAAAACAAACTAGCCTATAAAATACAACTGAATTTGCCAAAAATCAAAACCTGTCACCTGAGTAAACAACTAATAAATAACAAAAACTGCCATAACCTAAAAACACAAGACAATAAAGTCATACAAGTCAAAGTGCGTGCAATTTTTAGCTCTTACAAAATGTGTGAGGAAATCTTGGAGATCACACATATTTGTATGAGACAATATATCAAGATTAGTCAATTAGATTTGTATCTCATACACGTATCCAAATGTAAACATACCATAAAGTTTCTTATACTAGTTAGACTAATTATTAACCCATAATAATTTTTTTTGACAACTTGAAGTCACTAATCAAGTTGAGACGGTGTAATAACTTAGAGATTTATTAACATCGAGGTTCACATTTCCTTTGAAGGTACCGTGTTATGAATTAGAGATCGACCTGTGTAATAAGATAGAAGTTCCACACTGTGTATTAACATCGAGACTACAGTGCTGTCAAGTGTGTTGCACCATATGTATATGTTGCTGATGCCGTGCTTGCAAGCGCAATGTTAACAAAAAAAAAAGAAAAATTTGAGTAAAAAAGAAAAATTGAGACAAGAACACTATGACCAAATTCTGAGAATTATTACAGTTCTGAAAAAAGGTTTTGAAAATTTCATAAAATCTGAGTTACAAATTTTATCTTCCACCCCTTATAATCCATCCTTATTATAAAAAAGGCATTGGCCATAAGCCTTTAAAAACAAAGCCTATCCAAATCAACTTTATATTTTAATAATATATCTCTCTTTCTTTAATGAAGTGAGTTCTACTTGTTAAATAAAAGATACTGAAGCGCCTGCAAGCTGCGGTGTCGGCAACATATACACATGATGCAACATACTTGATGGCATTGTAGTTTTGATGTTAATACCGAAAACGGAACCTCTATCTTATTACACAGATCGATCTTTAACTTATAATATGATTCCTTCGAAGGAAATGCAAACCTCAATGTTAATTTTTCTCACTTGAAGTTATACCCCGATCAAGTTTTCTAGGAAATTTTTTTTGAAGATTTATAACCCTTTTTTTGTTTTACGTGTACACACAATATAGACATGGTTATTATTATATGACAGACGCAACAAGGCCTTAATTTGGTTTGGGTTTAAGGTAGTAGGAAGATCATGGAGATGCTTAATGTTTTTCGTCTATTGGGTCAAAAAATCTAGAGCTGGCCATGGTAATAGACCACGCATAACACCTTTTTGCTCAACTGTAAAAAACATTTTTCAGTTACAAAGGACAATAAAATTGTACTAAAAAGAAAAAGGTTATAAGTTTCTGTTATTGTTTACTTGTTCTTAATTTGAATCAAACAGCTGTTTTTAATTTGAAAGGAACAGCTCTTCAACAATTATTAAGACAGTATATAAGAATTTTGCTGCCATTTTGTTTCAGTAAACACCAGTGTGTTGAAATTTTTTATAACACAAAATTTTTTATAACTTTATTAAAAAGTATGTATGAGGAATAAGCAGTTAATAGAAAATCGTACATTCTTCATGGAATACCTTATATTCTAATGTTTGTCACCTGCTGTTTCACACTTAAACTCAGTTAAAATTGGTGGTTTCTCTGTCCACACGCCCCCCAACTTTTCTTTTGAATGCTTCCAGTTTACCTGATATTCTACAGCCAAATTTTTCACTTCCCTATAATTCAATCCTTCATATTTGCTTCCAGTAAGAGAAATGAACTTCCTGAAAAATTCTAATTTACATACCATCAGCGAACCTTTGTCTAAAGTTTTCTTTGTAGTGCCTTGTCGCCTACCTACGACGCCAATTTCTAATGGTCTGTAACAAAACAGAAAACTGTATTTCTTTTACGCTGCATTGACTAAGATGACACAAGTGCAAACTTTTTGTACGTAACATTTTTTTAAGGCGGTGAAAATAATTATGTTTGGATTTTTGGAATTTTTAAAGTGTGTTCCTTCTGAGATATTTAAGAATGAAAACATCTGATTTTCAAAAACTGCAGTGTTTAAAGGCCCATTAAAAAATTGGGATGTGGTTCTCAGACCTGAAACTTTTTTTTGGAAGTAATATTCCACTAAGCCTTTTACAGAAAAAAATAAGGTAAGTCATTTATTTCTTAATAAATTTTAATTTCAAATATTCATATTTTAGCTTCAAAATTCAACATTTTTTTTTTGTTGAGACACACACTAAAGTAAGCCTACGATAAAAAATACTTTGCGTTTCATTCCCTTTATTATCGATTTTTTTAAGTCAATATCTTAAAAAAAACAAAGGAGCTACAGAGCTTTAGACTAACCTCTGCAAAGTGCAAAATTTGCAGATGTACCTATACAAAATGGTCGCCTAAAAAACCAAACGCCTAAAAAATTAATGAACCCATACTTTCAACTACCTGATAAAAGTACAAAATCAGGTAAAAAAATAATAAATAAATAAATTTAGTCAGCAACCATCATTGGTTGATTTCATACACATTGACTCTCTCCTCCACTACACGTGTTCTATCGAAACTTGTTGCTTCTAGGAAATGATCTACTAGGAAAACACTGAACAGTAAAGATTTGTTGGCTTCCATACATCAAGAATTTCCAAGAAAAATCTGACCTATTATATTCCTCTATAAGATACTAAGAAGTTCTAATGAGCCCATGGACACTAGTGACTGAATGTCAATGTCCGTTTTTTGAGAATGTCCAATATTTAGAAGTTTGTTTAACCATAGAATAGCTTCATCGCAGGTCAGGAAATATGAAAGTGTCCTTTCAAAGAAGAGTCTGCTATTTAGAATTGCCCATAAAGGAAAGTTTCACTGTATTATTATATTTTTTTATAATATAATTTATATGTAATAATATAATATAATTTTATACACTAACACATGAATAAAAACATTTGACAAAAATAAATTTCCTTCATTAATATTTATAAATTCTCAGCTGCCTGATACTGCAAGTCTTTTTATGCAGATAGTCACAGTCTCAATAGTAGTTCTTTGTGCTTACATTTTTTTATTTATTGCTATTTTTTAGGAACTGTAGGCAAAACCAAGGATCCTTATAAATTTCCACGGGAATCCATCAGTCTGTCTTTCGGTAATGCACTTCTTGCTCATAAACGATCTGACCAATCACTATAAAATTTGAAAGATGTGAACATTGCAACAGACCTAACCAAGGAAAAATATAAGTATTGATGACAAAAAATATTTACTGGTAGCTAAAGTACAAAATCTTCAAAAAAATTTATTTTTTTTTTAAATTTATCTAGCAAAGATTGTCATCTCCTAAACAACATAGGAATTGAATTGTGGTTCCACTTACACTGAAAAACAGCCATGCTAAATTCTCAAACTTCTTTCTTAACTTTTAAACAGCTTACAGAATACTCGCTTCTGATTGGTTCGCAGTGCTTGTGTATCTTGGGTTTAAAGAGTACTGGATTATTACCCTTACACCCAGGCATTAATGCTGGCACACCACATCGTATTTCCTGTACACAATAGCTTCATTCTGACTGATGCATTTTTTCTTTTGATGCAACAATAGATTTCTAAGAAATTATGGTTCCGCCAAATATTAATACAGACAAAAAATCATTGTTTGGCCGAACATCGAGGAGGACCACTTGCAGCAGAACAAGTACATGACGGCCTATCAACACCCAGAACAATTTTACAAGACACTGCAACTTGCTTAGGGGGAAATAGGAGGAATCTGGCCAACCGTAAAAAAGACAAGAACTTCTTACTCACCATTTCTAATCAAAAGAGTGCATTGCCAACCTGGTGAATGCCCGGACTTCTTCTGTTTCCCCAGAGTCAGCTGATCCATTCAACTAGTGTGCTGATCCATTTATAACGTTTTAAAACAAAAACGTTTAGGTTAGATTTACATTTGAAACTATCAAATGTAATTTACAAGAGCAAGAACAAGTTATATATAACGATTTATTTGTAAAGTAGTGAAAAAATAGCATTAAGTTTATTTAAAAGCAGTTCGGCTCGATACCGGGCATTGGCAACAGCACAAGGATGATGCGACAATTTCAACATTGTGTGAAATTTCTCCAGATTCTTGTGCCTTAAAAAGGCATTTGGCAATGTTCGGCGGTGCCCACGAATGGAGGTTGCAAGGCTACACAATACAGGTGATTTTTATATGGGATGCTACAATTTTGGGTTAGGTACATTATGTCCTTAATGAGTAATTCTACAGAGTTACCAAAGAAACGATTCCCTCATAAATTTTGTAGCTTAGTTTTGAAATGCAAAATGAGTACATCTTATGAGTTTTAGTTGTTTAAGTTAATAATCCATTAACTTCCCTGCATTACTATTAGTCCCAAGAGCAGTAAACGTTTCAGTATATCCTTAATTAAATGTTGTTAATCAAGTGAAGCGAGGTCCTGTTTCAACTCGACCATTCGGCATTTCGTTTAGGCATTTAATACACAGTTTTGGCCAAACGTAGGACCAATGAACTATAACATAGCCTCAGAACTAGAATTTGAGAGCCTTAGCTGCACAACAGGTCCTTTGAAGTACCAGGGACCCTCCCCCCTTTAACTTCTAAAACTTAAAGAATTTTACATAGAAAATCTTCACCGCATATAGGAATGGTCACTAAATGAGCAAAAACTGGTTGTGGTTTGCTATGTTTTCTGTACAACGATTATTGGTTAGACCTTGCACAAAATAGTGTTAACACATTTAATTCTCAGGCTTTGTAATTTATCTTGCACCTGCTGGTTTCTTCCTACAATTAAAAATTAAATTGAAGGGTAATGTTCCACAAATTCTGATGAAGTGAAAAACAAAACATAATGAAACAATGGAAGACATTTTCTGATAAATAGTTTAAGTGTTTAGAACAATTGTAAAAAAAAACATTAGGACAAGTTTGTGAATGCAGGAGAAAATACTTTGAAGTTATAATGATGCAATTAATTTCTGATTAAGTTGGTACTCCTATTAATAAACCCAATTTACTAATATTATCCTTTCGTCAATCAGAAAAAAAACTAGCAAATAATCAAATAGCAGCCACTGTTACTTTGTTACACTGACTTTAGTTACATAAAGACCATGTTTCTTAATAATACATACTTGTAGGAAAGCTTAGCTCACATTACAGACATGGGGCAAGGCTTACCTTCTACCATGTTTCTTAATAATACATACTTGTAGGAAACCTTAGCCCACATTATAGATGTGGGGCAAGGCTTAGCTTCTGCATTTGCTTTATATCTGGAGTGTTCAAATTCCAACGTTGATTGTAAAAATTGTGGAGCATTAGTAGGCTTTAGTCTTGCTACGAGAGCTCTATGAAGAGAAACATGAGAATAAGGACCTCCTGCAGCTATAATGATGTACTTCAGCCAGATTGGGCCTTCGACAAGCAGTGAAAGAAGAGCACCCTACAAACAATAATATCTGTAACACACTTATTCTGACATTAGATTTTCAAAACTGTTGACAAAATAATTGTGGCAAGCAGCTGCCCAGTTGACATGATATAAGGAAATTCCCAACAATTATTTTTTTTCTTTTATAACATACATTTTTGAAAATCTGATTTCCCATCATAATCAACATTAAAATCTGCACATAGCCTACTTTAAACTTTTAAATTACCTACACTGAAATTTAAAAAATAAATCATGACTGCCGTCAGGTAAACATTTGAATTTTCAATTAAATTTTCAAAAAAGTTTAAATTAAGTTATGACTGTTTTTAAAGATTTGGAACGACCACCATTTTGAAACCGTTAAATGGATTTGGCTGGGTGACAAACATATTCAACTTACTACTAAACTCGAATATTATGCTCAACTTTGTACCTACATATTTCTAGAACTAATGCTTAATATTATACTTTGAATACATTTGGATCATGACAATTCATTTTATGGCAGGGTACTCAACCCAAACCAGTACAATATTAGCTAGACGACTTTATTAGTCATAACCATTTTAAAGGTTATTTGTAGTGTTCTACTACTGTATGTAGAACGGTGTCTTCTAATCTAAATTATCATCATCCTAAGGTATTAAAGTTCTGTTTTCTAAGTCTTACAATCTAAATTTACCTCAAATCCAGTTGCAATCCAACGTGCTATTTTATCACTACATGAAAGTGAAAGTGTTCTATCGCCACGTCCAGGCTTTGTTCTGACAGCACCTAAAACATGGTATTCAACTCCAGGTAATCTATAATCTTGATTATTACTGACACACTTGGCACCAGTTCGATGAATATCCACAACATCACCGATATCATTATTTAAAATAAAATCTGTACTGACTAACTCATCTACCACATGGTCACCACTTTCTAAATTAATACTAAGGCTATTTTTTTCAAAAACTGATTCTGTATTTTCATCATTTATTTTCTTCGATTTAGGTTCACTGTTTTCTCTCGAGTAACATTTCCTTTTCCTAGAATCTGACAGTTTAGGTACAATCGCTGCATCACCACAAGGCACATGACTTGTAAATAGTACAAAATGAACGTTAGGTCGTAATGAACATTTTCCACTATTGGTGCAGCCTGAAAATATTTCTGAGCTGCCTTTCATTTTCGTCTGTTCCACTTGTTCATATAAGTAGCGTAGAAAACACCTTCTAGCCAAAACCTGTAACAAAAATTTGAATTAATAGTTATGAATAAATCTTACCCAAATTTGGCTTTTAATCAATTAATTTAGTACATCTATACTATTAGTTCTTTTTATTTTATTTCTACACATAAGATAAAAGTACACCGATTGTCAAAACCAAAAACAAAAGATTTTTAGATATTGCTGATATCCATTTTCAGGTCCCCGAAGTAAACAAGTAATTTTTTTTAGATTTATATTTTAGCATATCTTACAGGTTGGTCCAACTGAATGGGTTTAATTATGACAATGAATTATGGAAAAGTTTTTGTTTTACCATATACAACTAATAAATGGTACTAACTGAAGAAGTAAATATATCACTAATCAATCGTCAATCAGTGGTCAGTTTAAATCCACTGAATGACTGAAGAATTGTAAATACAAAAATGGCAATTTTGCCAAGCAATGTTTGTTTAGTATAAGAGCAGGTTAGGAAATAATAAATTTTGAAACTGGGAACAAATTTTTCTATTTATAAAAATTGGCGAATCGAAATCGATTTTTGTGCCAAGTTTGAATCAAATTAGACCAAAATTGTGAATGCTACAGTACTAACACAAAATTTTAACAATCTCTCAAAATATAAAGCTATAAAGCAGAAATGTAATTATTAGTAAAATAATACTAACTTCAGCATGGCTGTCATTGACGACATCACCATTCAATGACATTGTATTTTGACCAATACATTTTGTTCCCGTCGCCAGAGCAACAACACTTAGGTTATTTTCAACTGACTGTACAACTGCAGCAAGTAAAGTCCATTCTTTAAAAGGTAATGGTTTTCCTCGATGTCCAAGTTGCAAATAATGATCAAAACAAATACATGCAATCATGTTAGCTAGGTTTTTTTCTAGAAATAAACAGATTACCTATATTATTAAATATATAATTTCATAAATTAAAAAAAATGCTTACTTAGATTGTAAAGCAATGCAACTTTTGTTATAGAATACTAGTTGTTCTATAATAGAAAGAACAGTAGAACTCGCAGTACATTTTTAACTAAAGGCCTGGCACAACAGCGCTTACAACCTTATTTGTCAATTTAACAGGTAATTGCAATATTTATAAAAAATGTTACTCGACTAACTTCATTAGAAATGTTTTGCTCTTTCTCCATAAAGTGGTCAAAATTGTGATAAGATGAGTAGTATTACAGGAACTAACCAGCAACTACATCATCATTGTTAAATCAGAGGCTGTCATCTTTAAATGAAAAAATTTACACATACATTGTTCAGGTTTTATACAAGGTACCTTTGTACTAAATTTTTAAAACAATCAGTCAAGTTGAACCCAACGATTACACTATTAATGATGTGCACCCATGAAAAATGCTAGTGAAATAATTCAAATAGAAAAATTATTTCAATAAGTTGATCCCTAACCTTTATTTTTTTTACAAAAGGTTATATTCTTTTCATTATTAATAACACACATTTAATTAATCATTTTCATGATGAAAAACATGTTACCTACTTTTGTGCACTAGTCATTTTGAAGTTATGTTTGTCACTTTTATTTTCATTTTTTTCTAACTCCCTGTTGTTTCTGCACTTTTAAATTTTAAATTATTACTTTTAAGCACATAGTAGTGTTTCAGTGTAAAATCAACCAAAAATGACATGAGATCCAAAAGTACAATTTTATCTTGGGCATGTAATTAAGTGCTTTAACACAAAAATTACGAAAACTGACATATCACCCAAAAGTGCCAAGCACTGTATGAATAATCACTACTGCCTTGTACATATGTGTAAAGGCTATTTCTTTAAGTTCAGCACTTGACAATTTCAGACTGGTTTGCACATACTGTACATAATTTGTCTGATTTATTTCTATCTCGCATAAATCATTATAGTGCTGTAAGTACCTCTTAAAAGAGAGAAACATACCATGGCATCGGTGATAACAAGTTTAAATAAAAATAAGTACTGTAGTAAGGTTTTGATTAAGATTGCAACTTACCATTTAGTTCTGTCATTTTTCTTTTCCTGTTCTAGTACTTTTAACCTATAAAATTAAAGACGTACAAAATTATAATTTTATATTTAAATGGCATTTTATAGCCCGGTATTTAATATTACATTCTTTGGTTTTAACCAGTTAATGTATGTATATCAGGGGCTGGTGGCATTTTTCGATTATTTTTTTTATAAGTAACCTACAGACACCCCTTATCAACAGTATCACTTTTTAGTGCAAAGAATTATAACACCTTCAAATTAACAATTAGACATTTTTCTAACCTTAACTAAAAAGGTTATTACGAGGAACATTGTATAACTTAGTTTTTTTTAGTTATTTTAAGGCGAAAAGCACATTGCTTTTCTATCGCCTCCCTAAATGTAAGTGTGAGTATAAAGTGTTAAAGTTGTACATGTAGTATTGTAAGTGTAAGTGTGTAACTAAGTAGTAAAAAAGTACGATTAAACTCACATAATTAATTAAAAATTTTAATTTGACTTCAATTTGAGCGACAGTCTAATTTCTGTCATTCCTGTCACAGATTATTCATATTTGACTCAAGGCTTGAGTCAAACATGACTTGTCAAACAAACTTGAGAAGTAGATATGGCGGTATTTAAGTAAATGTATTCAACCTCTCGTCACTAGAGGAATTTCGGCATTTCAATTCATCCTATAAGTAATTGTAAAAGTTTCCAACCACATAATTTGTACTGATATTATGTGGTTGTGAAATCAATTACTGAAGATGCGTTCACAAATGAATGCAATGTCATTACTGCAAGTCAAAGTCATACGAGTTAAAAATCATCACAATATAATTGTAGTCTTTGTCTGGTACTAATAGTTTTTACAAAGACAAGTTGATTTAGACAATGTGTCAGTTTAAGTTCTTCACCTAACAAACACATCAGTTAGGTTCTTATGTCTTTTTTAAAAAAGTTACTATTGTTTTCGTTATTAATAACACACATTAAATTTTTGTTATGAAAAACACATTACATACCTTCACGCACCAAGTGATTTTGAGGTTATGTGGGTCACTTATTTTTTTTTAAACTTCCGGCAGGTTCCACACTTTTATATTTCGTATTATTACTAATGGCAGGTAATTAAGAGTTGGGTTAAAAAATCACGAAAACTGACACGATATGGCTCATGTCCTATTTAACAAAACTGATATGTACCAAAAAATACACTCCCAGCCACGCGACTAAAGAGATGTGTGAATTGTGTGCCTCAACTCCTACTTTAGTGCCTTCAGGTCAATTGTCTACTGCTAATGATTCAAACTGTCAAGACGCCTAACCTAAAAGTCCGCCATGGTTAGGGGTGGTCGTTTCTGCTATTTTTACAAAATATCAACAAACTTTTTGTTGAGAAAAAAACTGCTTTTTAAAACAGTTGGAAAAAAACAGGTTTAGGAAACAAACTCGAAGTTGTATTAGCAGCTAAAACATAAAGCACAAACGTTCAGTTTTCTAAGACTACTTTTTCATTCCCATTACCACCATGTCCTTAACTGTTTTTGGGTGTAAAGCATTTAGAAAAAAAAAATCCTTATAAGTGTAGTAATAATTAAATTACATTCTTTAAACTTAATATATATGTATGCCATTTTATATTTACAAAATGCAATGAATTTCTAATAGAAGCATTCTTTTTTTTACTTAAAAATTAAATAGTCCTTTGCATATTTACTGAAATGCAAACAATTTAGAATATTTTTAGTTGATTAAAAAAAAATTGATGATTGATAATAAATATAAAAAATACGTTTAAATAAAATTAGGTTATGTATTTACAAAATGTGAGATGTTACTGTCATATTTTTATTTGGGAGAAAGTAGGTTTTCACTTTTCAATACTCAAAAAAGTAACCTTAATAAGTACAATGTAGTAATAAGAACATAGGCCAAATAAGTTTAAATAAAATTAGCTCTATATAGTTACAAAATTATAGGTTATTAACATTAGGTTATTATAGGTTATTATAAATCTCCATTCTAATTAGTCACACTGAATTTATAAGATAAGGCTTGTTTACATATATTGCAAAAAGCCTTTTCATTCTGAGTCTTAAAAAAATAGTTCAAAATTATACTTCAATGACGGTTAGCCATAATTTTAAAACATATGACACTAAAAGATTTGATTATGTTCAGATGTAGCCTATATTTCGCAAAATTTTAGAAAAAGTTCTAAAATAACCTAAAATTATTCAAGATATATACAAGAGTAGATATTGTGAATTTTAAAAAGTCCACACATCCAATAAATAATTAAAAACTATGCACTTAATTCTAAAAACATAAAAAAAGTAAAAGAAAACTTTCGAAATTGTCCACTAAATAGTTTTAAGTTTCTAAACACAAAATAAACTACGGAGAAAAACTAATATAAAACACAATCATGGCTGATTTTACAGTTTAAAAAATGTTTGAACAACAAATTTTACATTTAAAACTTTAAAACAACTCGCAACAAAATAGAGATAAACGTTGACAACGCCCAAACAGTTCTTACTTCACTACAAGCCACAAGAAACTTTGAAATAAAGGGAAAAAGCATAAAAGCAGGTTGAAGAAAATAGCAGTTAGCAGGAAAATAGCAGGAAAAAAGTTTTAGCGCTTGCGGCAACGTTCGAATAGAACATGGGTGGTGGGGAGCCCAACAGTTGTTCCTTGTTTAACCAATCACGAACCAGTCCAAATTAAACTGCTTGTTTCCGTTTGGAATAGCAGTTTGTTTGTCGTATATAGAAAAGCAGTTTTTTTTAACAGTTTGGTGTTTTTTTACCCACCTCTAGCCATGGTCGTTATTTCTTTCAATTCAGCACTTGCAATATTTTGACATTTATACCGCAACTCTTATTGTTTATGTACGGTAATGAATGAATCTTATTAGTACACCCAAAATTTGAGTGAAATGTGATTGAATAATTTTGAAAAATTAACCCATTTTAAACATCATATTTGAACATTTTTTTTGTACCAAATTTGAGTTTTATAAAACCATTTGGAAAAATAAATAAATGGTGCAAAAACATAACAGAAACTTTCTCACATTCAATTAATTCTCAGAAAACCTGGAAAAAGAAGGAAATCAGACTAATTTCACAAATAAGTTCAACATTTTTTTCAATATATATGAAGAATACAATTCAAGCCAGTATACTTAAGTATGTTAAATAAATAACAGTTCAAAATACATGGTTTATTTGATATACTTCCCTAACAGAATTTTTTTTTTTATTTCAAAATTACTACTTTAATGAATTATGAATATCTGACCAGAAGTTTAGAAAATCTGATAAATAAATTTTGAGAAACTAGGTAGTTTTTCTATAGTTCATGAACCAGATTTTTAGGAGATATATGACATAACTGTTTTGTTTGTATACTTATGAACTACATTTGGGTAAAATTTTGAGAAAATATAGTTTTGATAGGTTTTTTTGTTATTTTAAGGTGAAAAGCACATAACCCTCCCTAACTTGGGCATTAGCCCAAGTGTGCACAATAGTCGGACGTTAAACACCAAAAAAAAAAAAAAAAAAAAAAAAAATGTAAGTGTGAGTATAAAGTGATAAAGTCGTAAGTGTAGTGTTGTAAATGTAATTGTGTGTTAGACTTGGGTATCGTGAGAGACGTCTAAATCGTCAATAGGTGCAGCTAGTCTGCACCCACCCTGCGGGCCGCTAGCTTTTACAGTAGCCCACACCAATATAAGTGGATTATAATTATTAAGCACAGTATGTTTAATATTAATAATACAATAATTATTAAAAAGTAATAATTTATTAAGTTTTGAAATACATTTTCTATTTTATTAGGATTTTAAACCAGGTTTCTTTTCTTCAACTTTAGGGTGTGAGGGTCTCCACTGAGGTTTACGTTCAACAAATTCTCTTCTGAACAAATCTAAATCCTCATGAACTAAGTCATGGCTTCGCCTTCTTCTCTTCGATATGTCTAATGATAAAGAATCTCCCCAAGGATTTAGAGGCCATTGGTCCATTTTCTTATAATCTGATCTTGAAATAAAATTAATATCGGATTGCTCTCTTTTCACTGGATAATTTTCCTATCATAATATTGTAACACATACATTAACTTAAAATTTCATAAGAAAACCAATAAAAAATTAATAAAAGAAATTTGTAAAAAATATAATTAATTTAGAGCTTACAAGTCTTTAAAACAAGAACTGTAGACCTATATTATAAACATACTATTGTATTACAATGTGCAAGTGAATGCACATTTGAGCAATTGTGTAAATGCTTGTATGAGTGTTTACAATGTGTTGAAAAAGTCCTGGACCTCCCAAATAATCTTTAAATGAATGAAGGTACACGTTTGAAATTTTAAATCAAGATTGGTGTTCAAATTCAACATTTTGACATGACTAGTTAACACTTGCCTACATGACATGACGGTCCAAAAGAAGTCACTGAAATATCTGAAATGGAAGTCTATGGTGAGTGATACCTCATTTTAAAGATCTATTTACCCTGAGAAGAATGTTGCAATCTGGACCTTAAAAGGATTTTCTTATCAAGAATAGCGGCTGTTCAACATTTCAAACATACAACTTTTAAAGAGTAAAACACAAAGAATGCATTAAAACACATAACTTAATGCTCAAAATGTTGAACCTGTACAATTTGTCATTGAGCAAGGCAGTAAAAGGCTGAAATTACATATGAGACCTGATTTGTCTCCGATTGACTTTTTTGAGTCACCTAAAAAATAATATTTATAAAACAAAGCCTCAAAACCTAGGAGATATACAACATGTGATACTGCAAGAAAAACAGTTAATTTCACAAAAGGTTTTCACTACAGTAGATGCTCAAAATATTAACCCTGTACAGTCTGGCGGTGGGTAAAGGTTGAAACCATATTTGTGAAAACCTTAACGTCGGCTCACTGACATTACTCATGACTCAGTGATTGAACTCACTCCATGAGGTATGTAATAAGGATCCCTGTTCCTTTTTGTAGTGCTATCCTTTTTTATTTAACGTTACTTTATACTATTACTAAAAACTTCAACAATCATTATTGAAAGTAATACTATTTTAATATTACTTAATATTAATAATAAATATTACTTAATATTATTTTAATTGATATTAATATATCAATTGTTATGTTGATTGTTTTTTGTTTAGCTTTAATTTTGAATAGATTATATTCTATTATATTACTGCTTGTTTTTAATTAAAATTCCCATTTATTCTAAATATTATAGGTAATTTCTGTTAAAATAATATTAATGGCTACTTTGCTAATGTAAAGTAATTGTGTTTAATAATTAATTCCAAGTTGAGCAAAATTTTTGATGTGCATTAAAAATGTTATTGGTTTACCCTGGATCAATCTGTCTGAACTGTAAAAATTAATAGAATCTTTAGACTATATTATAGCCTACTTAAATTTAAATAAATTTCCAAGCAGTGTGACCATTTGGGGGCCTGAGTAGAAAAATCAAAATTTTCTCTTGAAAGGCTACTACTGTAAAGATCATTTTTCAAAGTACCTTCTGTAAATGTAATGCTAAAAACTTTTAAAATTAAATAACTTGTAACAAATATTTCACTCTAAATAATTTAGTTGTAGACAATTTCTTTGATTATTTTTATTTTCAATTAAACTGGTCGTATAAAAATAAAATTATTTGTATGTTTAGGACATTTTACCCAATAGTTTTGTTTTATCATCATAATATTTCTGAGAAAACCTCCCTTTACCACCTAAGATATGCCTAATATTTCATCTCCTTTCCCTTTCCAACCAAATACAGAATATTGGTGTGCTTGCCACCCCCTCCCAACAGTAAGATGAACTGGCATCCTTGTTTTCAAGTTATTTGTTGCTGTTCAAGTTAGCTTATACGTTTAATATACTATTCTCATTTATTTAGATCTCATTTTATATTACCCTAAATTTATTCCATTATATTTTATGTTCATTTAAATTTTATTATACCTTATTAAGTGTTTCAACTTCTACATTAAGTGAGATCCAAAATGTTATCCTAGATCAGCGGTTCAGCTGAGCCTGTTCATTTTTTAGTTGCATATCACTTGCAGTAAGTAAGCCTTCCACATTCAATGCTGCACATCAGTGCTTTGAAATTGGACAGCCCTAAACTAGACCAACATTCTGTATTATTCCTCCTTGCCTCTTCCATTCCCAAGAAAACCCGTCAAGTACGTTCAAAGTTTTTCAGTTCCCAATCAAAGTTTTTAAGCCTAAGTACGTCAGTTTTGTCTTAGGCCTTGCTCGGTATAACTTGTAATACAGTGACGCTGTACTTCAGTTGAGCGTAATATTGTATGTGTGTGCAAGCATGTTAATATGACTGTATATTCAATACATTATAATTTTAGGATATCGTAGAAACATTTGCTTAACTGTTTAACGTACTACATCAACAATAACTTAATTATTAAGTAAATTTAATTGGTGTAAATTTAAAATTAAGTTGCATAAATGACATATATTATTATAAAATCATTCAAACTTGTTTAAGCAAATAATATAACAATCTGCACAAATTAATTGCAAAATTTGTTTCCAAAATAATTTGCAATTATTAACTATATACACTAAGTGTTTACAGTAATATTCTTAAAAGCTTTTATAAGTGACTAATAATATTGTCCATCAGAATAACAGATTGTCAGCAAAATTTTTACAATTGTCATATTTAAGACAGTTCTAAAAATAGAAGCAATAACCATAAAAAATAAGAAGATTTAATGATCATAATATATATATATATATATATATATATATATATATATATATATATATATATATATATATATATATATATATATATATATATATATATTAAATATATAACCTATGAAATATTTAAAGATAAAATAAGTCTATATTCATTCTTACCAATGGCTCAATTTCAATGTTTTGCATTACATTTTTATGATTTTCTTCTAAATTACATACTACAAATATGATATTTGAAATTAAAACAAATCCTTTGAAAAATTTCATATTTTTAATTATAAAGTTTAATTAATTACTTTCCAAAATAGACTAGGCCTATTTATATTTAAACAACTTGCATTGTTAAAAGTTTTTTTTTTAAGAATGACAATCCATGACATATGTTATAATATATTAATATATAAAAGAAGAAGTCCTGACTGACTGATTCATAATCAATGCAGAGCCAAAACTATTTTAGCTAGCGACTTGAAATTTTCAGGGTACATTTATATAGGCGTGCACTAAGAAAGGATTTTGTAAAAATTTGATTTTAACGCCATTAAACTACTTACCCATTCCAAATTTAATAAACAACGTACAGCCAATACTATTATAACTAGAGACTTGAAAATTTCAAGGTATCTTCTTACAACAATGTCTTACAACAATGTGCACTAAGAAAGGATTTTGCAAAAAATTGATTTTGACGCCATTAAACTACTTACCCAGTCCAAATTTATTTAACAACATACAGCCAATAGACTACTATTATAGCTAGAGACTTGAAATTTTCAAGGTACATTCTTACAACAATGTCAAGCTGCAATAAGAAAGGATTTTGCAAAAATTTGGTTTTGATGCCATTAAACTACTTACCCAGCAAAATTTTATTAATCGATGTACAGCGGAGACTATTATAGATAGAGACTTGAAATTTTCAGGGTACCTTCTTACAACAATGTCGAGATGTGCTAAGAAAGGATTATGCAAAAATTTGATTTTAACACTATTAAACTCATGTCACCGCGCGCCATGAGAAATCCATGCGTCAACATGGAATGTCCAATGCGGAGACGGGTAACAACCACCTCTTCCCTACGACTAACACGTATTGATGACCCCCAATGACGAACAGTATTCTTAATTACCCTCAATTTGTTATTTCCCAAGGCTACCCATTCATTTTTCCAAAGCGAATGCAGTAGATGTTTTGAAGCATTGAAGAATATGATGAAACTCCTGGCGATACACAATATCGGGGGTGTTATGTTTTGGAAAAGATAGCAATGATGACTCAAAGGTTGGCATAGGAATACGCCATGGAGGAATAAAACATTGAGTCCTCTCAAACAGTGAGGGCAGCTCAATACCCAAGTAGTCAAAAACACGGGAAGACCTAATGCCAAGCGGAGCAGTAGCATGCGGACGAGATTCATATTGTCGGAGCAACTGATTATTGAAAACAATATTGTAAGCAGGGTGCCATGGCTCACATGATAAATCGCTTAAATAACTTACTTGCAACTGCTGTCTCCGTTGTGAGAGTGAAGGTTCACCAACCTCGGCAAGCATACTTATAACGGGACTAGAGCGAAAAGCACCAGACGCAAGACGGATTGCAGAATGATGAACAGGATCTAGTTTCTTTAATGCGGAAGGTAGCGCTGAAGAATAAACAATGAATCAATTCGAGAACGAATGACCGCACGGTAAAACATAAGCATACACGTCCTATCAGCGCCCCATCGAGAGCCATTAAAAACCTTCAACATATCAAGAATTTTGTTACATCGGGCTTTTAAATCGCGTAGTGAAGGTTCCACGATAGACTTTCGTCGAATATTAGGCCCAAAAATCGAACAGATGGAGTAGTCCGAAGCTTTATGCCATCAAGGTATATTGAAGCTGACTGAATATGTCGACGGCGACTGAAGGCAATGCATTGAGTTTTGTCAGCAGAAAATTTAAAGCTTGTAGACCTCGTCCACGACTGCAATCTATTTATTACCAATTGAAGGGATCTTTCAGCTGTTGCTATGTTTCTAGTGCTTACGTAGATAGCAAAATCGTCTACAAATAGCGAACATCGGACAGGGGACTGTACATTAGAGGTTATGCTATTTATTGCAACTACAAACAGGGTTACACTAAGTACACTCCCCTGTGGAACACCATTCTCTAAGTGAAAACGATCCGACATCGTAGCTCCAAGTCGCACCCTGAAATACCTATGAGAAAGAAAATTATTAATGAAGGCAAGAATTCTTCCTTGTATTCCCCATGATTTTAAGGTATTGAGAATTCCTCTTCTCCAGGCCATGTCATATGCTTTCTCTAGGTCGAAGAAAACAGCCACAAACGTACGACGCAAGAGAAAAGCATTTTGGATTGCAGATTCTAATAAAACTAATTGATCCATAGAAGATTGTCCCTGTCTGAATCCGCATTGATAGTAGGTTGTTTGTTTCTAAGTACTAAACGAGACGACTATTTACCATTTTCTTTACCAGTTTGCAAAGAACGCTGGTAAGGGAAATAGGACTATAGCTACTTGGTTCAGTTTTATCTTTGCCTTGTTTAAGAAGAGGAATTACTACAGCTTCCAACCAAACATCAGGAAAAGTATGCTCTACGAATATTCGATTGTGTATGGCAAGAAGTGAAAGCCTACCTGATTTTGGAAGATTTTTAATCATGGAGTATACAAGGTTATCGGGACCTGGAGCTGAATCAATGGTGGATGACAGTGCAGATTCCAGCTCCTGCAAAGTAAACGAACTATTCAAAGGACAATCTAAAGATGGACCGACGGTGAACGGCATTGCTTCTGCTGCAATTTTGTATTTACAGAAAGCATTGTTATAGGCAGTGTTAGCAAAATATCTTGCTAAAGAAGACCCCAAAATATTCGCTACATCGTAAGAATTTGAAATTAATTCTCCATTGTTTTGTTTAAGACCCATTAAGTGAGTGGATGGTAAAGGACCTGAAACAGAACGAAGTTTTTTTTCAAACAACATATGTAGGCGTTGATTGTTCCTTTATATTGGGTCCAAGAGTCTTTTCTACTCTGCCTGAATATTCTACGGGCTTTGGCTCGTAAAATTTTATACTGTTCAAGATTTTCATCCGTCGGGCTTTTGTTGAATCTCCTCAGAGCTCTTCTACGTTCACGAATTGCTACCTTACCTTTCTCGTTCCACCAAGGAACAGGTGGACGTGGTGGATATGTGGAAGTTTTAGGAATAGTTTCCTTTGCTAAACATAAAATGTTTTTTGTGAAGTTATCTACTATGGTATTTATACAGCTATTATTATCAATGTCTGGTGACACAAATCTGTTTGCGAATTCCTCCCAATTCGTTTTTTTTAGAATCCAGCGCGGCAGGTGTTCATTCACTTGGGAGAAGTTGCAAAAGGAAATATTAATGGGAGTATGATCGCTGCCATATAGATTAGACAATACCGACCATTCAGACTTTGTTGCCAGACTTGAACTACAAAATGTCAAATCTACAACAGAAGATGCTGATAAATGAGTAGGGAAACCGTCATTTAGAACGCACAAATCCAAATTAGATCTGATTGCTTCAATTCGTTTTCCCCTAGAATTACACGATAACGAGCCCCAGGAAGTGTTATGACCATTAAAATCACCTTTTAGTAAAATTGGTGATGGCAACTGGGATATTAAATCATACAATTCATTATTTTCAAAATCGGAACTTGGCGGCAAGTAAAGGCAGCAGATGGTAAATTTGATTAGGACGGTTGTCTGTATTGCAACAACTTATAAAGGTGTTATTACATTAACAGGGACGGGTTCGATAAAGTTATGAGCTAGAATGGCTACGCCACCTTTCGCTCTTTCCTCCGTGATGAAATCTTTCCTGAAAATACAATAACCCCTAAAACTAAACGAGTGAGATTCGTGTAGATGCGTCTCTTGAAGACACATTACTAAAGGTGACTTATCTCTCACAAGAACTTTCAAATCTTCAATATGGCTTCGTAGCCAGACATCGAAGAGTGTTTATATTTTAAAGGAAGCCTTTTCGAAGATGCTCCCTTAGAATTTTTAACTTCATTAGTTTTAATTCTTTTAATCTTGGTGTTTTCCTCACCAACAACAGCTGGGAAAGTATTTGGTTTTTGTCAAAAAGTACTTCAGATCAACAGGGACTTTTTCACTATTTCCTTTCTGAACTTGTGGCTTGGTACACAATCCCTGGTCGGAAGTAGTTTGATTTATTTTCGGCGGTAGAGATTATACTGTCTTAGGCACAAGTGATTTTATAGTTGGTTTTCCATTGCGTGTGGGTTTCGCTTCATTAGTAGAGCAATCTGACGGTTGAAGACCAGACAATTTTGATATAGAAGGATTGTTCTTTTCGTTAATAGAGATCATAGAGTTACCAAAAGAGAGATTAGATGTTTCGGACATGTTAACAGGAGTGATGCCACGAGAAATTAGAATTACCAGTTGAGCTACTTGCTCCGACAATGCCTTGACGGTGTTCTTAAGCTCCTCGCAATTGGAGCAAGATGTTTTAGAAGTGGATACCACAGCAGCAAATGATTTACTTTCACCTATTCTGGAGTTTTTGAATGTTTTCTTGGCTTCGGAAAAGGAGACTTTGTCCCTTCCCATGATAGCGAGAATAGCCCCATCAATAGGTGCAGCTAGTCTGCACCCCCTGCGGGGTTTGTACCAAAAAAAAGGACCTACCTTATTGAAACTACAAATATGGAATACCTGCAGATTCGCCAGAACACCAGAGTGCAGCACAATGCAGGCATACGACACAAATAATTAATTGTTTGTGTAACAAAATAGCTGCTAAAAAGAGACCGTTGTTGAAAGTAATATTTAAATTATTGCTGTATTCAAGACTTAAATAATTATTGATCTAATCAATTTTGAAAGTAGAATAAAAATTGACTAAGGATTCTGTTGTCACTTCGAACATTGTTTATAAACAGTGCTATAACACTGTTCAACTTCCTGCTGTATATTGTTATAAATGGTTCAACTTAGATGCGCAGAAGGTCAGACAACTCCTCGAAACCAGATTTTAAATTTTTAATTGTACAATTTTTTCAAAATAAATGTTTAGCTGACAATTACATCCGTCCTAATCAAGTCCTCATGATGACTGGAGAATGGTTATTCACTGTAAGTCTAACACGAAGGAACGCTATTTTCTGACATTGGAAAACAAATATATTGACTAAGACGATCATATTAAAAAAAAAAGTTTGGCCTTCTGGGTGTGTAGAGGATGGGAGACGTGTGTATCACTACTGATACTCTTTAAAAACTTCTGTTACTAAAAAGTCAAACAATCATTACTTATACTCTAAATCACGAATCTAGTCCGTTGAGGGATGCGCCTATTTGCACTGTGACCGCGAATTAACAATTAGAGTAAAACGGTATTGCAAGATTCTTTACCCTCTTATGAACTGAAATGTGATAGGACTAGGGATGGGCACTTCTGCTATTTTTACAAAATATCAACGAACTGTTTGTTGGAAAAAAATAACTGTTTGGAAAAACAGTTTAAAAAACAGGTTTAGAATAATGAAACTCCAAGTTGTATTAGCAGCTAAAACATAAGCACAAACGTTCAGTTTTCTAAGACTACTTTTTCATTCCCATTACCACCATGTCCTAACTGTTTTTGGGTGTAAAACATTTAGAAAAAAATAATCCTTATAAAATAAATAATTAAATTACATTCTCAAAACGTAATATATATGTATGCCATTTTATATTTACAAAATGCAATGAATTTCTAATAGAAGAATTATTTTTTTTAACTTAAAAATTAAATAGCCTTTGCATATTTACTGAAATGCAAACAATTTAGAATATTTTAGTTGATTAAAAAATATTGATGATTGATAATAAATATAAAAAATACTTTTAAATAAAATTAGGTTATGTATTTACAAAATGTGAGATGTTACTGTCATATTTTTATTTGGGAGAAAGTAGGTTTTAATTTTTCAACACTGAAAAAAGTAACCTTAATAAGTAAAATATAGTAATAAGAACATAGGCCGAATATGTTTAAATAAAATTGGCTCTATATAGTTACAAAATTATAGGATATTAACATTAGGTTATTATAAGTTAATGATAGGTTATTAACCTAAAATAACCTAAAACTATTCAAGATATATACAAGAGTAGATATTGTGAATTTTAAAAAGTCAACACATCCAATAAATAATTAAAAACTATGCACTTAATTCTAAAAACATAAAAAAAGTAAAAGAAAACTTTTAAAATTGTCCACTGAATATTTTTAAATTTCTAAACACGAAGTAAACTACGGAGAAAAACTCCGTATAACACAATTATGGCTGTTTAAAAAATGTTTGAACAACAAATTTTACATTTAAAACTTTCAAACAACTCGCAACAAAATAGAGATAAACTTTGATAACTCCCAAACAGTTCTTACTTCACTACGTTGCAACAAGAAACTTTGAAATAGAGGGAAAAAGTATAACAGGTTAAAGAAAAGGTGTTTGCACTGTTTGCAGGAAAACAGTTTAGCAGGAAAATAGCAGGAAAAAAGTTTTAGCGCTTGCGGCAATGTTCGAATAGAACGTAGGTGGTAGGGAAGTCCAAACTGTTGTTCCTTGTTTAACAAATAACGATCCAGTCCAATTCAAACTGCTTGTTTCCGTTTGGTAAAGCAGTTTGTTTTTCGTATATAGAAAAACAGTTTGTTTTAACAGTTTGAAGTTTTCTTACCCATCTCTAGATGGGACTAGTCGACTATTCGACTAGTGCCTGAAGTAGTCGATTAGTCGGTTGTTCTGCTTGACTAGTCGACTAGTCGGTAATTTTAATCAGAATGCGATCAGAAGATGAAGGACAAGAAGACAACTCAGCTGATGCGTTAAGGTCTTATTTATTTGTTGGCTCTGTTCTAAAATTGTTATAACAAAAAAAAGTAGGATGTCTACTTTTTAAATGTAACCGCATATTAATAATATTATTTAAACATTTCAGACACTTCTTACATAATTTACATACAATTTATCGTTTTCTCTTTTATCAAAATATTCGCAAAATATTGATCTTTTTGGAGACATTTTAATACTATTAAATTAAAATAAATAAATAAAATAAAATTCAATTAAATACATGTTACTACACCACGACCACTAAAATAACAATAGTAATTTATTTACACCATTCTATTTAACACACTATTTATATACACTCTGAAATCCCGAAATCATACCATTATATTACAAGAAAACTTTAAAAAAATCTTATTCTCTTAATAAAATCAACACTCAATCAAAATCTGCACAATACTGAATAATTGAATAATACGTCTTCTATTGGACTTCCTTTATTATCAATTCCAGTAATTTTACCCACATTTTGGAAGTTTGAATATGTGGAATATGTAAGATATGTGGATGATTCACTAGTCATAGTTAAAGATCCAAAAGGCGATAAAGGAAAGCTCATATTGGAAGAAATTAATCGTATACACGAAAATTTAAAATTTACAATAGAAGAAGAGAAGAAAGGTAGTTTAAATTTTTTAGATTTAAGTTTACAAAGGAAAGCACAAACAATTGAATTTGGAATATATAGAAAAGATACATACACAGATAATATAATTAACGTAAAGTCAAGCCACCCATTAGAACATAAACAAGCGGCGTTTAGATACATGTTCAATAGATTATTGAATGTACCACTAAAGAGGGAAGAATATAAAGAAGAATTGAATACAACCCCAGTAGCATTTTCTGTTGGCCCATTGTTGGTATTTTGTTTTCACACACGGTTGGGCAACGGTTAAAATTGGCACAAATGCCTACCAATTAATAACGAACCAAATCCCAACATAGGGCCAACAATTAAACATCACCAAAAACCAACAAAGAAATTGTTGGCCCAACTTACTCCCAACAGTTACCCTACCAACTTTCAATGGTAACCCTACTAATTACCAACATGTTCAAAGTATTATATTTCTATTCAATTGATTAGTGAACTTAATAGTAATCATAATTTTCTATACATTCACGAACATATTTGAATACAGTTTATTATCAAATGTAGAATATTCTTACTCGAAGTAATATATAATATGTAGCCTACTTTAGCTTTTTAATTGTATATTATAATGTAAATATTATTTTGAGTAAGAATTTGAACATATTGAATTTGATAAGAAAAGGTATTTAAACGTGTTTGCGAATGTTGAGAAGTTATGATTATTATTAAGTTCACTAATCAATTAAATAAAATATAACACTTTAAACATATTGGTAATTAGTAGGGTTAGGCCTACTATTGAAAGTTAGTTGAGTAACCAACATGGCATATTTCGTTACAAAAAGAGGTTATTTTACAAAAAGAGACACAATTCACACAAACAACAGTTATTTAAATGGCAATTGTGAAAAGCCAAATCAAAAAAAGCACTATAGCACCAGATTAAAACTATAACTATACTGTACATGTAGGATCGCGCAACTACGCTTGGTCAGTGACAAAGAAGTAAACCAGTAACGGACAAACTTTCATTTTTTCACAGTGCTGGCAAAATTTTTCAAATAAGTAAATCATAAAATCATCCATAGTAAATGATTATAGTTAAGTAGAAATAAAATAAGAATTTTTAAAATTTTTAATTATTGTAACACTATTAAACACTATTATTGTATAGTAATTAAAGATATAATATTATTCTGTTGACAATTATGCTAAAAAAAAAAATTGTTCTGTTGTTGGTAATTCTGTGTGTCATCACGTGCGCTTGCATTTTCCAGTAAATTTTACAACATCGATAAAATAGTATTATACTAACAAATAAGACACTATTTTTAAACTTGTGGAATAATTATACCCTATTTACGAGATGTTTATTTAAACAAAATATATTTTATACTTTCTGCCAACTAAGAATTAATATTGGGCCAACAGCAGAGGTTTTCATGAATGTAACAGTTGGCCTAGCAAACAAACAGCTCGTTGGCCCATTGAGGATAATTCGTTGGCGTATTAATTAACCATTGCCCAACTTTGCCGACAAAATCCCAACGTTGGGCCAACAATGTGTGCTACTGGGGAATTTTTCAAGTAGCAGTGAACAACGATTATGATTTAAAAATTATAAGAAATCTGTTACGAAGAATTAAAAGAATGAGAGATGAAGAAAACAGCGATAACAACGAGGATAAAAAACGAAAATGGGCTAAATTAACATATACGGGGAAAGAGGCATATAAATTTAAGAATTTTTTTAGAAAATATGATATAGCAATGGCTACAAATAATACAATAAGGAACAAACTGACAAAGAATATAGAAGAAAAGGACAAATATAGTAAGAATGGGGTACACAGAATACAGTATGGATGCGAGGCAGTCTACATAGGACAAATAGGACAAAAATTTAGAACTAGATTTAAAAAACATGTAAGATCGTTCAAATACGGAAAAAAATGATTCAAATTATGAATCACATTTAATAAAAGAGGGACACATACCTCGAGAATTAGAAAACTCAATGAAAGTACTACTTATTGCAGAAAAAGGAAGACGTATGAATATTTTAGAGAACTTGGAAATTTTTAAATCTAAATTAAAGAGAGAAAACAATAAATGAACAGATATCGTCGTAAGCAGATATTACGTTTAAAAATCTAAAATTTTTCAAAAATTAACAGGAGGGACGACCGTTGAAGAGAAAATTTGAAAGGAGCCAATCAGAAGTGAGCGAGAACGTATGATTTTGAAGAGTCTATGCTTAGGGGAAAGAAGCGAGCACGTCAGGTTTAATGTGCACGTGTTGAATAGAGAAGGGGTACGATGTGGAGATAGAAAATTATAAATAGGACGGGCCATAATATTGGTGACCAGTATAAATATAGTTTTCGAAAATGGAGGTTTTCCGAAACGCGTCAACGAAAGTAGAATTGACGAAGCTAAGGAAGGCAGATCATTATACTGAACATAGTCACAATAATCTTAGCAGAAAAGAAGAAGAATATAAAAAGAATTAAAACTAGTTGACTAGTTTATTCGATGTTTCCATCTAGTCGATTAGTCACTAGTCGGTTGTTTGAAGTAGTCGATATTTCCATCACTACTGAAATGCATGAATGGGGATATTTGTACATAATAAAAAGTCCTGTTCGAGGCTACTGAAATGCCACAGCCATGCGACAACAACGAGCTCTCCCGTTATTGGTGGACTTTCAGCGGACTTGACTCGTGCATTGGACTATATCAGGGGTTCTCAACCTTTTTTTCTGCTTCGACCCCTAAATATTTTTTTTATTCCGTAGACCCCTATATGTTTACAATGTGTTGCACAAATATTACCGCAAATGAAGTTTTTATTAAGAGCAATTCAGTAATACATTTTAAAAAAATAATTTGTACTTTGTATTATTAGATATGCATTAACAATATAAACATTCTTGAATCGATTTCTCGTCTTTCACAATAAATGATTTACACAGTTAAATTCTGCCTTAACCAAATAAGAACTAGGACTTGCTAACAACAGTGGTTCGCTGATACTTTTTAATCTGACGTATTTTATGTGAATGTCTTTGCAATTCCTAAATTCGGCATATCCACTTGTTTGAAAGTTGATTTTGAGTTCCAAATTCTCTTTAAATTCAATAAATTCTTCTTGTAGTGTGAAATCAATACCTGCCATGTCGCTTTCGAATGGTTTGATAATCCAAGACGGAACATTTAAACTTTCTAAATCCTTGTAACGAACATTGATATCCTCTTTCAATTCTTTCAAATGTGTTGTGTAGATTAGATGTCGCCAGCGTTAATTTTATGTTTTTAAATAAAAAAACAGTTGGGTTAAATTTTCGAAATAACAAAAACCGCTTCGATTTAACGTAGGTATCAACAAATCAATCTTAGAAGGAAATCCCAATGTAAAGAGTTTCAGTTATAATCATAAAAAATTAATTTCATTTTTATGAAGCGTGCGTTGAATGGTTAAAAATGGAATTTATTTCTTCGACCCCCAATAGATCCCCAAATTCAATCGACCCTTCAAAGTTCAATAGACCCGCAAAGAGTACCTCGTTGAGAACCCCTAAGCTATATAGTAGAATTAACCGTTCTTGGCACTTGAGGTTTAGCACGGACCTAGGTTTGAGGCTACCAACAACCTTGCTAAAGTTTACAAACATGTGTAGATTCTATTTTATAAATCCATGTGCTCAGTTTCGTGTGTGAAGAGAATAAAATGAAGGATATACAGCATTTTCCTAAGTGCCAAGAACGAAATGGCCCTACTGTATTATATCGAAAAGCACTGTTAATAATTTCTGATTACAAAAAGAAGAAAAGGAGTTTTTTAAGATTCTAAAACGAAGTTCAGAGAGCCATGGATGTCAAATGTACAATATATGAAAGTGATTTTGTTTCCCATAAATTTATGTAAACCTGGATTGTTAAGTAGTATGTCGAGTTTACGCTTATGTTTGTACCATGTATTGCAACTCTATTTAGTGGGAGTTTGCCAAAAACAATATGATAAAAGAACCATAAAACTATATATCATGTATATAGGCCATAAATCAAAGTTATCTTTCGGAATTGGAAATATTCACTAACTGTCGTTAGTGATGTAACACAAAAACTGATTTGCTTATCTCTTTTTGCCTCACACAAATATTTCGTTACTCATACAGGCTGCATAAGAAATAAAAAGAAGCAATGGCAACATATTTAATACAAATTTGCAAGATAAAAAAAATGTTAGTGATGAAAATAACTTTTACTGTAATTTCATCTATGTTTTTCATAAAACAAAATGTAGTGGGTATAGAAATAACTCCAGGAGGATACAGTCCGGTAAGATTGTATTAACTCAAAAATTGTTAACTTAAAGTATATTAAATTTATCGCTCTCTCTTTTCCATTTGATTAAATAAGAAGTAAGTTTTCAAGTTGATTTCTATGTACTAAATTAGAGATCAGTCCTATCTTCTTCGGAACTCATAGACGTTCCTTACAGAGAAGGAAGCTTTACATTCCTAAACAAACTGACTCAGATGATCTGAAATGTGCTAGCATACAGTAACGATATTTTGAACCTAATCTAAAGTATTTTAGAATATAAAACAAAAGGGTATAATAGTATTTACATATAATAGAATATGACTCCTAAGTAAATACATTAAAATTAGAATCAAAATCGAAAAATTAAAAGTAAGGTTAATGTAAACACCAACAACTGACTTGGGAGTTGAATATAAAACATGACAGTTTTGGGTAAGACTTATTTGAAAAGTATTAACCGATTAAAACAAAATGTTAAGTGTAAGGCATAAATAGATTAGGCTCTTGTCTGGTCTTTGAGCTGTTAGACAGCTTGAAAATAACGTTTTCAATTCAGACGAAAACTTTCAATGCTCAACTAGGAATTATTAACACATATTTACTTTACATTGGTTATAGCAGTGAGTGTAATATTATAGTAACACAAATAACAAACGGAATTTAGTACAAACAAGGATTTAATTAAAAATAAACAGTGATATTAACCCAGTATAATCTATTCAAATATAGCCTAAGCAATAATCATAACAATTTTACAATATAAAATACTTTAATTTCAAAGAATAAGGGGAACTGTAAGCAAGAGATAGGGGAACCTTGCTCAGCATCTGGTAGTCAGTGAAATAAGTGATCTGAAGATCAGGTTCTTTTCACTGATCTTATATAATTGAGCCGAAAGTCTATCAAAAGTTCAATGCTTAGGGAACATCTTTGAATTCCAACTTTAGTGTGTTTCTGTAGCAAGTAACAGATATATGTTCTGACTGAGATGAAGTTTGTACAAAACGGTCAGTTTGGAACTTTTGATATTCAAAATTTATTCATCTATACCAGAATAATGGATATTATTTTTTATCATAAAATTTTCAGTACTATCCCAAGCCAAGGTGGAACAAAATATGTTGAAGGTTGCTTGGCTAAGAGACAGCTTAGCTTTAAGTGTGCAGACTTTAGCTACCAGGTGATCTCTAGTTTTAATCTAGCCTTACCTATAAATACGGAGCTCTTATGTGTGGAAGATTCATTTCCCTACCTAATTGTGGCTTGATGGCTGAAACTTGTCAAAACCCACAAAACCTAGAGGAACTGTAGACAAAGGGAGTGAAAATAACAGATGGACAGTCTTGTCTAGGTAGACTTAAAGGGACATTAGTAACCTTGGATAGAGGGCAATTCAGAATAATCATGGGACCAATGGTCGACCAACCAGAATAGATGAGGGAACAGCACGTTACATAATCCATGATTGTGACACTTTGGCATCAAGAGACAAAAGGTGTTTTATTTCAAGGACCTCTCCATGACGGAACTAGTCGGTGGACTGTTAAAACTCACTGCGAGAATCAGCTATCAGTAGTAGTATGCAAGAGGCTTAAATATTCAATAGAGCCTTTGATCATAGTGCAAAAACATTACCACAGTCAGTAACTTCTAAAATTCAATTTTCTTCTGTACTTCGTACAGGGAGAAAGTACTAATCGCAATTCCTAACTGTTTATAAAACGAACTAAAACCATGTGTTATTTTGCTGTACTTTGTACAGTGAGAAAGTATTAATCGCAATTCTAACTGTGTATAAAATGAACCTTAACCACATGTGATGTTGCTGTACTTCATACAGAGAGAAAGTATAAATCGCAATCTAACTGTTTACAAAATGAACCTTAACCACATGTGATGTTGCTGTACTTTGTACAGTGAGAAAGTATTAATCGCAATCTAACTGTTTATAAAATGAACCTTAACCACGTATGATGTTGCTGTACTTCGTACAGAGAGAAAGTATAAATGCAATCTAACTGTTTACAAAATGAAATTTAATCACGTATGATGTTGCTGTACTTCGTACAGTGAGAAAGTATTAATCACAATCTAACTGTTTACAAAACGAATCTTAACCACATGTGATGTTGCTGTACTTTGTACAGTGAGAAAGTATTAATCGCAATCTAACTGTTTACAAAATGAACCTTAACCACGTATGATATTGCTGTACTTCATACAGAGAGAAAGTATAAATCACAATCTAACTGTTTACAAAATGAAATTTAATCACGTATGATGTTGCTGTACTTCGTACAGTGAGAAAATATTAATCACAATCTAACTGTTTACAAAACAAATCTTAACCACGTGTGATGTTGCTGTACTTTGTTCAGTGAGAAAGAATTAATAGCAGTCTAACTGTTTATAAAACGAACCTTAACCACGTGTGATATTGCTGTACTTTGTACGAGGTTTTAACCTCGTATGATGATAAAAACTACCTCGCAATATAAGCTTGCAAAAATTGACTTGAGAGGTTTAGAAAAATGGCTAAAACATAAACGGAGTCATATCCATTCTCGTAAATTTAAAAAGATAGTTTATGCAGATTAATTTTTAACGCTAACTACGAATCACGATTGAAAAATCATTTTTGCAAGAAACTGAAAGAAAGGTTACGATTTTTGAAAGATGAAACTGTATTGGTGGTAACGAATTTGTCTAAGCTATTTTACCAATATTGATTTTTGGTGCCAGTTTTGAATTAAATTATACCAAAATTATGAATGATAGAATGCTGAACACATAATGTTCTAATGAAAATTCACTAATACGAATAAACCATGATAGCTGTAAAATTCATTTTTGCCTTATATGATTTCATCGTAATCACTGCATACATTATTATTGTAAAACTATATATATATATATATATTTTTTTTTTTTTTTTTGTCGACGCACACAAAAATCAGACACTACACACAGTCATAAAACCAGAGGTATTATATGCACGCGAGACGCTAGCACTCCACACAAAAGCTACCATGGAGGATATTCTGAAGGAAGAATGCAAAATCTTGAGGAGGATCCTTGGCCCGAGATTAACAGAATATGGATACAGGTTGCACTCCCGGAAGACCACAGAGAAGATATTGAACCTGGCAGCAGATATCAGAAGAAGGAGGCTTTGGTTCTATAGACACATCAGTAAACTCCAAACAACGAGACTTGCCAACAGAATCCTTAAGTATATACAAAGTGTCAAATCAACAACGTCGTGGATTGCACAAGTCAGAATAGACCTACATTACGCAGAAATAGACTCAACAGACATTGAAGACAGGAACGCATACAGGAGAAAGATGCTCGGTTGGAAGGTCACAGAGAATGAAATCCCAAAGAGAGCAGGGGTAAAATGGACGGAGGAGCAGAAGAGGATCCATGGGGACAGGAAGAGGGAGGTGTGGAGGATTAGAAGGAGCAAGACATGAGTCGGAGTGCTTTGCGTGATCCAACAGGGTCTATACACAGATAATAATATATATATATATATATATTTACATACATACATACACACACACACATATACATATATATATATATATATATATATATATATATATATATATATAATTTTAGCTTCTTAGCTCTTAATTGAGGGATATTGTCATACTAAGATTTTCAAAATAATCCAAATTTCAGACCATGAATCAAAATTTTGAGATGGAAATATATTTTGTGCACAGTTTTGAGCTATAAAAAAAATGGTTCAGCATATTTCTCTTACATTTTCAGCTAAAAAAGAGAATTTTAACAAGTTATACAACCAATATATGTAGTTTGGGGAGGGTAATTACCTCTTCTACACCTTACTTGGAGTTTCCACTGTTTCCCAGTTCCTTATTGAGGTGATTGCTCTGCTAATTCCGTTTCAATTTTTATTTCTTTTGACCTTTATTACAGAGATTCTGCTCCATTTGACAAACCATTTTGTTGTGCGGTTAGGTTATGTTTCTCTTGACCTTTATTACGCAGATTCTGCTCCATTTGATGAACCATTTTGTTGTGCAGTGAGACTCTGCTATTCTATTTTACATTTTTACCTATGGGAATACCCACAAGAAGCTAAGGAAGTCCGCCCATACATAGCCCTGCATGCATGGGTAAAGCTAAGGTACACTGGAAAGTTTCCTGATCTCCGTTTAATACACCTTTATACTGGGGATATTCATTCCATCAGCATGGGTCACTTTACAGTTAACCAAGCATTGTAGAACAGTGAATTTGTGTATGTGTGTGTTGAGTAGATGAGTGAGAGTAGTATAAGCTAGAGATACGGTGGGGTTGCTAAGCCCATCAGTTACTCACTTCAGCTGCCTCTGCCAGAGGAATCTTGGCTAGTAGAAGTTTCAAGCTGGTAGATTGTGAGGTAAATGTCACAAGAAGAGTTAGATTCTGAGAAGTTACTAATTAGTATTAGTAACTCATAAATGCTTTAAATGCTCAGAAACGCAATTAGAAGTGAGGGGTATACCTACCTACACCTTCTCAAGTACACTTACGACTTTAACACTTTACACTCACACTTACATTTAGGGAGGCGATAATAGCCTCAATGTGTTTTTCGCTTTAAAATAACCAACAAAAAAAATCAAGTTTCATGAAGAGGCTAGGGCTGGAGGAGATACCATAACTAAGTCTCAGAAATACAGTAAGCGAGATACAATGCAAACAACTGTGAGCAGTGTACTCGTAAAGCATGAAATCCATTCATACATATATACCCAATTTCAACCCTTTTGTCCACATAATGACAGATATTTTCAGTACATTCATTCTGGGCCATTGAAAAGATATTATTTGTCAAATCATATTCCACCCATTTTGAGAGCCCTACATACCAAATTTCATCTTCCTTGCTCTTCATTTGACAGTGGACAGAGAAATAGCTTATTTTAATATCAAAAAACCATAAAAATAACACTCAAATTCCTCACATTCAATAATATTATTTAAGAAGTGCTTGAACCTTGAGAACTCAATAAAAAAATACTGTACTTTTTTTTCTTGTCTGAGTCCCTAACATATTTGTTTCTATTTTTATATACAAATTTATAAATTTTGTGGATTGAAAGGTTACATTTGAGCAAAATTTTATCAAAATCATTAAAATCAGTTAAAAAGCTTGATTTAAACCCTGAAGTATTTAATTCCACATGAAAACCACTTTTTTGATTCAGGGAGTGAAGCAAAAAAAAACATTTAAAATTATTGAAGTCTGAATCTGTATAGTTCTATTTAAGACACATTTTTTTTTATATTAAAGCGAAAAGCACATTAAAGCTATTATTGCCTCCCTCAATGTAAGTGTGAGAGTAAAGTGTTAAGGTTGTAAGTGTAAGTGTGTGTTAGACTTGGGTGTCGCGAGTTACGTCTAAATCTTCTCAATAGGATATTGAGCTAGTCTGCACCCCTCTGCAGGGTATACTATGTCATATGTATATATATATATATATATATATTACTTAATACTAAATAGGTGTTCCACAAGGTACCCTACTAGGGTCACTATTATTTATCTTATACGGTATATAAATGATTTATTAGAGACGATGCCAGATGATGTAATACAATCTTTTACTGATGATACTGCTTTAATATCTACCAATAAATCATAATAATCTTTCAACAATCTCTAAATGGCTTGCGTTAAATAAGCTACATTTGAACATTGGTAAGACAGTATATATTACCTTTGGTAATTACTGCAATAGTGTTCCTCCAAATCTTAATATTACTATTAATGGTTTGAATGTTAATAGATTTGAGACTTGTAAATACCTTGATTACAGGATGACATGTGGAAACTCATATTAAATTTATCATAAGCAAAATTAAATATTTGGTTTTTCTGTTTTACAAATCCTCTAAATTTATGATGCCTGAATCTCTATTAATGATTTATCATGCCTTTTCCCATAGTATTATCATGTAAGGAATAATTGCTTGGTGTGGTTATCCTAATAATAATAAATATGCTTCAAAAACTTCAAACTACATTACTTATAAAATTGTTTTCAATGTTATATTAATTAATAATAAGCCATTAAATTTACACCAACTTTTTGCCTGTCACTTATATATCATTATAATATTCTGAAGGAAAAATTTATTAACTCATGTAGTATTACTAGAAATAAAAATTTACCATGACCAACCTTACGTAAAACAGTGGGAAGCAAAAATAGTGTTTTCAAAGCTACTGGCATTTATAATTGTCTTCTTAACGAAATAAAAAAATATTAAGAAATACCAAACCAGGTAATTCAAAACTAAAAAAACGGATCTCTGCAAATGTTATTATTTTGAATTATAATTATATTGAAAGTAGTTATATCTGCTGATTTCTCTGCAAATTTTAACTGTGTTAAAGTTATATGTTAATAATTAGGATTGGTTAAGGATTGTTCAATATTATAATAATTTACTTTATTTATTTTTTTTCTTAGTATTAAGTTTTTCGTTCCAATCCTACACACAGGTATTTTGATTATATATATATATAACACTAAGGGCTCGGTAATCAATGTGGCTAAAATACCGGTCAGTCTGCTGTGTCTCTGAACTGCACACCTCAAGATACTTAGTTTGTGTCACAATTACTCCTGTCACTTTATCCATATCATTCACGCTGATCCCTTATCCTCATTAGTTTAACTAGTATAAAATACAGGCGTTAAAAAAAAAAAAAAAAAAAATTTAGTAGGGAATACGAATCAGGGCGGTGACAGATTCTTCAACACTGTCATATACTGCATGTTGGTTACAACAATTTTGTATAGCTTGATGCACTTAGCTTCAACATTGTTTTAGGAAAAAAGCAAAATTTAGTAGAGGAAGACCGTTGTGTTGTGTTGATTAAATTTTATCCCCTTAAAAAATAACTAGGCATAATTTATAAAATTGAAAAATTTAAAAACAGAATTTTAAGTAAAACAGATTATGTTTTTAGAGTAAGCAGATTTTTTATTTTCCAAGTAGCGAAGTTTCATCTGTGGAAAATTTAGAGGAAATTCTAGTTTTATATTTAAACATTGAGGCGTGGGGTTAGTGGTGGTGAAAGTAAACTTGAAGCATAGTCGATTTCTCCACTATATCTGGATTGATATTTGCTTGTCCTTTAATTGAAATTTTCAGTAGTAGTCTGTCTTTATTATACAATAATAACCTTAATGTTTAATTTTTACAATAAAATTAGGGTTCAAGATGACGAGACGAGAGGTCGATGCTTGAACTAAGCAATACTGGGAGCTCAGAGCTATCAGTTTGTGTGGTACAACAAGCTCAAACCTAATTCTCGACCTTCCATTGCATTGTTGTTCTATGCAATAAGCCTGGTAACAGCGCAGACTTACCCACCCGCCTAGTTTGGTGTTCACTATTTTAGTTACAACCGATCTACAATGTTGGTAAAATAAAGTCTATTTTTTTGTGATTTTAGGAAGACACAAGACCACCATTTTCTATACAAGCATACGTTTCCGGTGTTGCAAAAACACCAATTTTTGTAGATAAAACCGAAATTATCAAAGCTTTCTTCCAGTACAAAAAAGTGGTCATGCTGTATGCACCTCGCCGTTTTGGAAAAACTATAAACATGGATTTAATAAGGAAATTTTGTGAATTGCCTGTTAACGTAAATGGGACCAGAATATCGCGTGAATCAACAAAAAATTACAATTTTTTTGCAAATAATAATTTAAGTATTTACAAAGACAAAGAATTTTTTTCAACACATTTCGGAAGGTATCCAGTAATATTTTTAGATTTCAAGAACGTCAATTTCAATGCAAGTTATTTGTCATTTGTCAGAGCATTTAAAACTGTTTTAAAAGAAGCTTATACCAGTCACAAATATTTATTAAACAGCACAAAAGTAGACAAAGGGAAAAAAATTCTCTTCGAAGAATGTTATGATGATAAAGATTTAACAAAATTGGACGATGACGAGCTGTACAACAGTATTGCCATCCTCTCCTACTTATTACACATTCATTTCTACACTAAATCTATAATACTGATTGACAATTTCGATGCACCGGTTCAGCAAGCTTTTTGGAAAACTGGTTACTGGAAAATGATCCCCAAAGTAACAGAATTTCTTTTCAACTTTATGTACTACACGTTCGATGGAAATCGATATGTAGAAAGGACCTTAATTAACAGTTGTCTCAAACTAGGTCCGCTGCCAATAAACGGTACAGAAGAAATGAGATTTTCCATTAGCAATACTTTTTCCCCTTTTTACGGTTACACAGAACAGGAAATTTTAAGGATAACCAAGAAACTGAATATACCAAACATAGATATGGTTCGCAAGTGGTATGATGGTTATGACATACTAAACAGTACCATAAAAGTATATAATCCATTGTCGCTTACATTCTACTTGTTGACTAAAGAATTAAATGAATATTGGGTTGATGCAATTGAAAACGCAAGATTATTAAGAAAACTTTTTTCGCAAAAAGAAATTGGTGACAAAATACTCAAAATACTCTCCCATAATTCTACTACAATACAATATTTTGATGAATTAAGTGCAAATAATACATTTCGATTAAAGCACATTATTCGAAGCCCTGAAAAGATTAATATTACTGAAAGAGACGTTGATCTGTATTTGCAGTTCATGACTGATCAAGGTTATTTTAAAATTGTATCTACTAATTCGATTCGCAAAGAAGTGGAAATAACAATTCCTAATTTTGAAATAAAACAAGATGTTATGTCTTTGTTAGTTAATAAAACTCAGATTCTGTAATGAAGTTTGGGCTTACATGTCTTTACTGACTATGGTTGCCAGTTGTTAAGGTTCTTTTTGCGATTACTAACGACAAAACCGGCAAGTTACATGGTTGTTTTTAATGGCTGTGAGTTTTACCAGAGCGGCTCGTTGTGTACCAAGTTCGCAATCGGAGCCTTATGTACATTACTAAAACCGTGTAATTTTCCCTTATTACGCATGTGCGGGATAACAAAATTTTAAGCAAGTCATAGAGGATAATTTATTTAAATTATCAATTCACAAACAGTTGTACTATGATTTTGTTATCACATGTTTCTTTTCTACTCACCTTTATCATATCAACTTGCAATTGACACAAGTTTTATACTCGTAGTACCAATATAACAAAACAAAGTAGTAAGATATATGATTGAAGAGAATTGAAATACTGAAAAAAATGGTTTGGTGATCAATTAAAAAACTACGTAATCAATGTTTTTATTTTAATTAAAAGGAAAATTAATAAAGATTTAGCTAAACAGTTTGTTCAGCAAAACACAGTAAAATTACCATAAAAGGCACTGACATCAATCATAAGGTTTCATTGCCAGCGCCCATTTTCATTTCATGGTTTTATAAATGTGTATAAACTTTCTTGATTTGATAATATACTGAAAGATTCATTCCCAAGCACAGAAATGAAGGGAAAAGTTAGTGTTATTGAAATCGATTCAATGAATTTGTTGGAATTATTATTACTGTGTTGTACCTGTCATTGTAACTGTAATGTTTATTTATATTATTCATTTGTGTTGTTAATTTTAACATAGTGTTAATTAAGAAAGTCAAACTGTATGTATACAAGAACTAAATATATACTTTCTTATTTTATTGGTTTATTGAAATGATCCCAAAATACACACACATACACAATATATATATATATATATATATATATATATATATATATATATATGTGTATGTGTGTGTTTTACAGCATCGTAATTATATTGTAGTTGTCTGGTGTCGATAGTCTTACCGACTTGTCTTGCCGTTGTAATGGTTGTGGCAATTTGTTATAGCTGCAAATTGACCCAGCATTGGGATAAGAACTGGCAACTTGCCCCACTTTTGTAATGGTCGTAGTGAGTTGTCTCAACTCTATGTACGTATGTATATATATATATATATATTTTTTAAGGCAAAAAGCACATTGAGGTTATTATCACCTTCCAAAATGTGTGTGTTAGACTCGGGTACAGTGAGGGATGTCTAAATCCTCTCAATAGGTGCAGCTAGTCTGCACCTCCCTACACACACACTCACAATTCACAGGTGCAACAACTCACCACGACTAACTCAATACTGGAACGACTCGGCACATCTGTTACGAAGCAGGGACCAATGTATATAAAACAGTTAATATGTATGTACTAATGGTGTATATCCCAATAAAAACGTTACACATTTGATCTTTCATTACTTTCTCATTCCTCCATTGATCATTTTGAAACTATACATACTTTTTAAAGAAGATACCAGAAATGTATGTATGTGAGAATTGCATATGGCTAACGTTTGTACAAACAAAATAGTGGACAAAATAATTAAATTCTATCCTCTTAAAAATCTCACTGTACTCAGTGTGTAGCTGTGGATGGTTTCGTTTGATTAGGTGTGATTTCTGAAATGTTCATTGCTATTTAGTTTTCTTTTAATTAGTTTGTATCTAATTATATTTACAAAAAAATTAATAATCAAAAAATAATTGTTTAGAACAAAATCGGTAATAATAACAAATAAATAATAATAAAAAATTCTATACTTTATTTAAACTTTATTTTGGCCGCCATTTTGTTTCTACAAACATCACCCAGATGCAATTCTCACATACTATTTTTGGTACCTTCTTTAAAAAGTATGAACAGTTTCATTATATGTGTGTGTGTGTATGTTTTGTTATAGCACATCATCTGTGAATCCAAGATATTTTGAATATTTTTTTAAAGATTTTAAAGAGCACAAAAAGTCGTCTTGCGCAAGGTCTCAGAAACTGCTTCTCAATTTTCCATTTAACAATTCAAAGTTAAAAGTTCCTTTAAGAGACTAAATTGCCAACATACTTAAATTTTCTATATTTTATACAGTCATTGTGTTAACAAATATTAAATTAAAATTGTGTACAATGTTTATTTGAAAGAAAATGAACTCCCATATGTGTTCTAAGATTGACCGATTGGGAAGCTGAATAATTACATTGTGAACACTTGTATGGTCTTTCTTCATAATGAATAATCCTTATGTGTCTTTTAAGGGTGCTTGATGTTGAAGCTGAATAAGTACAATGTTCACAGTTGTATGGTTTTTCTCCAGAATGAATCCTCATGTGTTTTTTAAGGCTTCCTGACGATGACGCAGAATAATAACAGATAAGACATTTGTATGGTTTCTCTCCAGAATGAATCCTCATGTGTATTTTAAGGGTGCTTGATGATGATGCTGAGTAACAACATTGTGTACATTTGTATGGTTTTTCTTTAGAATGAACCCTCATGTGTACTATAAGGGTGCTGGATACTGAAGCTGAAAAGTTACACTGTGAACATTTGAATGGTTTTTCTCCAGAATGTGCCCTCATATGGATTTTAAGGTTGTTTAATTCTGAAGCTGAATAATTACACTGTGAACACATATATGGTTTTGTACCAGAATGTGATATCATATGGACTTTAAGCCTCTTTGATTCGGAAGCTGAATAATTACACTGTGAACATTTGTAAGGCTTTTCTTTAGAATGTACTCTTATTACGTGAATTTTAATGCTGCTTGACAATGAAGCTGAATAGTTACACTGCGAACATTTGTATGGTTTTTCTCCTGAGTGAATTCTCATGAAATGAATTTTAAGAGTCCTTGATGTTGAAGCTGAATAATTGCATTGCGAACATTTGTACGATTTATCTGAAAAGCGAATAAAATGAAATAGATTAAAGGCACAACATATATTTTACTTTCATTATATTTCTTACTATATTATGAGACATATATTATAGTAATAGTTTACTTAAAATAGTATAATATTTATTATTACACTATTAATAATATTATAAAGTCGACTCTCAGAGTAAATAAAGGAACTTGGCTGTCACATCAAAAGGTGTTTTTACTTTCAGTGTTTAACAGAGGCAAAGTTCATATTTTATAATTTAAATTTTAGAGGATACGACAAAAACGTAATTGCAAGATGAAAGTGTACAAGTATTTTAATTTTAATGCACATTTTACAAAACATATAGGGAGAAGTTAGTTTTACAGAAAATAGCACCACCAACTATAATAATGGAGCGAACAGTACCAGCCAGCAGGGTTAAAAAAAAAAACATCTCAGATGGGTTTTATTATGGTTCCAATTAAAATTCACTACTTTACATAATATTTGTAATGTACATGAAAAAATAATAACAGACAATGTTGTAATACAGTATGCTTGAATAAAAAAATACTGTTTTTATGTTGTTTTTTTTGAGAGGGGGAGATTCAGTTACTTAAAGCAAAAAGAGTTTTAAAACTCTGTAACATTATATGTAATTTAAAAAAAAAAATATGAAGATTGAAAATGGTTTAAAATATATAAAATTAATGTTATTAGAAGTAATGGCTGTGCTTTTGGGGTCCCTTGGGATGTTAACTGGGTTTCCCATTAAAATTTTAAATGCATAAATGCTTCATTCATTAAACTTACTACAAAAAAATCTACATGAACTAATGTTTTCGTAAAATGTAGTAACTTAGATTTTTGTACAGCTGCCATAAATTCACAATAAGTACAAAATTATTTTGTAGCAACCATATAATTTATCCAGTTATATATATTTTATAATTTCGAAATTATGTTACAGTAATATTATATTAAACCACATACGTGATTCCCCCACTTGCAGCAAGGACCTTATAGCAACCACTGATTAGAAGATTGAAACTAAAACAGATTTAGAGCCTAAATGAATATAACAAGAGGCATGAAAAATAATCCATCTAAAATCCTACTTTAACTTTCTAAACACAGGAGTATCACTTTTCAAAATTTATTAGTGACAAGTTTCATAAAATTCAGAATATATATCAACATTAACCACTCACACACACGCACACATACATATATATATATATACACACGAGGTACGTCCAGAAAGTAAGTTCCGTTTCAATTTCTCTACGCTGCAGCGCTGCGATCGTAGTTACGCACATGCGCGGTAGACGCTCTGTATCAAGGAGAAGAAACGTGAGCCATTTTGAGATCGATGTCAGCCACGTATGCTTTGTTGTGCTGTTTACAATGTCGGTGTTGATTGAAAATCCCGCCGCTTGTGAAATCAGATCTGTGATTTGTTTTCTGAATGCTAGGAAAGTGAAACCAATTGAAATTTAACGGCAAATTTGTGAAGTTTACGGACAAAATGCGATGAGTGATTCAATGGTGAGAAGATGGATCCGACAGTTCAATGAAGGACGTAGTGAAGTGCACGATGAAGAACGAAGTGGGCGTCCATCTTTGGTTACAGAAGAACTGGTTCACACGATTGATGACAAGATCCAGGAAAACTGCAAGTTTACAATTAGTGCTCTCGCTATGGAATTTCCCCAAATCTCACAATCACTAATTCATGAAATTGTTACCGAAAAACTGAAATTTCGTAAACTTTGCTCACATTGGGTAACAAAGATTCTTACTGAGCAACACAAAACAAACCGGATGGGTAGTGCACTTCAGTTTTTGACCCGTTATGATGAAGGCGGCAAAGAATTTCTGATACAGATAGTCACAGGAGATGAAACTTGGGTTTCTTACGACACCCCTGAAAGTAAGCAAAAATCAATGGAATGGAGGCACACTTCATCCCCAGCAAAGGTTAAGCCTTAACAAATCTTGACACCTCGAAAAATGATGTGCACAGTGTTCTGGGACTGGAAAGGCAACTTACTCATTGATTTCTTACCGCGTGGTCAAACAATCAAAGCAGATGTTTATTGCGAGACACTTAGGAAATTGCGCCGCGCAATACAGAATAAGCGCCGAGGATTGCTGTCAAAAGGTGTTGTTTTTCTTCACGACAACGCACGACCACACACTGCAAATGTGACGAAAAACCTCCTACAGGGATTTGGCTGGGACGTGTTTGACCATCTGTACAGCCCTGACCTCCCTCCTACCGACTTTCATCTGTTCTTACATTTCAAGTCTTTCCTTGGCGGTCAACACTTCAGCAATGACGAAGAGCTGAAGAAAATGTTTACAACTGGTTGAAGACACAGGCGGCAAACTTCTATGAAGAAGGTATACAAAAACTTGTGCCACGCTATGACAAATGCCTGCAAAATTTCGGCAGTTATGTGGAAAAGTAGTTTAAGAGTTGTAGAATTGTGTGCAATAAATAATTTTTCTGTATCTATACACAATTTAATTTTATTACCAAACAGAACTTACTTTCTGGATGTACCTTGTGTGTGGTGTATATATATATATATATATATATATATATATATATATATATATGGATATATATATGGTGTATATATATATATATATATATATATATATATATATATATATATATATATATATATATATATAAAGGCAAAGTCATGACTGACTCACTGACTCATCAATGTACAGCTGAAACTATAACAGCTAGAGACTTGAAATTTTCAGGGTACCTTATTACCACTATGTAGGGGTGTACCAAGAAACGATTTTCCAATATTCAATCCGTAAAGGGGTAGAACTGTTTTAACTGGAAAATATGTTATTGGTCTGATCTTTTTGAAACTTAACGTAATTATTCTAAAACACAAGTAATGAAATATATGTTTTATCATTTTCCAAAACTGATCTCCTAAAGGGATTAAAAGGAGATGGAAAATGTAAAAAGGATATAAAATTTCGCACTAAAAAAACTTTTTTTTAATCGTATATTCTAGATACATACTTTCAAACAAATAATGAAATACATATTTCAGTATTTGTCCTAATTCATTCCTTAGAACAACAAAAATGTATAAGTGAGGTATAAATGTCATCATATTATTATAATATATTACATGAGATGTATTAATTTCATATATTAAAACAGCAGCTGATTTCGTTCTGAGATGTTTCTTTTAACTTTACATATTTATTTATTTATTTTAATATATAATCACAATTAATTAATTGCTATTGTTCAGTAGTTTGTTGATACTGTAATTTATAATTAATGTAAAGTAAAGAATGTTTTCATATAGGTATTCAAACTTTTATTGTTTACTTCATCTTTTAAATCTATATATATTTCGAGATTGCGTTATTCATAAAAACAAAATGAATATTCTTGAACAAGTTATGAAGTTGACTTATACATTTAAGATTTGTAAGGTGCTTCTAAAGAATGAATCCATATTTGCATAGTTTTTTTCTTCAATAATGAATAATCATATGTTTTTTAAGACTGTCTGATTTTGAATATACCTTACTACACCGAGTACATTTGTACGGCTTTTCTCCAGTATGTACTCTCATATGGATTTTAATTCTGTTTGACTCTGATGCTGCATAATCACATTGTGAACATTTGAACGGTTTTTCTCGAAAATGAACTCGCTTTATATGGATTTTTACACTGCTCGATATTGAAGCTGAATAATCGCATTGAGAACATTTGTACGGTTTTTCTCTAAAATGAACTTTCTTGTGTCTTGCAAGGTAAAACGACTGCGTTGCTGAATAATTACAATGCGAACATTTATATAGTTTTTCTCTAGAATGCACTTTCATATGGATTTTAACTTTGTTAGATTCTGAAGCTGAGTAATTGCACTGTACACATTTGAAGGGTTTTTCTTTGGAATGAACACTCATTACGTGGATTTTAACACTACTCGCTACTGAAGCAGAATAATTACATTGAGAACATTTGTACGGTTTTTCTCCAGAATGAACTCTCATAAAATGGATTCTAAGCGTACTTGCTAGTAAAGCTGAATAATTACATTGGCTACATTTATGCTGCTTATCTGAAAAGCGAACACAAAATAAATTAAATTACAAAGAAATGTAAAGTACTTTTTTTTACTGAAACTCGTTTTCATTTAACATTATAACATTTAATAACTGTTAAAAATCTTATAAATATGTTTTGTATTCACAGTAGGGTTTGTTCCAATGTGTCCATTATTGAAGCCTTTTGTATTTATAGTACCCTGATACCATAGTGATGCGAATGAGTTTTTAGAAAAAAACCAAACCTGTAAATACAAAATATTTTCATATCTAGAAAAGGGTTTGGGGTTGTTCTTCAAAAAATTATATTGAAATAAAATATTGAAAAAATTTTTCTAATTCATGTTTTAACCACGGCATTAACACTTGGACCACGGATATCCAAGGTCCAGAATGGATATCGGTTGTTCATTGATATATGCATTTGTGAACAAATCCATGCCGATAATATCGTCAACCAAGTACTACAATGAAAATACTTTATAAATGTAACACTTTTATTAACTTAACATTTAGTCAGAATTAAAACTTATTTGTGTTTTAGAAGCACTCAACAGCTGATTTAAAAAAAATTAGCTGATATGATCTAAGTATGCAAATCTGTGTTAATTCTTCTCATACATGCCTCAATCATGAAAGATGTTTTATAAAATTATTAAGAAAGTTTTTACTACACAATATTAGTATTATACAAATTAAAAACTCTTGTTAATCTTGGGAATAACTGTTTTTGAACTTTCGTCTGGCATTTCTATACATTTTAAAACAGTTATATATAGAACTAAGAGCATTCAACCTTAAAATCTAATGAACAGCAAGTTAGGTATGTAAATGTGACACAAATTTTTAATGCTGTTTTACATTTTAAGAAACTAATATTAAATCGCTTATGTTAAAATGTGTTTTGGAAAGTTTTTATCATGATTATGAGAGCCACTTAGCTCATTGTTTCCTTCATATTTGTCACAGTTTATAAAAATCTACAACTTTAACCCTTTGCTGCTCCTATTTAAAGTTCCGCCATTGGGACAAGATGGCTGCGTTTTTTAAAAGGACATGTAGTTATAGCAGAAAATATGCTTTCCTTTCAGGAAAAAAATCATAATAATTAAACTATAAGAGATAGACCTATAATTCTTTTTTTTATTTGATTCATAATAGATTTAAGCAAGTGGTAATTACTCACCTAATTTGGAGCCTCCACAATTCGCTGCTGGTGGTATTCTAAAAAGCACCTTACACAGCACAATGGACGGTCACATTGTATATTGTCTGTTTAACCCTTCCTTGCTTTTATCTTTTTTTCTGTATACATAGCACACACTTTTTCATGGCCTAATATTTCTTCTAGGGTGTGAAGCATTTTAGGGGAAGCTCTACCTGTGGATGAACTTCTCTTCCTACCTGTATGCTTACGAGATGAAAATGTTGCTATCAGCTGATTGTTGCTATCCTCCACTCCCAGATCATTTTCACTGCAGATTTCGTTATCATCTTCATTTTCTTCCGATGACAATACTGAAATATCACTATCAGTGCTTTCTTCTAAAATTTCTGTCTCCTATTTTTTTTACTCAATATGTGTGATGTACTTGCCATTGTCTCAACTCAACTGAGCCCTCAATAGGTTACTAACTTTTGAACATGACCTTCTGTGTGTGTGTGTGTCATAAATTATTTTTTTTTCTTGTGATTCATATTTATACACGTGCAGGCGTGCATGCTAAGCAATTCAATCATGTCAGAAAATAAATATCTTCTTTTTCCTTGTTACTACGCAATATATTTACGGAGGCTGCAACACAAGTGTTTAGGCAGGCAGGGAACATTTACATTTTGAGCGCTTTGAAGCATTAAGGCTGGCAAAGAGTTAAAGTAAAACCTGGATTTTCTCCCTCTTAGAAAAATTTAACAAAAATTGTCTGTTCACTTTTCTATGTCCTAATCCAAGACCAGTGACTCAAAAACCTTCCTTCAAATTTCAACTCCTGGTTTCCTTCATCTGATTTATTCCTTTTCGAACTCATTATATATTTTTATTTTACAAAAGTAATCGTTACAAAATCTACTCATTACAACTTACCGGAAACATAATATTCTGATCACTAGTATCACTTACTATCTTTATGATTGTTTTAGATATTTGGAACAATTCACTTTTATTTATAAACTCCTACAGCTTATAATCTTTGTCCCATAATCAATAAAGTACATTGTTGTTTAACATTCATTTTCTAAGAAACTATAACAATGCAAAAAACATTTTATATTGTATGTTTTTATATAAAAATACTGGTGTACATCCGTTTGACTCAATCGTTTTTGTTCTAGTGTTTTGCCAAAATCGTATCTGGCACCTTCAAAATTGTACTCAATCCTAGTCTGAAGTCTAACTAACTACAGTAAGATTCAGTTCACGCAAACATCCTACAACCTATTTCACGTTAATAAGAATCAGAATTAATTTTGGTTTATCCTTTTGGTAAACTGAAATTTTTGACACTGATGATTTTTCAGTGCAATAAAAATCAAAATTTGACTCTAAGAGTCAGTGCTGGAAAAACGTTAAAATACTCACCATTTTGTTTTGAAGTACTAGGAATTGCTTCTGTTACAGAGTGGTCCTCTTCTTCATAGCCAGATTTTACCTGCTGTAACAAGAAAATGTTGAATTAAGAATAACTGAAGTGTAAATTAGGTAAAATGAAACTATAGATGGAAGTTTATTTTAACATCCCTAACAGAAACAATCGAACGATAAAATATAGTTAAAAACAAAAAAAAAGTTAAAATGTAATACCTAGCCTAAACAGTGGCAACACTGCATTACGGTCAACGGACCAATTGTGCAACTAAAACTCTTGGAATACTAGTTTAGCAGATCTCCTTAGTAAGTTCCAATGTTAAGTTCAATGTGGAAATTCCAACAATCCACTGACTAACTCATTCCACTGAAGATCCCTAGGGTCCTGGAAACCAAAAACCCTAGCCTTCTACTAGCAAGGGCCTCACAATCATGATTTGTGTCTTGCAGTTTCCTTCCCTTTCCTGCACAACCTACACAAGGAGTTCGTGCAAGCACACCTGCTAAGTCTTGGAAGTTTTGTTAGGTATGGGTGAAAGTTATTAGGAAAATATAAGTAATGAAATTAGACTTAGTATTACTAAGTTTCCTTTCTTGGAACAAAACATGAAAGTGATTCAATGGAATATGTTAATAAATGGATGAATTAATAAATAGTATTTTCAAACAATTAGATCCAAACTACTAATGTGTGTAGAGGGATAACACAACCCCAGACATTACGGTAAACAAACCTATTATGCAACAAAACCTCTTGAGTACTAGTTTAGCAGACTAGTACAACTCCTTATCAATATGGAAGTTCCAACAATCCACTGACTAGCTCATTCTGTTGAAGATCCCTTGGGTTCTAAAAACCAAAAACCCCCTAGCCTCCTACCAGCCTCACAATCATAAATTATGTGTCCTGCAGTTTCCTCCTCTTTCTAGCACAACTTGCACATAGTTTCTCTATAATACATACCTATCCTGTTCATGTGCACTCTCAGACCACAGTGCCCCGTAATGAGCCCCAAGATTTTCCTGAGTTGAACTCTGCCCAAGACATCTGCTACTCCTTTAAACCCTCCATATGGAACCCTGCTTAAGAGGCGCTTACTATGGGAATGCCCATGAAGGTTATCCCACCTTGCCTGGTGTTGTTTACTAATCCACTTATTAATAGCAGACCTGGCCAACGACAGAGAAATCCATAAAGCCGGCTCAGATCCCATGAACTCAGATGCAGATCCCAGTCAAACAATTAGTAAGTTAACAATTTTAATTATTTTATTTACTTCTTGTCATTAAAAAGGCCTAACATCATACTTTTAAGATCAACTTTTTATACAATTAAAAGTATGCACCGGTGCATTCACTGGCTAATCCGATCAGTCGTATATACTGATCAAATCGTAAAGAATAGATCCCATTTATAAATTAAGATCATTTTTACAATTGTTATTATGATCAATATGGCAGGTTTTGCCGTTTAATATTTTCATTAAATATTTTTTCTAAAACAGCCTGTATATAACGAAATAAAACAAATGTTTTGTATATAATTACATTTGAATAGAACTGCAGTGACTGACTACATTTCCATGAACTAGACAAGCAAGATAATACTGTACATACTGATTCAGAGAATATATGTACAGAACGCTACATGAATTATTAAAATGAATCTTATTAACAAATGGACAACGAGATTTAAGTGTACAAAATAAAGATGGTCCGTTTGATTCTCATAATTTTCTCCAAAAAATATTTTATAATTATCAAAAATGTGTTTTTCTCTCACTATATGAAGTATGATGAAAGTATTGTAAAATGTAAGAAAAAAAGGAAACTGAACCTTGATCTCAGTTAATTTTTGTTTTTTTATTTACTCTCAAACTGTAAATTCTAATCTGGTATACTGAGTTCAGTTAATATTCATAATACAGTATACAACCAAAATTTTAGCAAAATATGATGAACCAAATTTCTAGTATTTTGTCAAAAGCTTTGGAATTACAGTTTTTTTAGAGAAAACTACTGAATGCAAAAAACTGTGTATATTTTTTCCAGAATTTAGAGCTTTCTCTTTTCATTTATACTTATTCTATCCAATGCCGGTGAATATGGTTCCACTGAGCACATAAAAAGAAAAAAACACAGAAAATTGGTTCTGTGGTACAAAACCAGGGGGAGAAAACGTCCAACCAATCAACACATTTTGCCTGAAAGTGAATAATAATGCCAGGAACTATGTGACTTTAAATTGTATAACTAACAGATAATTATAAAACTTACACTGTGTTCAGCAGGAAATACATTTAAAGGATCTACTTCTTCATGTTCTGCTGGTTCATACCTACAAGCAAATAAACAATAAGTACTTTCTCACAGTATTCATTTTAAAATACAGTGATCCTAGGTTATAACACAAATTTGCAAAGGTAAAACAGATCTGGGTTATACAGCCACTTGAGGCAGGCATTCTGGGTAAGGTACAGTACGCAATGCAGGAGAGTGATTTGTGTGTTTATGTTATGTTATGTTTATGTGTTCAATGTTTATGTTGGAGAAGTTTTGAATGTGAGATTGTAAAAATCAGATAAAAAAAATCACCATTTAATTTTTCCCAGGTCATAGCAAATTTACTTATGAGCTCTGTTACCCAAATTCCTAACCATAGACCCATCGATACCAGTGCGTGTGTGTGTGTGTGTGTGTGTGTGTGTGTGTCTCTCTCTGTGTGTGTGTAACCTACATTTCAGCTAAATATAATTCCTCTATTTAAATTTTATAAACAGTACATTTATCAAAATTATTAAAAAATAACCTACAATTGTCCTACATAAATTAAAAAAAAAAAACATTACTTTGGACAAATGCTTTTTTGATAATCATGTCACTAGTATAACAGAAATTTTCTCCTTTTTTACCAATCATCATCTGCTTCTTGTTCAGCTTTCACATATATGAATTCTATTGCCTTATCTTCATCACGTTCATCAGATTCTTCCTTTATGTTTATTCTGTTCGATTCAGTTTTCTGGATTTTGTCAGAATGACATGTTTCTTCTTCTTCTTTAATTAATTCATAACTAACTTCCTCTTGTTTTATTTGTATCGTTTCTTCTTTGATTTTATCCAAAAGTGATGAACTCTCCATGATTTACCTAAAACATAGCATTATTTAAATATTGTCAAATTATTAATATTTAAAACAAACTAAATTTTATTTTGAAAGATAATAATGTTTAAGAAATTCAATCATCACTAAGTACGAAGTTGAAAATATACTAGTCTACAGATTTATTCAGTGTAGACTAACATTGTTTTTATTTACTAAATATATTTATTGTACAGAAATATGATGGGCTGAAAATTTAATATGAAGCTTGAAAACATCGTTCAAAATAGCTGCTGTTATTTGTGAACTTTGCAATTTGTCTCTTTTTCTCAGTTAGGGTTTAGGTTTAGTTTGACACACGATCCCAATATTTGGCATTGTTGGATATTTAGCTGAATTTAAATTCAAATACAAGTATAGTAATTATAAGTAAACAAATTCACCATTTTTAAAAAGCCGCAGCAGCTTTCTAACCATTGACATGACACTACTTACAGAAGTTAATACTTTTTAAGGAATATTAGTTACATATGTAACTAGTGAGTTAAACACCCAACAGCTGAGTCGAGTTAGGTTATCAAGTTATTCCTTTAAAAAAAATATTCTTTTCATTATTAATATCACATATTTCAATAAACACCCAATGGCTAAGTCAAGTTAGGTTAAACACGAAACAGCGGAGTCATTAGGTTATCAGGGCCTTTTTTTTAAAAGTTATATTATTTTCATTATTAGTATTTACACAGTGTAGGTTGTTTTTTTTTAATAATGATTTTTTTAATATTTTAATTTTATTTTATACCTTACTATCTAATTAACACATATTTACCTGCAGAATATAATTTTTTAAAAAAATTATTGACGATTTTAGGCAGTTTACAGAACTATATTGTGACATAATTGCTGTTTACATTGCAATAAACATATTGAATTCATTCACGGATTACCGTTCATGCGTGTTATTATTAACTACAAGTACTTACTGCTCATGTGTGTGACACATTCAGTCATTACTATATCTGTTACTATATGTATTTGTTAAAAAATCTTCTTTGGTTTGTTCTTATAATGAGAACATTGTTAAAATGGCATCAATTATTTATGAACTATTTGATATGCCTCTTTTTTTTAGGTTCACCACCCAACAACCATGTCAGTTATAGATAATTGGATTTTTTTTAATAAAGGTTTTTTTTCATTTTAGCAATTTACACTTTCTTGCGGTAGCAATTTTGAGGTTACGCAGGTCATTTTTATTTTTATCTTACTTCCCGTGCTTTCCGCGTTTTTATATTTTGGATTATTATAAAATATTATCATATACAAAAGCTTTTGGGCATATAATAAAGAATTTTAGTAAAAAAATTACCGAAAAATCAAAAACAACCTATACTGCATAATTTACCTATGCACTGTAAAAATGCAATTTAAAAACTTTTGTAATTTTTGCATTGAAACTCTGCAAAATATGCCCAATATTAATAATCCAAAATGCGGAAAGAATCGGAAGTTAAAAACCATTCATAGCCAAACATAACCTCAAAGTGAAAAACATATTTATAATGATAAATTTCATGTGTGTTGTTAATAAATAAATGTGTATAGTTAATAATGAAAGGAATATAATTTTTCTTTTTTAAAAAAAGAATTTTGTACTAACTTGACTCAGTTGTTACATGTTTAAATACAGCAACAAATATTAGCATGCTGGTTGCAACAAAACTGAAACATTTCTCTATCAATTTCATAATTATTGCTGCATTTAGAACACAAATACAATTGTTTAAAAATACTGTGATTAATAAGAAATTCAATAACAATACCATAATTGCAACTTAAACTGACAAAATTCGGCGATGATAACCTTAACGGTTTTTCGCAGGAAAAAAAAATAATAAACTGACAAAAAGAAGCAAATCGCAAAGTTTACAATTGATTACAGTCATTTTATCAAACATGTTCAGAACAAGAACTTTCACGATAATAACTGATTTATTATAAAGTCTTTATTAATCTAGTGAATTAAATTAATCTTACAAAGTGAACATCAAGTAAGTTCATGTAAAGTGAACATGCAAGTAAAAGTAAACATCAATGATGTCAAAATGTAGGTTAGAAATAAATAGCTAAACATCTAATTTCTTGTGCATTCACAAAAACTTTTGCTTGTGATTTTAACAAAAGTTCCTAAAAAGCATCAATACGTTTACCTCATTATTAAAACACCCATTTAATTTATAGTTTTCGTTATTATAAACAAGTTTTCCACTTTCATGCAATACTCATTTTTTTTGAAATTGTTTGTCATTTTTATTTTCATTTTTTTCTAAGTCCCTGTTGTTTTCCACTTTTATATTTTGGATTATTAATATTGGGCATATAATAACGCGTTTTAGTGCAAATTATGTACCTGATAATAATTGGTGCTGAAATAATCATTATCTAATAAGAAATAACTGTAGTATTTATAATCTAAATTGCATTTTATAAATAGCTTACGACTATAAATATGAGACAAAGTTCTTTAAAAACCATGTTTATTAACAAATAAATATTAACTTTCTGAAAATATATTATCATGCTATTGGTTACGTTAGTGCCCTTTTAATAATTACTTTTAAAACACTGTAAAAATAACCAACAACATTCCACTTCTCTACCCGTTCGCACAACTTTCCATCACTAACGACTAGTGATGGGTTGCTATTTAACAATCTGTTATTTTTTAACTGCTAAATGGTTTTAGCATTAGCAGACTGCTAATCATACTTAAAAATAACAAATAATAAACAAACTGTTAAATAACAGGGTTAGAGCACAATGCTTCCGACCTGCTATGGTACTAACTGCTAACGTAACTACAGCTGCTAACGTCTACTGCTAACTGTTGAACCTGTTAAACGTTGAAGCTGCTAATCTAACTGTTGATTAGCAGGGACATAGCACACTAGTAGGAATGGAGATAGAATAGCCCAGCTTTCTGATTGGCGCGTGTATATATATATATATATATATATATATATATATATATATATATATATATATATATATATACTAGCTGTTACCCGTTGCGGCTTTGCCTGCAATTATAATATAGGCAATAAAATTTATAGTCGATTTTCAAAATCAGAATAGGTCATTTCATTTTAATATATGTTACATAAATTAAATGAAAATGTAAATATACCATTTACAATATTATACGATTTATGGTTTTCGGCCAAGAAATATACATTTTTGCTACTCGATACTCTAAAACATGGTCCTGTCATATTTTAATAAAATACAGTATTATCAAAAAGTCACTATTATTCAATTAAACTGGAATAGTATTGTGTTTATCTCAGGTACCTAAACCGTGTTCATACCTTTAATCTCAATTGGTCCAGTAGTTAAAGTGTGATTGAATAACAAACAAATAAACAAAAACAAACTTTCAGAAAATAATATGATTACCTGTTACCCGTCAGGGCTTTTCCCGCAATCGTAATATACATTAAAGATCACGCATGACCGTGTTAGGACCAACAACCGTGTCAGTTAGGTTATGGTGTATTTCTTTTTTAAAATAAAGGTTTTTAACACACCACCGTGTTAGTTAAGTTATGGAGTACTCTTTAAAAAAAATTAAGGCTTTTTCCCTACATCACCGTATTATGCCCAACAACCGTGTCAGTTAGGTTCTGGAGTACTCTTTTTTTAAAAAATAAATAAAGGTTTTTTTAATACATCACCGCGTTAGGCCTAACAACCATGTTAGTTAACTTATGGAGTATTCTTTAAAAAAAATATAAACATTTTTCACGCATCACCATGTTAGGTTTAACAAACGTGTCAGTTAAGGTTAGGAGTACTCTTTAAAAAAATAACGGTTTTTTTCACGCATCACCATGTTAGACTTAACAACCGTGTCAGTTAGGGTTTGGAGTACTCTAAAAAAATAACGGTTTTTTCACACATCGCACATGATAGGCCCAACAACCATGTCAGTTAGGATATGTGGTATTATTTAAAAAAATATAAAGGTTTTTTTACGCACCACCGTGTCAGTTAGGATATGTAGCCTAGTATTCTTTAAAAAAATAAAAAATATAAAGGTTTTTCATGCATCACCGTGTTAGGCCTAACAACCGTGTCAGTTAGGATATGTAGTATTCTTTAAAAAAATATAAAGGTTTTTTCACACATCACCGTGTTAGGCCTAACAACAGTGTCAATTAGGTTATGTAGTATTATTTAAAAAAATATAAAGGTTTTTTCACGCATCACTGTGTTAGGCCTAACAACCGTGTTAGTTAAGTTATGGAGTACTCTTTAAAAAAAACATAACGGTTTTTTTCATGCGTCACCTTATTAGGCCCAACAACCGTGTCAATTAGGTTATAAGTACTATTTAAAAAAAAATTAATAAAGTTTTTTTAATGGATCACCGTGTTAGGTATAATAACCATGTTAGTTAGCTTATGGAGTATTCTTTTAAAAAAATATAAAGTATTTTTCACGCATTACCATGTTAGACCTAACAACCGTGTCAGTTAAGGTTTTTAGTACTATTTAAAAAAATAAAGTTTTTTTCACACATTACCGTGATAGGCCCAACAACCGTGTCAGTTAGGTTATGTAGTATTCTTTAAAAAAATATAAAGGTTTTTCACGCATCACCGTGTTAGGCCTAACAACCGTGTCAATTAGGTTATGTAGTATTCTTTAAAAAATTAAAGGTTTTCTTCACACATCACCGTGATAGGCTCAACATCAGTATCAGTTATGTTATGTAGTATTCTTTAAAACAATATATAGTTTTTTTCACGCATCACTGTGTTAGGCCTAACAACCATGTCAATTAGGATATGTAGTATTCTTTAAAAAAATATAAAGGTTTTTCACGCATCACCGTGTTAGGCCTAAATACCGTGTCAATTAGGTTATGTAGTTTTCTAAAATAAAATAAAGGTTTTTTTCACACATCACCATGATTGGCCCAACAAACGTGTCAGTTGGGATATGTAGTAGTCTTTAAAAAAATATAAAGGTTTTTTTCACGTATCACCGTGATAGGCCCAACAACCGTGTCAGGATATATAGTAGGCTATTTTTTAAAAAATATAAAGGTTTTTTAACGCATCACCTTGTTAGGCCTAACAACCGTGACAGTTTGGTTATGCTGTACTCTTTTAAAAAATTGGTTTCTTATCACCCAAAACCCGTGTTAGACGTATTTTTATTGTTTTACCGATTTACAACACGTTACTGATTTTCGCCGGGTAGCAATTTTGAGGTTATGTTGGTCACTTTTATTTTCGATTTTATCGTACTTCTCGTGCATTCATATTTTGTATTCTTGCTTTTGGGCACATAATAAAGCATTTTAGTAACAAAAATATCGAAAAATAAGGATATGCTTCACTGCATGTTTACCATAATGTAATTACACAAATATATATACTACCTTACAATTGGCACTCTGTGTAGAAATTTTTTTACATTTAATATTGAAAATTCAACACAAAGTAACAAATTAAAGTCAGTTTTGAAAAAAATTTCAACTAAAATATTGAAAATGTTACATTAAAAGCAATAATTTTGCAATAAATAAAACACATATTAAGATTCTTAAAATAGGATTGAATCTATGTTTATCTCAGGTACCTAAATCACATGTCCAGTAAATAACTACAGTTAACAGATGTTACAAAACTAAAAACTGATAATTATTTTGGGCTGGGTAAGTAGTATAATGACTTTTTTAAAACGGGAATTGGCCTATATGTATCTCTGATACTTAAACCATTTACGTACCAAATTTCATCTCAATTGGTCCAGTGGTTAAAGCGTGATTGAATAACAAACAAACAAACAAACACACAAACAAACAAACAAACACACAAACTTTCAGAAATATAATATGAATTAGGTATATATATATATATATATATATATATATATATAGATGTATATAATATATATAGTTGCCCTGTCTGTCGTTGGTGACGTCGGTGCGTGCTTGGCGCCGTGTCGGAGCCCGGCCGCAGCGGTGGCCCCCGTCGTCTCGTACCCGGGCCCTGCCGTGCCCTGTCGGTTCTATGACTTCTTTCTCTATCGTTGATGGTGTATGGTATATAAATATATATATATATATATATATATATATACATAAGATATACGTCAATCAATGACTAAATATGATATATAAACATAGGACACGCTCCGATCTATGGCCAAGGCGGGCGCACGCAGCTGTGGCGCACACATCTTCCTCGCTGACGTGATGGAAGCGAAATGTTTTTTGTGCGTGTTGTTGACCACCTCACGATGTCGTCGTCATGGAACAGCCCCTGCCCACGGTACTCGCCCGGTCCGTCGTTGCCTACATCGTCGTCGTCGTCGGTACGTACCCGCCGCCGCCGCCGCCGTCGTGTTAAGTGCCTAGACCCGAGCCGGCGGATAGTGTGTTATATAAACATATAAAGTACTTCATCCTATGGCCGCCGCCATCGTGGCCCCAGGCCTGCGGATAGCGCGTTATATAAACATATAAAGTACTCCATTCTATGGCCGCCGCTGCTGCCGTCATCGTGTTACGTGCCCGGGGCCTGCGGATAGCGCGTTATATAAACATATAAAGTACTTCATTCTATGACCTCTCTCTCTCTCTCTCTCTCTCTCTATCTATCTATCTAGCCACAGCCGCCATCGTGGTACGAGCCCAGGGTCTGTGGATAATGCGTTATATAAACATACAAAGTAAGTCTATCTATGACCGCCTCTCTCTCTCTCCCTCGTGGATGGTGTATGATATATGTAGGTGCCTAGCCGGCTGTCGCCATCGTGTTACGTGCCCTCCCGTCGCCATTACGTATCATGCTCGGTCATTTTCGTCATCATGGAACGTACCCAACCCGTCGCCATCGTATACCCTGCCCCAGCTTTGGTGCCATCATAGTACGTACTTATCCCTAGGTGACATTATGGTAAGTACCCAGCCCGTCGCTATTACGTACATGCTCGGTCATTTCCGTCATCATTGTACGTACCCAACCCGTCGCCATCGTATACCCTGCCCTGCTTTGGTGACGTCATAGTACGTACTTCCCCTAGGTATAATATTGTTATAATTAAGTGTAATACACGTCTAATACATACATTTGGGTTACTTGTTACAACATTGGTAAGTTTAAAAAAATGTATTTGAACTTTAGTGGATGAATAGTAGTTAGGTAATAATAGGAATTACCTTAGGAAATCCTATCGTATAGTCTGTACAAATATGCGATATTGCTATTTGGCAAAAAAACAGTATTAATATCAAGTGTCATCTACTACAAGCTTAAAAAAAATATTTTAACTTGAGAGGATTAATAATAGTAGGTATAACCTAAGGAAATCTACAATACGAGATATTGTCTGTACAAATATGCGATATTGATATTTGGCAAAAAAACTGTAAGATCCAGTGTGTCATCCACTACAAGTTTAAAAAAATTTATTTGAACTTAAGAGAAAGTAAATACTTTATATTAATTTTAGGCTTGGGCAGTTATTGTAATGGCATGTAGTTGAAACTACTATGCAAAAACTTTCGTGGGAGTGTACTGAACAATTTCCTAAAGTTTCATGATGATCTGATGAATGGTATAGTAATACATAAAGTAAATACTTTATATCAGTTTTGGAAATGGGCAAGTACTATTATCAATTAATATTTGAAAAATTGTATTAACATCAATTGTCATGCACAAGTTTAAAAAAAAATTTGGTATTTAAACTTGTAGTGCATGACAATTGCACTACATATATATAGGGAGAGTGTATATAGAATAGACCTACATGACGCAGAAATAGACTCAACAGACGTTGAAGACAGGAATGCATACAGGAGAAAGATGCTCGGTTTGAAGGTTCCAGAGAATGAAATCACAAAGAGAGGAGGGGTAAAATGGACGGAGGAGCGGAAGAGGATCCATGGGGACAGGATGAGGGAGGTGTGGAGGATTAGAAGGAGCAAGACATGAGTCGGAGTGCTTTGCGTGATCCAACAGGGTCTATATGCAGATAATAATAATAATAATAATAATAATAATAATAAGGAGAATGTGAGCTAATAGTAGGAATTGAAAAAGTTTTTTTCAAAACAAATAGGACTTCGTTTAAAGAACTTACAAAATTTTGGATAAAATCTTTTATTATAAGTTCCTAATGGAGCTTTAAAGATTTTACCTTAATATATTTTTTTCCATGAAAAAATACATATTCTGATTTTGTTATCCCTATGTTCTAATGAATTTAAGATAGGTAACCTAACCATATAATAATAGACAAATCATAATAATTCTAGTGTATAGCTACAGTAATATATCCTTTGAACACATTTTACTGTTATCATTGTAAATCATTGGTGAGAGATTTTCCTTTGATTAATGAATAAGTTGAAAACCCATGTTAATGTATGTTGTTGGGACTTTTAGATTATTCTAGGCTGGGCAGTTCTACATCTTTTTTACTTTGAATATTATTTTGCTTAAGCATATAAAATATACTTTTGTAATTTTTTTCTTGAGGTATTTTTAATTAAACCTTGTAAAATAATAAGTTTGGTAATATGCAATTTATAAAATAAAACCAAAATTTCCAATGTATTCATACCTTCCAATGTATGGTAATTATTTAATACAAAAAAATTACTGAAAACACAAAATAGCTTTAATGATTAATTTGATGTGTAAATATAGCAAATAAAGGTATTTAACTAATCTCTATAAAGTTAAACAATTGCATAATGGTAAACATTGCTGAATTAAAAAGAATTAGTTTTCCTTGTGCAACAATACACTAAAACTAAACATATGTGATGTTCATAGTATTCCTACTCAACAGAGAAACAGGCTGTAGGATTAAACATAATTTTATTTTTAGTAACATGAAGACTAAAGGTAAATTTAGTTACACAAGGGAGGGGTGTACAAAAAAATCAATTAATATTAAATCTTCCCTTCAAGTACTGGAACTTTTTGAAACTTGCGTAATATTTTAACTACAAAGGTTTATTTGAAATTCTTGTAGGCTACTTATTAGAAATATCAATTAGATTTGAAAGTTTAAAATGATAGCCATTATTATATAAATAAGTAATTTTTAATTTTTTCTCTTACAGTGGCAATTTTGTCATAAAATAATTTCTGCCTTATAATTATTTGTTGTGTTGTGGATTTTAAAAACTATATCCCATAGTAACACTGAGTTACATTGTGTTTAAGAGTTTGTAAAAAGAATTTGTAAAATACATTCATTAAGTTTTGTAGTTGCTTTTTTTTAATATATGACTTCATGAATTGTCTTTTTGTTTTTTGATGAAGAGATAAGAAGCAATGGTGCAATGGATACATTAAATGGTAAGTACATGTCCTTAGATCAACATCTGTGATGTGTCGATGTAATTCATTAAAATACATTCTGTTTTCTACTAGATATTCTACCACTTGGATTATCTTTCATTAAACTATTTATTAGCAAGATTTCTTCACCGAAACTGAATTACAGAAAGATGTTGATTGGTAATTATAATTAAGGCTGGTATCTTTTAACTACACATGCTCCTGTTAAAATATTGCTGCCAAACATAAGGGTAATACACCTAAATAAATAGGCAGTGTTAGCCTGTTTTGTTTAAATCCACTGATGCTGTCTATGGTGTGACATAATATGGGGGAGGGGAGCGATAACATATTATGCAGTTAGATGGACAGTCAGACTGTCCCATTAACACGTGTTTCCTATATATAATGGGATCCCTCTAGTAGTAAATATTGGCATTTATAAATAGGCGAGTGGCAACTATTCCTAAAATAACACATTAGAAATAACAACTGGATTACTTTTTTCATAATCGAGACCATATATATCAAATTAATTAATGATACATTAATATATTCAAAATATAAAAAATTCAAAAGAAAATGGTGACACATTTGAATAATGTGTCAATCAATGAAATGTGACAGGAATACAAAGCATTAGTCACTATATAATTTGAATGACATGTTCAATATAGCCTGTGTCAAAGCCTATATAACACATGCCCATAATAATTATTTTGCAAGAAAGGAAACACGTAAGATCTCATCTAGAAAGTACTATATGCTGAACTTAAATTAAAACCATAAAAAACATGTTAAAAATCTAAGACTAAGTATTCACAATCTATTTGTGGATTTCAAAAGGCATTCTGTATTGTTTTAAGACAGTAATAAATAGCAGTAGTTGTTAACTGGAACCAAAAAAATATTCCACTTTTTCGTTTATAAAAGAAAACAAATGATTTTATACAAAAACAACGATATACTGCGCTTGTCGAGCAGCAGTCAACACCAGCAATAGAAATGTCCAACACATGCCATGAATTTATATTTAAACTTTTAATAAAATATTTATTTAAAACATAATAATATTGTATTGAAATTACACACACACACACACACACACACACACACACACACACACACACACACACACATATTTAAAATTAAAAGCATTTTATAAGTACAAAATAATATAATGGTCAGTAAATTTAAATCTATTTATTATATTAGTTTTCACAAACATATAGATGTACGAGAGGTTATATAATTTGATATTTTTTGTACACACAAGATTTTTTATAACTTAAAAACTTTACAAAAATACAATCTCATTTAAACAAACTTCTGTTACTAATCCATACATTATTTTCATTGATTTTTTTTACCTTTATTTACAAAAGCTGAATATACACAAAATTTGCATATCCATAGTAGTACAAACATATTAAAACACTAGTACACACATATTAAAATGCAGCAGTTTTACAGGGTTAAGATTACAAAGTTATGTACACTTATAACTGTAAAATTCATTTGAATTTAGAATGCCTTCCGCCAAAGCATGTACAAGGCGCTCCCCACTATTGCTCTTACTTATCTCTTTCTAGAACTGTATTTCAAAGCTTACTTCATGTCAAGTTGACCTACACAACTTTTAACCTAGCTTGCAATGAAATCCTGAACACCCAGATTTAAGCTGTTGCAAATACATTTATGTAGACTGTATAATTTACAGATTATTGCAAGACAACATAACTTTGTATAAAAATTTAAAATATAGCTATGTTAAAGAAATTACTATGTTTGAACAAATTATGTTGTAACAAGCTTGAATACTCATTTTAAAAAGTTTATTTCATTTCAAGGGAACGTTTTACATAATAATAATGCATGTTATATCAAATTGAATTACAACTCTCAGTTTAACTGAAATGAACACAAATATAATATTTGGTATATGTTGGTAGTGCGCAGAATCACTGGTTTGACATTATGACTGTAGAAGCAAAAATTTCACTGTGAAATAACTGGCCTACTGTTATGCAGAATTTGCCTTTTTAAGTTTACACCAAAACTTAAGCTTTGTGTAAAGTACAAAAAAGCTTAAAATAATTTCAACAACTTTTCACAGTGCTTTTGATAAATACAAAGTGAGATATCTTTTAGTGACTGTAGTAATTACAATAGGTTTCATATATTGTTCAAGCATGGAGCCCTTAAGGCTGATTAATCACAAAAACTTGGGAGGTGTGACATGTCAGTCTTTAGACGAAACTCTCCCCAAATAACATATTCAAAATTAAATTTTGTCTAAGGCTGATTAATCACAAAAACTTGGGAGGTGTGACATGTCAGTCTTTAGACGAAACTCTCCCCAAATAACATATTCAAAATTAAATTTTGTCTAACATATTTCAACTAAATTTTCTGAACTGACATTGGAGGAGAGATCTCGCCAACCCCTTTTCTAATGGACAAGTGATAAAGGCAAAAAACTTAGTAGGTAGTAAAAAAATGTTTAATATTAAATTTAAACTACTGTATTCCAGTATGCAATCTACACCATACCGGTCTTCTGCTTCTCATTCAATCCAGCACTCTTCCTTACTGATTCCAAGGCCATGAGAGTGATCGAACATGTTAGTGACATAACTGCAAACATTACAGCTGTATGACATTTTCCTTGTATATTTTTAAGAACAATAAGTTGTGCACTAACTACACAAATGAATTCTGTGAGGATTTTTGTCAGTGTTATTTGCATATATATTTTTAAGTGAGCAAGTTGTGTAAATTTAAAACATACACAAATAACAGCTGTAAGATTTCTTGCCAGTATGCCATGCACATGTTCTTTTAAATGAGTAAGTAAATGTATTACTACACAAATAACATCAGTAAAGCTTCTCACTAGTGTGATTTTTCATTTGTGTAAATTGTGTACAATTTGTGTAAATTTATAACTATACAAGTCAAAGCTCTGAGTGGTGAACTATGTCTGAAGTGGAACTATATCTTCCACTTCTGCCTGAAAAAATGATTAACATTATGCAATTCACACTTAGAGGGAAAATCATTAGATGTAGCAATGTTTCTGAGTATGAAACTCAGTCCAAAAACAGCAATATAAAGCTGGAAGTGTTAGTGGTTATAGTGGAACAGTTGTGATATCATCCTGTGAATGCATGTAGTGTCACATACAACTCGAAAAACTACTTCACGGTAGACTAAGATGTTGAACAATAGGCATAGTACAAACATGAAAGCTGCAATTTATTTTTATAGGCTATTCACCTGTATGTATTATAACGTGTGTTCTAGGGCTACCAAAATGTCTAACTTTATAACTACACACATCACATACATAAGGCTTTTCTCATGTATGTATTCTCAGATGTGTTCTAAGTTTAGAAAAGTGTGTAAATTTAAAACTACACAGATCACAGTAATAAGGCCTTTTATCTGTATGTATTCTTGTGTGATGTTTAAGATTACAAAGTCTTGCACATTTGTAACTACACACATCACAGGCATAAAACTATTAATCTGTATGTATTCTCAGGTGTGTTCTAAGGTTGGAAAGTTGTGTAAATTTAAAATTACACACAACTCACACACAAGGCCTGTATGTATTTCTTTGTAACTTTTAAGGCTACCAAGTCTTGCACATTTATAACTACACACATCACAGGCTTAAGGCTTTTCATTTGTAGGTATTCTCTTGTGTCTTCTAAGGTTGGAAAGTTATGCACATTTATAATTACACACATCACAGGCATAGGGCTTTTCACATGTATGTATTCTTTTGTGACGTTTAAGTCTACCAAGTTCTCTACAGTTATAACTACACACATCACAGGAATAAGGCTTTTCACCTGTATGTATTGTCATGTGTGTTCTAAGGTTGGAAAGTCATGCACATTTATAATTACACACATCACAGGCATAGGGCTTTTCACATGTATGTATTCCTTTGTGACGTTTAAGGGTATAAAGACGTGCACATTTGTAACTACACACATCACAGGCATACGGTTTTTCACCTGTATGTACTGTCATGTGTGTTCTAAGGTGGACAACTTGTGTATATTTATAATTACACACATCACAGATAAAGGCTTTTCACCTGTATGTATTTTTTTGTGTTTTTTAAGATCACCAAGACGTACACATTTATAACTACACACATCACAGGCATAAGGCTTTTCACCTGTTTGTATTTTTTTTGTGACTTTTAAGATTTCCAAGACTTGCACTTTTATAATTACACACATTACAGACATGAAGCTTTCCACCCGTGGATCTTCTCATGTTACTTTTGAGAACACACAGACTTGCAATTTCATCATTGCTCACACCAAAACACAAACTTTCCTTAGTTTTAATTCTCACTACACTCTTCTTATAAATATTTACAACACTGTTCTTTACTTGCAACATTTCCACCTACTTTTGTTTTCTTAGTTTCAGTGTGGGATATCACATGGCTGCTTGTAGAACAACATTTTCTATGTAACTCTAAATTTAGAGGTGAAGTAAAAGATACAGAACATTGGCAGCATGAAAATGAATCTGCAACAAATACACATACAATTACAATACAGGAATATACACAAACATCCATAAAGTAAATTGTTTATATATCTTGCCGAGGTAGCACTGCAATAGCATTACAGTGCTTGCATGATAGTTGCTTACGTGCTTTGTAGTGAATGCCAAATCTACCAGGTTTAAAGAGAAAATGCGATGAGCGATTCAATGGTAAAGAGATACGTAGGTCAGTTTAATGCAGGTTATGATCTATGCACAATGACAAAGTGGGTGTCTATTTTTGGTTAGTGCCTTAATGTGTCCTTAAATAATGCCGACAATGTTGACCAATCATTAACATATACGAAAATCTTGATACACCTTGATATATATAATACAAAATATGAAGTACCTATAGGAGGCATTAATGCCCGTATATAGGTTGGTATTTTTAAATACTTTTAAAAATTGTATCTATCAGTAATATTATTATAAAATTTAAATTTAACAGATATTTAACTTAAAACATTTTTATATTATAAAATTAATTTAAAAAAAATTGTTTATAAAATATCTCTACTTAGATCACATTATTTTTTAAAAATTGTCCATTTAACTTTTTGTTTAGAGTTTTAGATCCACATTCAAAAGTTTTTAAAGCATTTGGAAGAACATTATAATATTTCTTATCGTAATATGTATAACATCTTTGACCATTATTATCTAGATATATTAAGGTTTACCCTTAGTTGAAAAGCAAGAAACGAAATGCGATTTTATATCCACAGTAATAAAAGATGGAAGCAAAAATCGAACATTAAGACAATTTTAGCAGCAATCATGCCTTTAATTTTAATTACTTATATTTTAAATACCACCTTTACTTATATATAATAAGCATTAACTTTTTTCTTCTAATATAATTATTTTTCAACTTAAGGCAATCTTTTATTTTACAGACTTTTATTTATGATACTGAAATTTGTGAAGCAAAATATTTACTTTTAAAAAAGACTTTGTATAATTACTTCCTTATCTTAGTATTGAAATACTCTAATTATATTTTAATTATTTATAAATCTATGCTTATAAATATTTATTTAAATAATAAAATAAATATTTATTTAATCTGAAATGTGTATGTACTCAAATACATTATAATACCATAGTAATACCCTATAGAGATATAGAGATATCTATGTGTAGGAAAGCAACTTACACTAACTTATAACAGTAAATATGAAACTACTTACAATTATATAAAAGAATAGCCATTCATAATCCAATGTAAAAGTACAAATATAAAATGTTTAACTTCATTAAATTTTTTGTCATAATAAGAAAATATCTCACATAAAAGTAATACACATTTGGTAGTAAAAAAATAAATTTTATGTCAAAAGTAATATATAATACAAATAGTTTATTAAAAATATTTTCTTATAAGTTTGCAATTACACTATAGATTTAATAATCCATTTTAAAGTTTATTCTTCCTTCAATTAGAGTTGTGTAATATTTTGAGATCCTTAAGGAGAATGTTACATGTGTAAACCTCTTTAATATAACTAATTTTACTACCAATAGTTTTACATATTTGAGGTAGTAGTATACATTTATTTTTGGTTATATATACTATTTAAATAAGTGCACTTATTTTTCATTTCATCATAATGAAAGGAACAGATTCAAGTGCAAAAAGTTGATCAATGTTAGGAGGCCTTTTATCATTTAAAAATTGATTATTAAAAACAATTTTTAACAATTATGCTTGAAGATTTTGCAACTTATTTCTATGAGATGGTAAACAGCCATCTGATAGAAATATCCGTGAAAGCTGAGGCAACAAAATACTATCAGGGGGTGATAGGAAACTGTATTCTAAGACTGGAAGGCTGACAGATAGAAATGTTCTGTCGGTTATTAAGATAGCCATAGTGCAGTCAAAACTTATAAATGTGTTGTTTAAAAATAAGTGAAGATGATCCAGGATATTATGCTGGGTGAGTTCCTATCCTCTGTTCACTTGCACAGATTACAGGGACAGGAATTGGCTTGAATCTGCAAGATCCTTGCATTAATGGGTAGACAGTCGAGATTTGAAGGTGCTGTTGGCTAGGTGTGTAATCCACATGACCAAGATGGTAGTCTAGATCTTGAAATGCCAGCAGGAGGGAAAAATTGTTTGGCTTTCAGGACCCTGAAACCTTCAGAAGAATAAGTTAATAAACGGACGGCCAAAACTCTGTTAAAACTCTGACTCTGTTGACCATATTAGGAACATCTGTAAAAGTTAATTCTTTGCTTAACTGTGTTAAAGTACTCACCATTTTGTTTTAATGTACTAGGAGTTGCTTCTGTTGCTGAGTGGTCCTCTTCCTCACAACAAACTTGTATTGTCTGTTATAACAAGACATTCCTAACTGAATTAATTGGAAAACAAAATACCGTTAAGTATCTAGGTGGCAACATTGTGGGACTAGAATAATGCAGGCACACATAAAATTTTGAAAAATGTTTCTGGCATGGGTGAAAATTACCAAGACAATACACACAATGAAAGCAGTATCAAAATCCTTCCTTTCATAAAACAAGTGCTAAGGCCTTGTTTCATGAAAGTTACATTTGTCAGTAAAATTTAACGAACTAGTGCAAAATAGTAGTTACATGTGTTTCACGGACAAAATATACAAGACAGTCAATTTTAACTATAACATTTTACAGTTTCACACCAGTAACTTTTAACATTTTTCACAAGTTACAAGTTTACACCAGTGAAAACAAAAAAATTAACCCACAACCAGAGTTGGGTAACTTTTGTAATTGATTTATTTTTGTTTTTGAAAATTATTTACAGTTGTTAAGTGTTTAAAGAACTTTAATCTATAATCAGAATCAGTTTTTTCCTTGTACTACTGTTTTGTTTTACTGTTCTTACAGTACAGTCAACCTCAGATATAATGCGGTTGAAGGGACGAAATGTATATGAGCACTGTAACCGAGATTACAGTAAACGACTTTGTAAATAGCGGAAATGCTGTATGTAGTGAAAGAAAATTTTCACAGTACAATACTTTGTACTGTGTACATAATTAATGGCTATTTAATTACAATTTATTATACATATTACATATTTTGAAATATATTTTGGTTAAAACTAATAGAAAATAAATACTGTACAGTCTAGTACATACATGCAACACAGTGTGTACAATGTTGTAAGGGTTCGTGAGATTGAAGTTTCCCCCCCACTAAGGTGTACAGAGTATGTATGTATGTATGTATGTATGTGTGTGTGTGTGTGTGTGTGTGTGTGTGTGTGTGTGTGTGTGTGTGTGTGTGTGTGTGTGTGTGTGTGTGTGTGTGTGTGTGTGTGTGTGTGTGTGTGTGTGTGTGTGTGTGTGTGTGTGTGTGTGTGTGTGTGTGTGTGTGTGTGTGTGTGTGTGTGTGTGTGTGTGTGTGTGTGTGTGTGTGTGTGTGTGTGTGTGTGTGTGTGTGTGTGTGTGTGTGTGTGAGGGAGGGAAGGGAGAGAGAGAGAGAGAAAACCAGTGGGACAGAGAGAAAAGATATGCAAGTGAGAGGTCATGTCCCAATTCTGTCACCATAGCTTCCTCCTTTTCCTTCACTATAGCTGAGTAGTAACAATTTGTAAACTCAGATTGACAGACTCTGTGTCCCTGAACTGTTGGAGAGAGCTGGAGAGGGGAATTCTCCTACATGCATGAGAAATTTTCACACAGGCCGTTTACAAAGTGGCTAGACTACAAGTATAACAGCAGCATAACAGCGCTGTATCCGAGTTCACAAAGCGTTGTAACCGAGCCTAAAATACATGTACACTTAATATAGAATATTGGGGACATTATGAAAATAGTGCTATAACCGAGTTAGCATTCTAACCGAGGGCGTAATAACCAAGGTCGACTGTATTACTTTGAAATTGTTAACTAAGAAATTTAAACTAAAATCGACCCTAGCCCCTGTTTCACAATTTTGTCCTATTGTGTTATTTTTTTTTGTACTTATAAAAATTTAACTAATTACTATGTGTGGAACTCTTCCTCAGATAACAAATTATCAATACAGTCATACCAGCATCGAAGACGTATATTTAGAACAAGAACAAATGTAGAATTTATCAGTGTGTACAAGTTCAGTAAAAGGTTTAAATTTCATCTATTAAAATGTAATTGCTTCTTCAGAATATAGGATTTAGACTTAAACATGCGACAAAAAAACAAATCAAGTACTTTCAGAAAATGTACAGTTTGTGTAGTAATATACTGGGTAAGCTAATGGAGGTCAATACCATGAAACTGATGATATACATAGCATTTCAAAAAGCAAGCATCCATTAAGAATTGCATTCAGTTGTGAAAGCTTTAAATTACATAAAATTTGCATGAATGGTTGATTGGCCCAATAATAATAACGATATTACTATCATGTTTTCTAGATTATCATAAATGCCATTGGTTGTAGGTTATGTGGATGGAACCCTTATAACTGACTCTCCAACAGAGAACGAACAGCAATATATAGACAGACACGGAAAGCATTGTATAAATATTATTAAAATTGTATTTCTTTATTGGGAAAATAACAGAGTTATTATAGACCAAATGTAAAAAAATACGTTGTTTTAGTTATGATTTTTACGTTTTACACCGGTTTTTACAGAAACTACTTGACTTACACCTCTGGGTCTACTTTTGTAGAATTTTCAGTTCAAAAACCATAAAGATTACCTCTTAATTTAGGTTCCTAGAATTTCAGTATGGCTTAATTTCCTTCTTTTACCAGGAATTATGACAAACTTTTCACCAGCTGTAACTCGCTAACAAAGCATTTGCGAACCCATGTATATATAAAATTTTTTCATCACTTTTACTGGTAGAACTCAACCTGCAATTTTTTTCCATTTCTTTCTGGAAACATCCTGTATATTGACCAAAATTTTAATGAAATATGATGAACCATTTTTGAAAAATTAGGCTAATTTTGTCAGCAGCTTCAGAATTGGATATTTTTAAGATAATCATTGAATGTAGGATAGCCTATGTAATACTTTCTTCAGAACATAGGACTTTTTTCTCTTTTAATCATGATTTCCAATTAATCAACACTGACGATATTCATTTATGTCAAATGACTATGACTCTACTGTACATATACAAAAGTACAAAAATTCGGTTCTGTATTTACAAAGCCAGGGATGAAAATATTCGACCAGTGATCATTTTTGCATAACACTGAGTAATTTGAGGAACACATGTGTGACTTTACCTTGTATAACTTAAAGTTAAGTATAAAACTTACATTGTGTTCAGCAGAAGATACATCTGAAGGGTCTTTTTCTTCATGTTCTGTTGGTTCATACCTAAAAACAAAGAATAAGCACTTTCTCACAGAAATATTAATTTTAAAATACAGTGATCATCAGTTATAACACACATTTGCAAAGGTTAAACATACCTACGTTTTAGGGCCAACAGTGGTATATCTTGGTAAAATACAGCATTTTACAAGTAGAGACAAAATGCTATACATTCACATCATAGCAGGAAAGGGGGAAATCTTATTGGTTTGTGTATGTTCGTAGAAATAAAAATATAAGTTTTGAATGTGAAAATGTAGTAATGAAAAATTTAAGAAAAAATTCAATCAACACTTAGTTCTTGTTGAATTATTTTCTTATATCACAGGCTCATTTCACCTACTGAAATTAGGATCAATTTTTGTTTCATTCCCAAATAAAAATACTACTAATTGTAAATTGTGTCTGTCATCACAATATGTTGGCAAATATCTGCACCGTTCTTTATATTTTACTTTGTACTATGCAACTTAATATATATATGAAATTGATATAGTATTTTGTATTATGCTATTTACAAGATATGTATATATATATATACATACATATCTTGTAAATAGCATAATACAAAATACTATATCAGTTTCATCAATTCAAAGACGCCACTGATTTTTTTTAGACACACTGTAGTTTTTAAGGATCATTACAAAGTAATATACAAATAAAAAAAAATCAAATTTAATAAAAAATCGTACATATTTACTTGAATATATAATGGTCAAGTAGTTTAATGTACTAAACTAAACCTTGGGATTATGACACCTAATACTAAATAGTTATTAAGGTTATGTTTGTAATGAAACTACATATTTTAATATCACTATAACTGATGAAAAACACTTTTAATAATCACTCTCAAACACTAGTAATTTCACCAGTTTCAGAGTTAGAAGATTCATAATTGCCTGAACAGCCATTATCAGGATTTTCTTATAAAATGTTGTTCAGAAGCAGCCACTGATTTAGTTAGGCCATTTTTCTTGAATTATTGCAATAAAACTACTGGTATTTTATCTCATGTTGTTAAAACTCATTATGCAGCTGCAGATACCATTCTTGCCAGATGGTGTGACAGATAACTTTTCAATTAATAACCATGCTTAATACTCTTGTACCCCCTGCAGGGAGGGGTGCAGACTAGCTGCACATTGAGAGGATTTAGATGTCCCTCGCAGTACCCGAGTCTAACACACACTACACCTATGGTTTCAACACTTTACACTCACACTTACATTTAGGGAGGAAAAAATAGCCTCATTGTGCTTTTCGCTTAAAAAAAAAAATTCTTGTCGCCCATATTATATGATGAGGTCCATTAAAGTAGTTGAAGCTAGCTAGTCACTCCACTTAGAATCACTACCAAATCACAATTTTTAGTTTTAAGATTAGTTTTTATTTCTACAGATGTTTTGCTTTTAAACGCATCAATATTGTTTGTTGAATTAATGGGATTCTAAAGGGTTCCTGGCTTCCTATTACAAATGACATTCAAACAGTCGTTTATCATATCTGCTGTCATTTTTGTGCCAAAATAATTAAATTTTTGGGGAAGATTTCATTCTACAGAATGGTGTTCCTGCTAACAATTACATAAGGTGGCAACTTATGACCTTCATCTGTTATGAATAGGATGACCGTGACATGGTGTTTTTCATATTTCGTAGTTATTTTATTTTTTCTTGCACCCTTAGAATTCACTATATAATTTCGTGACATATGAAAACAAATAGGCATTTCACCCACATTGCCTATTTGGCTGAATGCATGGTTACTCATTTTCTGAAGGTCAATAATATGACATCGGAAGCTCGAAAAGTTTACTTCGAAATCAATGCCGTAGAGGCAGATATTGATAATGCATAAACTCATTTGACCAACCTCTTGTAGCCTTAAATAAATTTATCCCATATTTTGTTGCTGCTTCCATTGTTGATACATTATTTGATGTTTTACTGGTAGACATTTATTTCTAGTATCAATCACGAACTGTAGGATGGCTTCATCAACTGCACGATAGCATCCTTTTATAGATCCAAAAAATATTTTAACTTGGCTTTGCATGCAGAACAGAATGTATGTATTTTGCACCACCTGAAAATATTTGCTTCACTTATTGTAAATTCCCGTTCTGCAGTTCTGTTTTTGTTCAGTGAGTAAAATAACTTTTTGTTTCATTAGTGCTTCAAAAAGTACTCTCACTGAAGACATTTTATTTACAGTACTTTTTTTAACAACCTAGTTCTTACTAAGAAATACAAAATTCAAATGAAAACACTCTTTACTCACCGGCAATGGCAAAACAAAATAACACAATTGTAGAAGGGGGTGGGTTCTGTAGATTAGTATCTACTTCCTTTCTGGAACAATCCATATTAAGAAATGTCTGTAAACTGCTCAAGATATCTACATCATCAGTCTCATATATAGAATAAAAGAACTCTTAGAAACTTCCTCACAGTTTCAAGTTCTCCACCATCAAAGTTGGAAGTGTTACCATTAAAAGAATCAAAAAGGTCGTCACATGTTTCAACAAATTTTGCAGTCACTAAAGCTTGTGATTGAAGAGAATCTGTAACAAAACACTACCTAATTATTTTACTTCTCTATTGACATAACACTGATTATTGCTTATTTTAATAGTTACAATGTATAAAAATGATTTATTTCATTTAAAATTATTGAATACTGACAAACATTTATGTACAATGAGAGAAACCTTGTCTAATTATGAAGAAACAAAGCATGTTAAACCTTGCACAATGTGTACCTTAGAAAGCATACACATTACTTTAATTCTTGTTGACTATACAGTATTTCCTTATGTAACTCCTACATCCCGAAATAAGACATATTCGGGGTGGTTGAGCAGTAGGCATTCTTGAAATTGTTATGGAAAATTTCTTTCATTCCAAGTACAGTACGAGTATACTAGTCAAATGATTAGGTCGCTGTACAGGGCAATTGTCCAAAATACTGATGTAGTGGGCGGTATCTATCTTCCAATTAATCCTGGATATGGTGAGTAAGTTGATTTTTTATATCTCTAGCTTCTTTGTATTGACCGAAAATTCTTTGTTTTGAACTTCTTATATGTTGATGACTTGTCTCCACTAGCGGTGTGTTTACAGGTGTCTGCTTTGATGACTGATGTCTTGAAGTGAATCTTTTAACGAGATATTCAGTCAAATGAGTACAAGTATCTTGAATTAGATTTTTTATTACAATTATTTTCTAAACGTAATATTACCCATTCTTAATTCCGCCATTTCTAAATTTAAAGTAGAACAGTCACTCTAATCTCAATAATTAGTTAAAGTAGTTTTAATATCATCCCAAGCATAAATGTTTCAAGTAACTACAGTATCTAAGGCTATCATTTTAATTTGGCAAGCACATTGAAAACAGATATTCATTCTGAAAATCATTCCTATTTTGAGTTACAAAAAATTTATTTATTAACTTGTCACAATTACGCCACATATTGAAATAAATCTATTGAGAATATCAGGCTCACCACTATGTTCTGGAATATTGTCCAACATGTTTAGCTATTGTATGTAGGTATTATTTATTATATTTAAATTATAAAAAATTAACAATAAAGATCAGTAAATAATAAATGGATTTACTTACAGTAAAACCCAAAATCGTTCATTTTGCAGAGCACTGTATAGGCCTATATATCGCACTCAAAAAAAAAAAAAAAAAAAAAAAAAAATCACAAAAATGTTATCTTGATTGTTGGTTATAGATCTTCAACCTATTGATTCTTGCAGATGTTCACTCTGCAACCGACTTGATTATTCATTTAATGGTTAAGACCGGCACATGTTGTATTATTAACTTCCTTGAGGTGTCCTACCGACTGCATTTTACGTTTTTTGTCGAGGTAATTGCTTTTTAAAAAAACAATTTTAATTTGTTACAATGAATTTATTTACTCTAAGTTATTACAACAAACTATGCAACACTCACATATGTACATCGATGTGCATGGAAAGAAATCTAGTCTAACTGTAAAGAAAAAAGTTTGTGGCCGAGTCACTTCGATCACCGAGCTCCTATTGTTTTTTTAAGACTGTACATCATATAGTTTTATTTCAATAAATTTTGCACTCACTACTTTAAATTAAAAAGTAGTGTACAACACTTTTTACAAATAAAAACACATTTTATATGTACCGAAACACAATTTGGTTGAGCTCTCTCTCTATAGCGGAGAAAACTAACGTTCCCTCAACGCAGTAAAAAAGAGATTTTACTGTATATATATATATATATATATATATATATATATATATATTATATACTATCAAATCAAATAAGCCGCCTCGGTGGTCTAGTTGATAGCGTACTGGGCTTTCACCCCGAGGATCCGGGTTCGATTTCATTTTCATACGCTTGGCATTTTCATACGCTATAAATCATCCCATCGTCTGCATTAGCCCAAATGTGCACAATATGTCGGACGAAAAAAAAAAAATAAACTATCAAATAACACTGAAAATACAAAAATGAACCCTGTCTGTTGTCAAATTAAATTTCTTAATTTCAATGGAATTTTGAAAATTCAAAATGCTAATTTATGCAGCTTTTAACGCAGATTACAATGGTGAAATCAGATTTTCAAAACGTTTAAAAGACAAAAAAATTATGAATTTTTAAAGTTTTGAAAAGACTTAAATTTATTTTGAAACTTTTGAATGAATTTCGCTGGTTAAAGAACTTACGCAAGCTATTACCATAATCGATTTCTGTGCCAAGTGTGAATCAAATCGGATCAAAATTGTGATTGTGTTAAACACGTGCACGCTCACGCATACGCACACACCCGCACGCACGCGCGCACACACACACACACACACACACACACACACACACACACACACACACACACACACACACATTTAAAAAGTGATCTGGGGGTCAGAATTGGAGCTCATTTCAAAGTTTCGGGTCTGTGTTCCCTATAATGAGTTACGGCAATAAGAAAATAACTTACAGATTTCTCCCACAAAACTCCCAGCTTGTATTGAAACAACTTTGTTAATATTAATCGACTGTTATCCAGTAGTTGCCAATACTGTTAAAACAAGTTGCTACAGTGTAATGCACCGAAGTGGTACTTACCCGGCCCTGATACCCCAAAATGTTTCTTGTTAACAGCAGTGTCACTCAGGGATTACAGTAATTACTAAAGTTGGACCTTTGTGAGCGCAAGTTAATTAGTTACCGCTTCCTAAGAATGTTTATCAACAGGTAAAACAATATGACAACCGAGTGGTCCAATCTAAGTTCATAGTTGATTTTCGGGAAAATTACTAGTCACTGCTTAAAACAACTAATATTTTCAGCGATTATTTATTGAAAAATGACCTCTTGGAGCTGTAATCCTTTTTTTGCATTTATTTATTTCTTACAATATAAATCTTGTAGATTAAATGAGTAATACATATAAATGATCTATAACGTGTATAAGACTTAGTGAAATAAATTATGCTGCTTATGACGCTTAAGTCGTCTGTTGTCCAATTCCACACCTAAAACCTGGATGTCTTCGACGTTCGAATGTTGATGTAGTCTCGTCTTATGCCGAGAGGTGCATCTTGTGTTATATCCTTTACATACTTCAAGTCCAGGTCTGCATGGTCATCATTCCTCTATTACCATCTTGCATTTGTCATTGCACAAATAATAAGATTTTGTACTCGCTGGATAATCTGTTGATTTGAGGGTTTTATAGACCCCCAAAGTTCAGCACCATATGTCCAAATAGGCCTAATTACTGATATGTACAATAATCTCTTGTGGTACACGGCCAACTGAGATTTTCGTCCCATCAGCCAATACAAATCACGCAGTTTTTGTTTGATTTGCTCTGCTTTCTTACATACACGATGCTTCCACGTAAGGTGTTCATCAAGATGCATTCCAAGATATTTGGCAGATTTATTCTGTGGAATTCGTTTATTATTAAGATACACCCCATAACTTGAGAGCTGTAATCACGGTAACATCCAGTACCGGGACTTTGAGTGGTCGCCGTTCAAAATTTACACCGCGTTTTAAAAGGTCTTTACACTTTGTACGTTTGATTCGTTTCCCAGCAAAATTCGTTTAGCAGTTTCAAAATGGCGATTATTTTAAATTTTAAACACGTATTCAACTTTTTCCTTTAAAATCTGATTTCACCATCAATAGCGTTTTGACTATTCAGAATTGATTGAAACTGAAAAAATGCATTTGATGGCGGTCTAGGTTTGTTTTTCTAATTTTAAATGTTGTTTGAAATTCCAATATATGCAGATTTGAATGACGGTTTTGAAAAAAACGATAAAATATAGCTTACAAAATTCGCTTCCATCACGTCTTTAACAATTGCGTGCCGCAATTATTTTAATCTTATGTTATGTCAGTAATTTTTTCTCAATTTTTAATTTCAACAACAAAATTTGTGGGTTTTTTAAAAATCAATATGTTAATTCATACAGTTTTGAATGCTAATTACAATAGTAAAATCACACTTCAGAAATTAAAAAAATGCGTTTGAAATGTCCGACATTTTAAATTTTTTGAAGAAATTCTCTGGGTAACGAAAAGTTTTTCAAGCTATTACTAAAACTGATTTTTGTACCAAGCGTGCGCGCACACACTCACTCACTCTCTCTCTCTCTCTCTCACACACACACACACACACTTCCTTAATTGATGTACATAGTTGCTCGTGAAAAATAATATAAACATCTGAAAAATGAATTAAAATGGTTTTCTTTTGTTTATAAATTGAAATAAATTTAAAAAAAGACGCTTGATGGCGGCAGGTGTAATTTTCAAGTAAAATTTTAATTAAAAAAAAATCTTTTTTGAAATATTTAAATGCGGCTTCGAGGTGTTGTCCGACCTTCAGCAAATACGTAATAAAAAGTTAATTTCCCCGTTTTCATTAATTACAAAATTACGACTTCTCGTATTTTACTGAATAAATATTTGATTTAGATTTTACTGAATAATTACTGCAAATGCGCAGAACAAACTTCTCTTGCGCATGCACTTTGACATTTCGTTTTTGATTCTTTACAGATAACACACATAGTTTAACAGTGGTTTTTAATTTCAAAATATAAATGTTGAAAGTTAAACTTAAAAATCCTGTAATTACACAAAAATCATTATTTTGCAATTGATTGTAATCAGCGTTAAAGTTTGAATTTTAGAGCGTTTAGCTGAAAAATAAAGGAATTTGTAAAAAAATTAAACACCAACAGCTGTCGAGTTTAAAATGTTTATCTATTGCTTCTCTCTCTCTCTCCCCCCCACATACATATATATATATATATATATATATATATATATATATATATATATATATATACATATCAATGGCCTAGCTGAACAACGAACAGCCGAAACTATAATAGCTAGAGACTTAAAATTTTCAGGTTACCCTAGTACCACCATGTAGGGGTGCACTAAAAACCTATTTTCCAATATTCAACACCTATAGGGGTAGAAATGGGGTACACGAGTTTTTATTGGAAAAAATATGTTTTTAGTCGGATCTTCTTTAAGTTTAACATAATTACTCTAAAACACAAATAATGATATACGTTTTTCACCATTTTCTAAAATACATCACCAAAAGGGATTAAAAAGGTGTAGAAAATGTAAAAAGGAAGATAGAATTCTGTATTAGAGAATTTTTTTTTGATCGCATATTCTAGATACATACTCTGAAACACAAATAAACACGTAATTTAGCATTTATCCGAATTCATCCTTTAAAAGACAAAAATGTAAAATAGGTTTGCAATGTACAAACATATTTTTAACTTAAACAAAATATTTAAAACACAAATTATGAAACACGTAATTCAGTATTTTTCAGAATTCATACACTATAAGAAAAAAATGTCAAAAAGAAGTATAAATGTTTGAATTGGAGAAAAATATTGTTGTATTGGATTTTCTTAAAACTTAACAAAAATATTCTAAAGCAACACCCATTAAATTCTCAACGGGGTTATATTATGGGTTTTTAGATATATTAATTCGAATGCAACATGTTTTATGTCAGTAAAGCATATATTCAGGATATGATATTGTTTTCATATTCACTGTAAAATAATCACAAGTTTGGTGAATTAGATAATCATGCTTTTATTAATATATTTTTTTAATGTTTACAAATTATTTCATTACTGAAACAGTTTATGTTTCTTGAGCAAAGCCGTGAATGGTAATGGTAGTGTGTGTGTGTGTGGGGGGAGAGCGAGCACTACGTGTGCGTGCGCGCGCATTTGTGTGTGAAGGGTGTACATGCGTGCGTGTATTGTGTGTGTGTGTGTGTGTGTGTGTGTGTGTGTGTGTGTGTGTGTGTGTGTGTGTGTGTGTGTGTGTGTGTGTGTGTGTGTGTGTGTGTGTGTGTGTGTGTGTGTGTGTGTGTGTGTGTGTGTGTGTGTGTGTGTGTGTGTGTGTGTGTGTGTGTGTGTGTGCACTACGTGTGTGTGTGTGTGTATGTGTGTGTGTGTGTGTGTGTGTGTGTGTGTGTGTGTGTGTGTGTGTGTGTGTGTGTGTGTGTGTGTGTGTGTGTGTGTGTGTGTGTGTGTGTGTGTGTGTGTGTGTGTGTGTGTGTGTGAGTGTGTGTTTGTGTGAGCGCGTACGTGTGTGTGTGGAGAGCGAGCACTACGTGTGCGTGCGCGCATGTGTGTGTGAAGGGTGTACATGCGTGCGTGTGTACGTGCGTGTATTGTGTGTGTGTGTGTGTGTGTGTGTGTGTGTGTGTGTGTGTGTGTGTGTGTGTGTGTGTGTGTGTGTGTGTGTGTGTGTGTGTGTGTGTGTGTGTGTGTGAGTGTGTGTTTGTGTGAGCGCATACGTGTGTGTGTGTGTGTGGAGAGCGAGCACTACGTGTGCGTGCGCGCGCATGTGTGTATGAAGGGTGTACATGCGTGCGTGGTACGTGCGTGTATTTTGAGCGCGTACGTGTGTGTAGCACGCTCACGTTTGCAAGTTCAGTACGGTTTCACTCAGACTTTGGCAGCACAAAAACATATATTGATAATAGCTTTGACAAGTTCTTTAAAAGCAAAATTCGTTTTACATTTTAAAAATGGTGGCCATTTAAAATCTTTTAAAAAATCATAAACTTTATATCGTTTTAAAAATCCGTTTTCACCATCGTAATCAGATTTAAAATATTGCATAAATTAGCATTTTAATTTTCAAAATCCGTTTGGAGTTAAGAAATTTAGTTTGACGACGGTAAAGGTTCATTTTCGTATTTTCAACTAAACTTGAAATTTTAAAACGCTGATTCGTGCAGATTTAATACTGTTGGTGAATTTAGAATTTCAAAAGATAAAGAAAAATACATTTGGAAATTCGCTTCTATCACGTGAGCGAGACAGCTGCGTGCCGCGATTAATTTTCAGCTCGGCCGTCTCAAGCTTCAGATTCAAAGGGATAACACTTGCCCCGTAGTCATGGCAACGAGCTGATGCTAGCTGTCTGTGAAAATCCAATATAGTTGCTCCAATCTGCCAGAAGGGTGTAACAAAGAAGTTAATCCTTTATGTCAACCTTATAATGCTAGTAGCTTATAAGGCCAAACTACCTCTCTATACTGTATTTCTTAATAATAATATAAATTATGTTTAAATTTAATAATTGTATTGATAAATTTATGATAAATTAAGATAAATACACACTTAGTTAATAACATTTTTCTTAAGGTCCTCTTCTTTATCAGCGAATTTCCATAAAATGGTAAAACCTAAAACAGAATATTGAAATGACCACCGTTCCTGATCTCAAGATCACTTTTTATTAAATTGAAATAATATGTTATTTTGTTTCTCTCTCTCTCTCTCTCTCTCTCTCTCTCTCTCTCTCTCTCTCTCTCTCTCTCTCTCTCTCTCTCTCTCTCTCTCTATATATATATATATATATATATATATATATATATATATATATATATATATATATTGTTGGGCAGATTGATTTCGGACACTTTGGCTGTCTGAATAATAATGTTCCTTTATTTGCATAAAAATTATATACTAGGGCAAGTTATTGTTTGCTTCTATCAATATTACTTTTTTTAGTAAGAGTCAAGGGTATTTTTTGGAGTGAGAATACTGGTTGGGGGGGGATTCGTTGTATTTATTAAAATAAAAAGACCTCGCAAAAAAAAGATTTTTTTGCACTAGGCTTCGCATTCTCTAAGCACGACTTTTGTTATAATCGCCCGTCGAAACCTTATATTTTAATGTCTCTGCGCTTATCCTGAATAAGAATTACTCGTCATTTTAAATTCGCCTTTATTACCTGTTACTTGTAAAAGGCAACTGTGCGAAAAATAGCTTTAGCCTGCCACCGATTAAATAATTACGTCATTGATTAATAATGACGTCATCGAACAGAAAAATTTATTCTTAAGGTTATTCGCCAGATAATTAGTTTTACCTCTAAAGAGCTACAGTCAAAATACTTCTTTGTTGATTGTGTAAAAGTAACTATCTGCTACACAGTAGCGTAATAAACTTGTAAATTATATTGAAAATACGATAATCAAACCCTGACCGCAGTCGCATTTTCTTAATTTAAACGGATTTTGAAAATTAAAAAATGCTAGTTTATACAGTTTATAACGCTGATTACAATGGTGATTTAAAAAACGTGTGACGGTGAAAATTTTGAGTCTTTAAAGATTTGAAGTGGCCGCCATTTTGAAAGTATTGAACGGACTTTGTTATGTAACTAACTTGTGTAGGCTAAAATCAAAATTGATTTTCGGGCTACGTTTGAAACAAATCGAATCACACACACACACACACACACACACACACACACACACACACACACACACACACACACACACACAACCGCGCGCTTGATCGCTCGCTCGCTCTCACGTACGCACTCGCACTGTTTAAGACACTCGGTACGCTGTCTTTAATTATGAATCTTCATAAATGACAGAAAACGTGTGCAAAATCTTATGAACCGATTTCTCTGGATATCACCCGAGCTATTGGTCCTCCGTACGGGCCACTATAGTTTGAAGGCACGTATAAAGAAAAACGATTTCTGTTACTTAACCAAAAATAAAAATCATGTATCATTGTATCATGTTTTCTCTTCCTTTTTTATTTTAATTACGATAATTTGTTCGAAAACACGACAAATCAATATAGGTAGCTTTTAACAACATAACCCAAAACTTATTATAGCCTATCAGCTGTTCAATGAAATCAGCTGATCTTTACGAATTACTATAAAACAAGTATTTTTTAATATAACCTCCAAAATTAAATTAACGTTTTATTTCATATATTTTTAATCAGTCAAACGTCTTCGTAGTTTCCGTAGTGTAGTGGTTATCACGGGCGCGTCACCGTGCAAGGTTTCCGGGATTGATCCCGGGCGGAAACACAGTAATTTTTAATTATAATTAATTTAATATGAGCTTGCGACTGGCAAAATATACTGTTATATATCAATACAAACATTTCACATCACGCGTCCCGCAAAATCCAACATCACAACCAGCCCTAGAACATGATACATGAATGATCAATATATGATGGATGAATGAGGAAACTGTAGGTCACATATTTGTGATTGTGAGGTTCAACCGGGAAGAGGGTATTTGGCTTCCAGGATCCCAAAATCTTCCTGTTGGATGAGCTAGTCAGTGAACACCTCAAATTCACTGAAGAAAGAGGAACAGTTACGCAATATAACCTTGCGCTATTGCAGAGGCTGTCCAACTCTTTAATCACTAGTTCTTCTGGATTTAAGAGAATAGCTTTTGAACCAGTTTCTGAATATCTCAGTTTAAATTATGTAGCATGGTTTAATGAAAGTGAACTACAAGGAAAGTATTGGACCATTATATCACTTCACTGACGTATTTTGTTTTTATTGTGATTGTTAAAATCAGCTGGTTATTCTAATTAAGCTTGATTTCAATTTTAGGTAAATTATATTAGTTTCGACATTAAATATAAACCATTATAAAAGGCGTGCTCGATATTAGTAGCTAAAGTCCAAGCAGTTGGACTATCTGCCGCTATGAGCGCTGCAAGAATAGAGGGTGGAGACGTTTGAGAAAATAGACAGTACTATTGCCTATTTCACTGTAGTTGAACACTCTGCCGCTAGATGCCATCAGCACAGTCGAGAAGTGCTGCCGATTAGCTCTATGAAATATTTAAACAAGTGTAATATGTATTATTTCTCGAGTCAACATCCCTTTTTCTCAGCACATACTATCCGTACAGGCATAAACTAGGTGTCTTTAGAAATATTTTTTAACCGGCTTCTGACATTGCAAAACGATTTTGTGCTAAAACTTACTATTTGTGAAAAATGTTAACATACAAGGCACTTTTAACTGTCAGGCAAAACGGCATCGTGGATACGCATGCGCGGCATCACAAATCAGACGATATTTTGTATATTTTACGAAACTAACTTATTAATCACGAATAGATAAGCCCATTACACTTGCTACTTTTTTGCATAACGTACTTAGAACAATTTCAATATTTTTTTAATTAAAAGTCATTAAATTTATAGGTTATGTGACCCTACTGAGTTTCTTATCCCTGCCCGTCGTACAAGCCGGGACAAGCATTTCAAACACCAAACAGATGTTTTAGACACTGTTTTTACACAAATATATTTGTTATTTCTCTTTTCATAGTGCATTTATCTATTTGTAATCGATCGCTTTTCGATTTATTTTTTAAACATGTTTTCCCTTTCTTCCAACTACCGCTCTCACCTTAACGACTACTACTCTTATTCGAAAGGCTGTGTTTACTTAAAACTTGCATAGTGCGAAATTTCGCACATGGCCACTGGTTGTTTAATAATAAGAATAAACTTAAAAGAAAAAATAAATGGAATAATATTAGCATTAGCCCACGGATTCTGAGTAATCGTAACAGAAAGATACAATGAAAATTCGATTTAACCCAATCAGCTAGACAAGCTGCAATTAATTGTTCACCCCGATAGTCGTTGAAGTTAGTTTACTCGTTATTAATTAAAAAGAGATTACGACAGATCAGAGAACGTTTGCAACTGATATGTGTTACTGTTTTCTATTCACCCTCATAACGCGTCACTTGTTATAAAAACTTCGCTGCGTAATTTAAACTCACTTTATCGTATTAATTACAGTTTCGTCACGTACTTCCAGTGACGTCATTATGCATAATGTAATTACAACAGCTGGTTTTAGTGTCTAGACTAAAACTTAATCCGTATGAAATTAATTGCTCTTGTCTTTGCGCACACTTTATTTAATTATTATGGTAACCTAACCTCTATTGTTGCCATTTTATGGCAAGCCAGAACTAACTTTTTTTGATGTGGGCAAGTCAATAACATCCGTTTCGAAGGCTAACGGTAGTGAATCTAAACTCGGCAGCGAAATTCTGTAAGAACTGATTTATATTTTTCAAATGCTAGATCATACATCACTATAAGGTTGGGCGGCCACCAAATGAAGAACGCAACCGGAAATGGAGTTCAGTCAGTTTAAAGAACGCGTTTATGTCTTTAAATATGTAGGCTTAATGTAAGGGATTCTAGGCTGTTACTACTACGCTTAAAAACGGTAACCTAGGTAACGAGAAATAATAAGTGTGGTGCGTGGTCAGCGTGGTGAGGGAAGTGAAGTCAGCTACAAAACCGAGCATAGACGGAAGTGAAGCTACGCTGCTTGACTCAGTTCCGTTATGCTTTCAGTGGCGGCATTTATATTAAAAACAATAGGTTGTTTAACCTTCATAAACATCTTCAAACTCCATATTAGAGATGGGTAAGAAAACACCAAACTGTTAAAACAAACTGTTTTTCTATATACGAAAAACAAACTGCTTTTCCAAACGTAAACAAGCAGTTTGAATTGGACTGGATCGTGATTTTAAACAAGGAACAGCAGTTTGGACTTCCCCACCACCTACGTTCTATTCTAACGTTGCCGCAAGCGCTAAAACTAATTTTACTGCTATTTTCCTGCTAAACTGTTTTCCTGCAAACAGTGCAAACACCTTTTCTTTAACCTTCTATACTTTTCCCCTCTATTTCAAAGTTTCTTGTTGTAACGTAGTGAAGTAAGAACTGTTTGGGCGTTGTCAAAGTTTATCTCTATTTTGTTGCAAGTTGTTTGAAAGTTTTAAATGTAAAATTTTTTGTTAAAACATTTTTTAAACTGTAAAAACAGCCATAATTGTGTTTTATATTAGTTTTTCTCCGTAGTTTACTTTGTGTTTAGAAATTTAAAAATATTTAGTGGACAATTTTGAAAGTTTACTTTTACTTTTTTTATGTTTTTAGAATTAAGTGCATAGTTTTTAATTATTTATTGGATGTGTGGACTTTTTAAAATTCACAATATCTACTCTTGTATATATCTTGAATAATTTTAGGTTAATAACCTATCATTAACCTAATGTTAATAACCTATAATTTTGTAACTATATAGAGCCAATTTTATTTAAACATATTTGGCCTATGTTTTTATTACTATATTTTACTTATTAAGGTTACTTTTTCCAGTGTTGAAAAATGAAAACCTACTTTCTCCCAAATAAAAATATGACAGTAACATCTCACACTTTGTAGGCTAAATACATAACCTAATTTTATTTATACGTATTTTTTATATTTATTATCAATCATCAATATTTTTTAATCAACTAAAAATATTCTAAATTGTTTGCATTTCAGTAAATATGCAAAGGCTATTTAATTTTTAAGTAAAAAAAAGAATGCTTCTATTAGAAATTCATTACATTTTGTATATAAAATGGCATACATATATATTACGTTTTGAGAATGTAATTAAATTATTACTACACTTATAAGGATTATTTTTTCTAAATGCTTTACACCCAAAAACAGTTAAGGGCATGGTGGTAATGGGAATGAAAAAGTAGTCTTAGAAAACTGAACATTTGTGCTTATGTTTTAGCTGCTAATACAACTTCGAGTTTCAGTTTTCTAAACCTGTTTTTTCCAACTGTTTTTCCAAACAGTTATTTTTTTACAACAAACTGTTCGTTGATATTTTGTAAAAATAGCAGAAATGCCCATCCCTACTCCATATAGTGTAACCTACATAAATTTTTTCAAACTTTATATATTGTAACCTTCATAAAAATCTTCAAGCTTCATGTAGTATATATAACCTATATAAAAATGTAGGTTGTATGTGTGTGTGTGTGTGTGTGTGTGTGTGTGTGTGTGTGTGTGTGTGTGTGTGTGTGTGTGTGTGTGTGTGTGTGTGTGTGTGTGTGTGTGTGTGTGTGTGTGTGTGTGTGTGTGTGTGTGTGTGTGTGTGTGTGTGTGTGTGTGTGTGTGTGTGTGTGTGTGTGTGTGTGTGTGTGTGTGTGTGTGTGAGAGAGAGAGAGAGAGAGAGAGACGAAATACGTTTTCTAAAATCAGTTGCTAATATTGTTGTATTTTGTTGAGATTTCTTAGGCGTAAAAAAACTTCCAGTCGTGTTTTCGTCCACAGCGACCGTATAAAGACCGTATATTTTTATACATCAATACCTCGGCCATCGTGATTTTCAGGCTTAACGAGAATAGAAAGTCTTGATTAGTCTCCGAGGCGCTGGATAAAAGTTTTAATTGAATCGCGAGCAAACTCATAATTCAGCTCACGTCTACTAATTCTGACTCCATCAATCAATCTAATTTCCATAAAGTCAACGCTCGGACATATAGATTAGAATATGGTGGTAGATGGGTCCAAATTATAAATTAATTTTTGAAATTTACAATGCTAAAATTAGTTCTAATGTTTTAGATAATGAAGTTAAACTGTTCTGAAATAGTCTATTAGTATAAGTTGGCCTATGCAAAAAAGCTCGCGCGCGCGTGTGCGGCGATGGGAGAATTATTCAAAAAACGTTGCATGTAGTTAGGCCATATAAAACATTTTCTCGGAATTAATAAACGTTTAAAGCATAATAACTTCAGTGTTTACAGTAAGTGTAATAAATTTTATATGTAAACGCAAGCATAATAAATTTAATGTTAAACACACTGTAGTATTTTGTTTTGTTATTTTAAGGCGAAAAGTATAGTGAGGTCTATTATCGTCACTCTAAAAGTAAGTGTGAGTGTAAAGTGTTAACGTCGTAAGTGTAGTGTTGTAAATGTAAGTGTGTGTTAGACTCGGGTACCGCGAGGGACGTTTAAATCTTCTCAATAGGTGCAGCTAGTCTGCACACCCTGCGGGCACACTATAGTTATTTAATGTTTATGCAAAGGGTAATAATTACATGTTTATAGCAAACGTATCAGATTTAATCTTTAACGCAATATTAATAAATTTAATATTTAACACAAGAGAAATAAATTTAATATTTAACGCAAGCATAATACATTTGCTATAAAACAATGTTAAGCATATTTTTAAAACTTGCGTAATGAATTTAATGTTTAACACAATTGTAATAAATTTAATTCTTAACGCAAGCTAATAAATTGTATGTTTAAAACTTGAGTAATATATTTAGTGTTTAACACAAAACTAATAAATTTAATATTTAACGCAAGCGTAATAAATTTATTGTTTAACTCAGGGTTATTAAATTTATTATTTAACCTAGAAGTAAAAAATGTAATATTTAATGAAGTTGTAATAACTTTAAAAATTTAATCTTTAACAAGGAGTAATTATTTTAATATAAACATAGTAGTTATTCATTTAAGGTTTAACGCAGAAGTTATTAATACAATGATTAACGCAGTGGTAATACGTTTAACGTTTATGGCAATAGTTATAAAATTTATTGTTAAATGCATTTGTAATAATTTTATTGTTTTTACGCAAGATTTGTAAATTTATTGCTTAACGTAGTGGTAATAAATTGTACTGTTTCAAGCAGAGGTTATAAGTTTATTGTTTACAACAATTCTAATAAATTTATTGTTTAATGCAATTTTAATACATTTTATTGCTTAACGCAGTGGTAACAAATTTTTTTGTTTACGTCAGTAGTAACATATTTATTTTTTGTCAGCGCAGTGGTAATAAATTTGTTGCTTAACGCAGTCGTTATGATTTATTGTTTAACGTGGTAATTACCGATTCATTGTTCAAATTAGTGGTAATAAATTTGTTGTTTAACGCATTGGTTACATATTTATTGTTTAACGCAGTGGTACACATTTATTATTTACACACAGTAGTTACATTTTCATTGTTTAATTCAGTGGTAATAAATTTGTTGTTTAACTCTTTTGTTACACATTTATTGTTTAACGTGGTGATTACACATTCATTGCTTAACGCAGTGGTAATAAATTTGTTATTCAACGCATTGGTTACACATTGTTGAATTAAACTAGGTGTTTAACGCACTTGTTACACAAGTATTGTTTAACGTGGTAATGTCACATTCATTGCTTAACTCAGTTGTAATAAATTTATTGTTTAACGCACTGGTTACACATTTATTGTTTAACACAGTAGTTACACTTTCATTGTTTAATTCGTTGGTAATAAATTTGTTGTTCAGCGCACTGGTTACACATTTATTGTTTAACGCACTGGTTACACATTTATTGTTTAACACAGTAGTTACACTTTCATTGTTTAATCCAGTGGTAATAAATTTGTTGTTTAACATATTGGTTACACATTTATTATTTAACGCAGTGGTTACAGATGTATTGTTTAACGTGGTAATTACACATTTATTGCTTTAACTCAGTGGTAATAAATTTGTTTTTCAACGCACTGGTTACACATTTATTGTTTAACGCAGTGGTTATATATTTATTGTATAAAGCTGTGCTAATAAATGTAATAAAAATCACGCTACATTTCGAATAATCGCATAATTAAATAACGAGTAAATTAAATCTCGGTTAATCTGTTATACACAACGACATAACTTTAAGTTGAAATATCTTTTACGCTACGCTATCTAGTGGAAGAGATTTTATTTTATATACTAGTACTAGAAGGTACTGAGCTTCCCAATAGCATAAGGTAACTTGAATCCACAATTTATTTTACTAGGAGAGAGTATTGACGAATCCCTATTGAAACTAATGGCGCATATACCCTGCATTACCTACCTCACCTAAAAATGATTGTTCGAAAGTTACAATTTCTCAAAATGCTGCTAAATGTTTGTCAATACATGAAGCTTTATAACTCAAATCAGCGAAACGAATTTAAAATAAAATAAAAAAAACTACATAATAGCGGCACGTCTCGCTGACGTAATGGTGTGCATTTCCAAAAGTAATTTTTTAATATTTTAAAAACTCTCATCTAACCGTTATAAACTGGGTTAAAATCTGTGTGTATTAATATTTTTAATTTTCCAACTGCATTAAAAAAACGAAAATGCACCCTGACAGCCGTCAAATTAAAATTATTAATTTCAAATGATCTTAAAAATTGAAAAATTTGGAAGTTGATTGCGATTGTAAAATCAGATTTTCAAAAAAAATATCTAAGACAAAAAAACGTTAAGGATTTTAAAATAATTGTAATGGACGCCATTTTGAAACTGTCGAACGAACTTGTTAAAGCTATTACCATAATCAATTTTTGTGCCCCCACATACACATACATTTTAATGACCTCCTCAAAATTGATCCAGAGTTCAAGGTCGATCTCATTTCAAAGACCCAGGCTTGGGTCTTACCGTGATGGCGTATTTTCTGAATGGAAATCTGCTAAATCTAATAAAGTCGGTACACTAGGTTGAGCGTGTTTCAATCTAGTTTTTCCCGGTGTTTCTTGAAGTCGTAACAGGTCCTTATTTGGTCCTCGATGTCTACATATCGTTAGAAATTCTGATGTTTTCTCGATTCCTGAATGTCTTTTGTCAAAACGTACATAAGCGTTTTTTCACTTTTGTCATTAATAGTAGTCAACGAAACATAATAATTTTTGAAATTAGTTTAAAATTTCAACCCCTTTTGAATTTTTCGCCCCTCTCCCTATTATTTTACAAGAAGCGGCGCACTTCTCGTGTTTACTAGAAGTCTATTTGGAAGCCTTTTTAAGAGTAATCAATACTGCCAACTTAAATTTTTTATAACTATTTCTTCATTTCTTCTGCAATTATTTGTTCGTGTTTTGGACATTCCTTTACCCGCAAGGTTGGTTTAATTTTTTTATGTCTAACAGTTTTTAATTAACTATTTAGATTAATAAAACTAAATGTTTGTGAGTGTTTCAACTAAAAGTTTGAAATTTTCGTTTGATCTGATTCAAACTTGACACAAAATCACTCCTGTTATACCCACAGCGTCAAACTTCACTTTCAATCAGATATTATTATTCAGAACCGTTATATTATTATCTTACCGGTTATCATTTTGCAGTCCGTCTGGTATTGTTCCATAATACATACATTAATGTAATTGTTAGAGCTGTACTGTGTCTGTACGTGTTAGAGAGTAAACGTGTCTGATGGAATTAGTTCAAGAGATATCATTATTTTCCATTTGCAGAAAAATAGTTCTAACTGTTCATGGAGTTAGGCTAGGTATATGTTTAGCAAATTTCCATTGGTAAAATGCTCATTTTACCGCTCGGCCATCATGGTAAGACGTAGACCCCGGACCTAGTTATGAGCACCGATCCTAACCTTTAGATCTCCCAGTGGTCGTTAATATTTGTGTGTGTGTGTGTGTGTGTGTGTGTGTGTGTGTGTGTGTGTGTGTGTGTGTGTGTGTGTGTGTGTGCTTTAGAACGGTCACATTCACAGTTTTGGTGTGATTTGATTCAAATTTGGCACAAAAATCGAATTTGGTAATAGCGTTCAACATTTTGAAAATGGCGATCATTTCTATCTTTAAAAACTTTTTAAAAAGGATCTAAACAATTTTAAAATTTATATTTGTATGTTTACTGTTGTGTACCTTAGTGGCGTTATACAGAGGCGCTTTCACTGGACCTTAACAAATTCGAGTGCAGACAGATTAGCGTACTATAAAGCCAGGTTTAAAATTTGTTTTACCTTTGATATGCAAACCTGGTATTAGTATTCAAAATAACACACACTCCCTCCCTCCCCCTCTCTCTCTCTCTCTCTCTCTCTCTCTCTCTCTCTCTCTCTCTCTCACACACACACACACCAAATGCACACCATAAGTACACATTACATTAGCGACTAGTTCCTGCGCCAATATTAAGTTGAGGGTAAAGGGGAATCTCGAACCAGTCAAGGACGAATTAAGAGGGGGCGAAGGAGCGACCGCCCATCCCGAAACAAAATAAATAAAACAAAATAGGCAAAAGATCCAATTTGACTTCGTTAAAGTGGAAGTATCGCAGTTTCTAGGAAAAGATTCAAAGGTCTCTGAGGGTTCCGAAACCCGTCACATTATCCCGATCTCAACTTTGTATGTACATGAAATTTTGTCCGTATGTACATATGTACGTTTGTGCACTTCAAAATGCTTACATTGAGGGTGAGAACGGGGTTAATCACTTAGATATTGTATGTTGGTTGTCTCTTCTCTTCCTGCGTTAACTGCAACAGCAGAAAGATATTTCTCGACTTTAGAATTGATCAAAACTTGGTTGAGAAATTGTTGTGGTGTTTAGCTGGACTTGCTCAGGCTAATTGAGGACGAGGGATCAGTGTTAACGGTAAGAGTAAAGAAACTGGAGTAACTGCAACTATATATAAAACATTAGGTATATTAAGAATAGGAAAAATTATGTAAATGGAGTAGTTCTGTAAAAGTTTTAAAAATTAGGAATCTGAGAAAATTAAGCGATTTTTTTTGGGTGTAAAATAGAGTAAATTTTTACACTTATTTTACTCTCAAAACAGTAAAATAAATTTTACTTATGCATTTTAAGTCTCAAAACAGCTTAATAGTGCTAGTTTTTTAAGGTATTATTTCAAAAATTGCCATTGCCTAGGCGGCCCTCTTTTAAATCGAATCATCTATCCAACCGCATTAATTAATGAAAATTGCATTAATCCGACAGTGGAACGAACAAAATCTGAAATTAGGCCATTTCAGTTGCACACCAACCTTGAATGGAAATGCGATTTTATAAATTTATTAATTTGCAAATATCTAAGTGAGTTTCTGTTATTAATTACTTTTTAAATTACAATTTCGACGCATGTTTGATAAACATTCTAATTAAACAAAGTTCAAATGCTTTTTATATGCATTAGCTACGTTATATGCATTAGCTTGCCTTAGGCTATCATATTTTATGCGAATTAGTTCAGTGTTGAATTTAAAGAACAGAACAGGCTTAGGTATTACAAGGCTAAAATAAGAGTAATAATAATGGTCATGGGTTTAAAGAAAATTTACACGGTATTTGGCGTTAAAAAAGGTGTTAAAATAAAATTATAAATAGTTTTATAATTTTTAAACTCTCTCTCTCTCTCTCTCTCTCTCTCTCTCTCTCTCTCTCACACACACACACACAACACGCACAGATTAAGTATTAACATTAAAAAAAAAGAATAGAAAAGAAATGAAATAACTAACTTAACGTTCAGGAGATATAAACACACATTGTAATCTGAAAACTCTGGTTCTTTCACCCACGCTTTCCGGCGGAGGCAGCTGAATTGAGCAGCTGATGGGTTTAGCGATCCCACCGTACCTCTAGGTCATAATGCTCTCATTCGTCTACACAAGACACACATTCACTACTCCACATAACCTGGCTAACGTTAAAGTGTAAAGCAACCCGTGCTGAAGGAGGCTAATATTGTATCAAACGGAGCCTTGGGATACCTGGCAACCTCCCAGTTTACTTAACCTTATCGAATCAGGCGGGACTCTGTATAGGCGGACATAATTTCCTCAACAAGTCATGGGAACAACATGAGTAAGATGTAAATAGAATTACCGGAACTCAACGCACAACAAAGAGCTGACCAATGCGGCACAACCTTCGTGATAAGGGTCAAGAATACGATGGAAAATTTAACGGAATTAGCAGAGTAAGCATGTGCAAAAACCTGAATAACAAATTAGAAAGTTACCAATTAGAAGTGTGTAACTTTAATCTCTCCAAATCTTAGACTTTATGAGGAGACTAAGCTTGTAAGGCACTGCAAGTGAGTAACTCAATAATGTAGACAGGAGGCACATTAGATCTATAAAGACCGCAGTGGAGTAATAACCCTAGAAAGTCATTCATTCATTCTCACGCTAAACTGCAGATATTGTCATTGCAAATGTTTCTTGCAGATGTTGTCATTGCAAAGCATGGAGAACTTGAAGACTGAATCAGGTGATGCTAATAAATGTTTAAACCCACCAGTCACAAGATAGATCGCTGACAATATGACACTTTAAAATACAGTGGTTCCAAACTGATTGCCTAAAATGAAGACGAAGAAATGATGGGTACTTGTACGGAATCAGGCCTAAAGTGAAGACGAAAAGATGATGGGTACTTGTATGGAACCAGGCCTAAAGTAAAGACGAAGAGATGATGGGTACTTGTACGGAACCAGGCCTTAAGTGAAGACGAAGAGATGATGGGTACTTGTACGGAACCAGGCCTTAAGTGAAGACGAAGAGATGATGGGTACTTGAAGGAACCAGGCCTAAAGTGAAGACGAAGAGATGATGGGTACTTGTACGGAACCAGACCTAAAGTGAAGACGAAGAGATAATGGGTACTTGTAAGGAACCAGGCCTAAAGTTAAGACGAAGAGGTGATGGGTACTTGTACGGAACCAGACCTAAAGTAAAGACGAAGAGATGATGGGTACTTGTACGGAACCAGGCCTTAAGTGAAGACGAAGAGATGATGGGTACTTGTACGGAACCAGGCCTTAAGTGAAGACGAAGAGATGATGGGTACTTGAAGGAACCAGGCCTAAAGTGAAGACGAAGAGATGATGGGTACTTGTACAGAACCAGACCTAAAGTGAAGACGAAGAGATAATGGGTACTTGTAAGGAACCAGGCCTAAAGTTAAGACGAAGAGGTGATGGGTACTTGTACGGAACCAGACCTAAAGTGAAGACGAAGAGACAATGGGTGCTTGTACGGAACCAGACCTAAAGTGAAGACGAAGAGATAATGGGTACTTGTACGGAACCAGGCCTAAAGTGAAGACGAAGAGATGATGGGTACTTGTACGGAACCAGACCTAAAGTGAAGACGAAGAGATAATGGGTACTTGTACGGAACCAGGCCTAAAGTGAAGACGAAGAGGTGATGGGTACTTGTACGGAACCAGACCTAAAGTGAAGACGAAGAGATGATGGGTACTTGTACGGAACCAGGCCTAAAGTTAAGACGAAGAGATGATGGGTACTTGTATGGAACCAGACCTAAAGTAAAGACGAAGAGATGATGGGTACTTGTACGGAACCAGGCCTTAAGTGAAGACGAAGAGATGATGGGTACTTGAAGGAACCAGGCCTAAAGTGAAGACGAAGAGATGATGGGTACTTGTACGGAACCAGACCTAAAGTGAAGACGAAGAGATAATGGGTACTTGTAAGGAACCAGGCCTAAAGTTAAGACGAAGAGGTGATGGGTACTTGTACGGAACCAGACCTAAAGTGAAGACGAAGAGACAATGGGTACTTGTACGGAACCAGACCTAAAGTGAAGACGAAGAGATAATGGGTACTTGTACGGAACCAGGCCTAAAGTTAAGACGAAGAGATAATGGGTACTTGTACGGAACCAGACCTAAAGTGAAGACGAAGAGATAATGGGTACTTGTACGGAACCAGGCCTAAAGTTAAGACGAAGAGATAATGGGTACTTGTACGGAACCAGACCTAAAGTGAAGACGAAGAGATAATGAGTACTTGTACGGAACCAGACCTAAAGTGAAGACGAAGAGATAATGGGTACTTGTAAGGAACCAGGCCTAAAGTTAAGACGAAGAGGTGATGGGTACTTGTACGGAACCAGACCTAAAGTGAAGACGAAGAGACAATGGGTACTTGTACGGAACCAGACCTAAAGTGAAGACGAAGAGATAATGGGTACTTGTACGGAACCAGACCTAAAGTGAAGACGAAGAGACAATGGGTACTTGTACGGAACCAGACCTAAAGTGAAGACGAAGAGATAATGGGTACTTGTAAGAAACCAGGCCTAAAGTTAAGACGAAGAGGTGATGGGTACTTGTACGGAACCAGACCTAAAGTGAAGACGAAGAGATAATGGGTACTTGTACGGAACCAGACCTAAAGTGAAGACGAAGGGATAATGGGTATTTGTAACGGAACCAGGTGTTACAGCTGCTTTGTCGCAGTTTTTACAATCCTCAGTCGGAAGAGAAACGTAAACAGAAAAAAGGTGGCGCGACGGACAACAGACATGCGCACTAAAAGCTAAAACTAAAATTTGATACTGTTAAATTAATACAATAAAATAAACGTCATGAACGATTGCGGGATTGGGTGTGGACAGTGAATTATATTGTTGCATTGTTGGGGAATTCCAGCCGCCGGATTTCAAGTATTCTACAGTTCCAAACTTAGTAGAATCAACGAAACCTAATTGGTCTTTCTTTATGAAAAGTAGTTTAACGTAGTTAAGGCTGAACATAACCCCAAATTTTCTCAGTAATAAAAAAATTTCCCGGAGTTTTTTAAAAACTTGAAATTTCTCCATTTTGGGGCGAAAAACCACCAATGTGGCAACACTGTTTCTGAAAGTCAAAAGCTTCAATGATTTAGTCGCCGATCATATGTTTACTGATTTATCCATGTTCAGGACTAGGCGAAGCAGACTGGCACATCTAGTGGCCTTCTGTATCAGTGGCTTTTAGCTCTAAGTTTCCTTGTGGGCGTGTCTGGGATTGACTATGCCCACACAATTACTTATTAGCTCTCCGCAAAACTTTGTTCTACATATCTCCTTTAAAGCGCAATATCATTAGCAAATTGTTCTACATATCTCTGTTGAAACGCAACACCAATTAACACGTTATTTCCGCTTTAATTATTTCCGTTTTAACATATTCAAGAATTTATAATTTACCGGTTTGCAATTAATGGTCTTAATTTGTGTCGTGAGAAGTCACAAGCGCAAATAACTCTTTGTGCACGTCACTTTCAATCCGCACGTGTGATCTTTGATAACAGATTTAACTTCAAAACTGTCATTGAACTTTCTCAGATATACAAGTGTGAAATGTACTGTAATAACATAAACTCTTGTACTTATACTCTTTTCAGTAGTGAAATAATAAGCAGTCAGTTTAGTTTCAATATTTTTTTGTCATTAACCGTCAAGTTAATTCGCATGAATGTTCGTTACTAAAAGTAAATCACTGCTGGAAAATCTCCTAAATCATAAAAATTATAAAAATATGTTATAAAGTTTCTACATTCATTTAAATTACGTACTTACAAGAACCCGTATGAAATAAAGTAACAAATCAATTCATAAAAGGAAGCAATCAACGAATACTTGGAAAAACCTATTTTTAAAATCGTTTAATTAGAATTTATTAAAATACTAGCTGTACCCGTCGCGGCTTCGCCCACAAAACGTAAACTGTTTCAGTAATGTAATAATTTAGAAACATAAGAAAATATATTAATAAAAACGTGATCATCTAAACTCGTGATTATTTTACAGTGAATATGAAAAAATATTATAACGTCAATATGTTGATTTATTGTCTTAAAACGTGTTCCATTCGAATTTAAGAAAATCTGATAAAAATATTTTTCTCCAATACAAACATTTATAAGTCTTTTATATTTTTGTCCTTTTTAGGAGATGAATTCGGGGGAGAAATGCTGAATTACGTGTATAATAATTTGTGTTTTAGAATATTTTGTTTACTTTTAAGAAAATACAATAAAATATTTTTCCCCAATGAAAACACTCTTTTTTCTCCAATGATACCTCTTTTTTACATTTTAATTTTTTAGGGAATGAATTCGGAAAAATGTTGAAATATGTGTTTTCATTATTTGTGTTTCATAGCATATATACGAATGTATGATCAAAAAAATTTTTTTCAGTGCATAATTGTATAGGCCTACCTCTTTTTTACATTCTCTACCCTCTTTCAAGCTCTTTAAGGAATGAGTTTTGGGAAATGGTGAAAAACATATTTCATTAGTTATATTACTTATATTTAAGAGTGAATATGTTACACTTTAAGAAGGTCGTAAGAAAAAACATATTTTTTCCAATAAAAATTGTGTATCTCATTTTTACCTCTTTAGGGGTTAAATACTGGAAAATCGTTTTTCAGTACATCCCTACATGTAGTGGTAATCCTGAAAATTTTAAAATCTTTAGCTACAATAGTCTCGGCTGTACGTTGATTATTAAAGTTGAACTGGGTAAGTAGTTTAACAGCGTTAAAAAAGTAGGTGTAAACCTTTCCGGGGACCCAGAGCACAATTGTACAAAGTTTGGTGACGATAGCTAATGTAGTTTCTGAGTTCATCCCGGACATACATACATACATACACACAAACATTCAGTTTTATATATAGGCCTATAGACTAGCTTTTACCCACGGCTTCGCTCGCCTTAATATACAGATTTTCTCAAACAATTGAGGTTGTCGGTCAACACAGGGAACGTTAACGTAAAAACGATTAACTTATTTAATTCATGTTGTTGGTCAATACAGGCAGAGGTTAAATAGTTACAAAAGAAACTACACAAGATAAATCAGGAATAAGTGTAGAAGTTTGTGTCAGTAGAGTCACATGTTCTGCCTTGCTGCGAATTGAAGATCCCATTCCATCTTTAATTTTACTTACAGGTAATTAACATTCCATATTAATTCCGCTTGTCCTTGGCCGTTGCAATCACGGATACAGAATAGAGTATTATTTAGGACACTGCTATGTACTATGTTGCATGTCCTTCCATTTTGCTCTAATACATACAAATTCCGGACATTGGTTTACAAATATATAATAACCCACTGGTTTTTGCCGAAAAAAAGACCTAAAAACATCACTGTTGTATAGTTACTAAATGTCACAAAAATAAAATAATTAAGTTGGACTGGGCAAGTAGTATAGTGGCTTTTAAAATAATTTAAATATTCATTATTCACACCTATCAATACATAATAAACGTAAAAACGTTACTGTTATACTGATAGCACTTGTCAAAAAACTAAATACTAAATAATTAAGTTGGACTGGGTAAAATATAATGACGTTTTTCAAAACGAAAGTTCATTTCAGTTACCTAAATCATGTTCATATCAAATTTTATCTCAATCTGTCCAGTAGTTAACACGTGATTGAATAAAAAACAGAAACTTTCAGATTTTCAATATTATTTCTCCGAAAAAAAATATTTCTTAAAACATTGCCAACATTTGAAAAAAAAATAGCCAAATCGGTCTAGCCGTAATTCAAGTTATGGCGTCACAAAAAAAATCGTATCATTTTTATAAATATAGATTGGTCACACTAGAACAATTAACATCAAAGAAGCAATAAATCAAACGACAGTTATTTATTTCAAGCATTTTATATTAATTCCTGAGCTGTACAATTGCGTTTATTAATTTTTGTATGTATTGATTAATTTATAAATTTGCCTGAATTTTGGTTTTAATTCACTTATTAGAATCGTAAATGTCTACTGTTTAAAATATGCCATATTATTTTAATTATAATTTACGCAAGTAAGAATCGATTATCAGTATTTTTAAAATCGATTTGCTATTTAAGTTTTTTCATTTTCTAATTTTTTGCTCACACGGAACTTTTAAACAGACATCGAACCGTAAGTTACGTCTGTGGACTATGTCTACAAAACTAATGTTAATTAACAATTACTCTACTGATAAAATTGTTTTTAAGTTAGAGCAAAGATCTTTAAATGCAAATAACATACAGAATGTAAAAAGCTGACAAGAGCTTCAGAATTGATACTAACATAATTTTATCTTAACAAGTAACTTTAATTTATCTTTAATTAGAAATAGCTTCAAAATTGCCTACAAATCATATAGACTCTTAACTGTAGGTGTACAAAGAAAAATTCACTGCTCTTTATAAATTACTTTAATTGGAAAAAACCTAGTCTTTTATTTTAATTAAGTTTTTCTTAATTATAACTATATTAGCGATCTTTTGTCACAATTACTTGCTTATTTAAGAACTTTGACGGAATCCATAATTTAAAATTGTTTTAGGTATAAGTTGGAATTTGAATTCTTGTTTGTTCCCTTTGTTATAACTAAGAAAAACTTTGAGGCATAATTGTTTTTAATTTATGTATAGTTACTCCATAATTTTAAAATTGTTAATTATAGTTTGTATCTCTGTAATAAAATCGACAACTTAGAATGAAGAGAATCGCGACTTCCTCACTACAGAAACAGTTGCTTGACCTACCAGTCATCGAGGTGGCTACGACACTGGTCAGTGTGGTACGTCTATTACGTTAGTCGAAGACAACCATATTCGAAGTTGCGCACCTTAAAATCAAATACTATAAAGTGGATCACTAACTGACATAAAGTGGACCACTAACTGGCATAAAATGGACCACTAATTGGCAAAAATATACCACTGACTGGCGTAAAGTGGACCACAAACTGGCATAAAGTTGACCAGTAACTGGCATAAAGTGGACCAGTAACTGGCATAAAGTCGATCACTAATTGTCATAAAGATGATTACTAACTGGCAACAATGCACCACTAACTGGCTTGAAGTGGACCATTAACTGGCATAAAGTCGACCACTAACTAATATAAAGTGGACCACTGGCATAAAGTGGCCTACTAACTGGCATAAATGAACCACTAACTGACATAAAGTGGACTACTAACTGGCGTAAAGTGGACCTTAAGCAAGAAGAAAAAATACAATCAATTTGTTTATTTAGACCTAATTCATCATTTAATTTGATTAGGATTTAACAAAAAGAAAAAAAATACTATTTTTTTATAAAATAATCATTTTTGAGAAAAAAAGGAAAATGCAGAACTATGTTTTAGATCAAACTATGACAGAAAACATAAATATGACCGTTTATTCTACAATTTTGCTTTTAATTTTTCGAAATAACTGAAACGCCTAGTCTCTTCAAACTTTGAACACACTCAAAGTTTTTTTATTGAAAATAAAAATTAGAACAATGAACGTACCGCATTAAAATGGCACTTTGTGGAATGAATTCATTGATTTCCCCTGCTTCAGAAACAGCAAGGTCAGTTACTGAAGGGCCGGTACTGATCTTTATAATGGGTTTAGTTGTACACAAAGGTGCTTTGTTGGAAACACAATTTCGCCTTTGTGCCGGTAGATGTGAGGCGACTGCACTTCAAACTGAGGAACACAAGTAAAGGGAGAATCAACTCGCATCAAAGAAACCAAAAACCTTTTCATTATATGATTTATATAGCTCAACAGACACAAACACAATTACATGAAGAGTTACAACTAATGCTGAGTGCAACTTGCTGACTTGACAAAAAGTAAAAATATCACAACGTACAAGAACAACTGTATTATACTTTTTTTAAAGTTGCTATGAACCGGCGTCACTACATAGAATAGAATATGTGCTTTATTTGGCAAAAATAATATAAAAATATTATTTTTACATAAAAGAACTACAATTACAATTCTAAATAACATAAGTATAAATGTTACTTATTAAACAAAGTACAGTTCTCATGGCCAAAATAAATAACACACACACACACACACACACACACACACACACACACACACACACACACACACACACACACACACACACACACACACACACACACACACACACACACACACACACACACACACACACACACTTGAAACAGTTCGCAACAAATTTCATAAAGTGGTTAGTCCAAGGCAATATTCCTAGTTTCATTTGTTTACTTCGGGCACTAACTCAAATTCACAACAAATATTCCAGAAAACGTTTCATAAAATGAGTATTTCCATGCAATATTTCTAAACAGTTTCAGAATTTAAGTCGGTGTGTGTGTGTGTGTGTGTGCGCGCGTGCGCAAAATGTCATAAAGCTTTTAATAAAAGTATATTTATACAACGTTCACACACACACACACACACACACACACACACACACACACACACACACACACACACCTGTATGTCTGTCTGCCTGTCTATATACCTATCTACATCCATCTATTTATCTATCTATCAGATAGATTTAGTTATCTATCTATATCCATTAATCCGTCCGTCCATCCGTCCATCCATCCATCCATCCATCCATCCGTCCGTCCATCGATCTATTCATCAAACCATCCATCAATCCATCCACCAATCTATCAATTCATTCGTTTGTCCTTTCATCCATGAATCCATCAATCTGTCCTTCAATCCGTACGTCCGTCCGTACGTCCGTCCGTCCGTTCATCTATTCATCCATCCATCCATCCATCCATCCACCAATCCATCAATCCATCTGTCCGACCATCTATCCAGTCATTAATCCATCGGACTATCCATAATATTTTTTTTTTTGTATTTTAAGGCGAAAAGCACATTGAGGCTATTATCGCCTCCCTAAGTGTCAGCGTGAGTGTAAAGTGTTAAAGTCTTAAGTGTAGTGTTATAAGTGTAAGTGTGTGGTAGAGGGACGTCTAAACCCTTTCAACAGGTGCAGCTAGTCTGCACCCCCCTGCGGGGCCGTCTATGGATATATGAATTTTTTTTTTTTTTTGTGTTTAACGTTCGACTATTGTGCACACTGGATATATGAATGTATCCATACATTCATATATATATACCGGAGGTATTATATGCAAGCGAGACGCTAGCACTCCACACAAAAGCTACCATGGAGGGTATTTTGAAGGAAGAACGCAAAATCTTGAGGAAGATCCTTGGCCCTAGATTAACAGAAGATGGATACAGGTTGCACTCCCGGAAGACCACAGAGAAGATATCGAACCTGGCAGCAGATATCAGAAGAAGGAGGCTTCGGTTCTATGGATACATCAGTAGACTCCCAACAACGAGACTTGCCAACAGAATCCTTAAGTATATACAAGGTGTCAAATCAACAACGTCATGGATCGCACAAGTCCTACATGACGCAGGAATAGACTCAACAGATGTTGAAGATAGACACGCATACAGGAGAAAGATGCTCGGTTGGAAGGTCCCAGAGAATGAAATCCGAAAGAGAGCAGGGGTAAAATGGACGGAGGAGCGGAAGAGGATCCATGGGGACAGGATGAGGGAGGTGTGGAGGATTAGAAGGAACAAGACATGAATCGGAGTGCTTTGCGTGATTCAACAGGGTCTATGCGCAGATAATAATAATAATAATAATATATATATATATATATATATATATATATATAGAGAGAGAGAGAGAGAGAGAGAGAGATAAAGAGAGGAACATAATGCTCACACTAACTGGCATTAGTGGCAGTTTTGTACACATGTATAGAAATATACATGTATATATAAATCCTTGCCAATATAAACTGTAAACTGTTAAATTTAACATAAATATAATATATATATATTATATATTATATATATTATATTTTTTATAAATATAAAATGTAAACTGAACGGTAAGAAGCTGACACTTCTTATTTTAATTGTCAGCTCCAGGTACTTAAACTAAATACAAAATGAAAAATACGAATTCTGTCTCTTCCATTTAGTGTAAACAGTTACAATAGGTAAAAGTTCGATGTTCCTAGCCGACGTGTGAGTGGGTTGAGCAGAAGGCCGTTAAAAAAAAATAAAACTCTCCATCCCGGTTTTACGACAAAGAAAGTGATAGAGTCCCTTCAAATAAAAACACGGAATGAAGTTGTGACGCTTTAACGGAAACCTGACTTGGACGATCCACGAGGACGATAGTTTACACAATTAACGAATTTCCCAAATTTGGAAATCAGTAAATAGAATGTTCATCATTTTAATATTCAACCCTTTAACTTCAAATGATCTCTTATTTTATTTCTAAATCACTTTTTTGAATTTACGTTAAATTATGTACATATTCTCCTCCTCTCTCTCTCCCCTCCGCAGGGGGTTCAGGGGTGCAGACTAGCTGCACCTATTGAGAGGATTTAGACGTCACTCGCGGTACCCGAGTCTAATATACACTTACACTTACGACTTTAACCCTTTACTCTCACACTTACATTTAGGGAGGCGATAATAGCCTCAATGTGCTTTTCGCCTTAAAATAACAACTCTCCCTCTCTCTCTCTCTATCTCTCTCTTTTTCTCTTTCTATCTAAATTCAATTTCGGTAATAACTTGAACATATCCCTTAAACAGCAAAATCCGTTCAACAAGTTTCAAAATGCCAGTCATTTCAAATATTAAAAGATAATCATAACTTTTTTCTCTTTAAGATGTTTTTATAAATCTGATTCAAACGTTAAAAACTGCATAAATTAAAATTATGAATTTTTAATATCCGTTGAAATCATGTTAGTTTGACGGTGGTCAGTGTGTTTTCGTGTTGTATATGTAGACTTTAATGTGGTAATATAAATAGATTTTAATGTGGTAATATATGTAGATTTTAATGCTGATTATGACGGTGAAATCTGGATTTTGGAAAAAAGTAAAAGAAAAATACTTTTCGGAATTCGCTTGTATCACGTCAGCGAGACAGCTGCGTGCAGCGATTATTGTTTATCGGAAATGTTACGTGTTAGGTAAATCCAGTTTCATCACGTCACCGCGAGAGCCTCACGCCGCATTTAATTGGATATTGTACTATTTACACGGTTTCCAGCGACGCGGCTACATGATTGTATTCTTTACTCAAAGAGCGGAGCTTGGAATACGGTATCACGTTTGCACTTAATTCACCAGAGGGAATGTAACGTAATTATAAAGGCATGTAGAGGATTGCGGTGGTGAGAGGGGTTTGTCGGGTTGCGGTTTGCAGGCGTGACAACATCCTCGTATTCAGGCTGCATTTTTTATTAGTGAATTTCCGTTGACAAAATGAACTATTGGAGCGGCCATCATGGTAAGACCCAGACCTTGGACGGACCTTTAATGAGCACCGATCCTAACCAAGTATATATATATATATATACAGTATATAAATGTTGTGTGTGTGTGTGTGTGTGTGTGTGTGTGTGCGTGTGCGCGCGCTCGCGCTTATTTGTTTGTTTGTTTTAGCACGCTCACGTTCGCAGTTCTGGTAATATTTGATTTAAACTTGGCACAAAAACAAGTAGGGGAGAGCGGGGCAATACCGTGCACTTAAGCGTTATTATTTTTTATTTTTAATTTGGTAACGTCAAAAACGATGAAAATCATCACGTTTTGTAAAAAAACTAATTTTCTACAAATTCGTGACTTCATATTTGAAATACTAAACCAATTTCGAGTGTTAAACCCATTTTACGAAAACTTTACATTGCACGGTATTGCACCAAGGGCTGGGGTAATACCGTGCACTATAAGGGGCTATACCGTGCAACAATGTTAATGGCAAAGTTTGTGTGAAAATAAAACAAATATTCAAAATTTATTAACAAATTTTTATTTTAACATTGAAATAAGTAATGTGTAATTTTAATTAAAAAAATTATTAGAATATTTCCTATCATTTATGTATAAAAAATAATGCTCGAGGTTTTCTTTACACATATGATATAAAATATCCGAACAAATTTTAATAATAATTCAAATATTCTAAATTAATAAACAATTTTAACAACAGAAAAAAGTAGTATGTTATTAATTAGATTATAAAATTAAAAAAATATTCATAAGTCCTCTTTGTGATGGAAATTCATAAACATTAAATTGTAATTTATTTTAGTTCAGAGTGGTTTTTATGTGATCGAGTCTACTTTCATTGACAAAAGTCACAAATGAAATTTTCAGCTCTGAATACACTCTGAAAACACCCTATCTGTTTTCTTTTTTTTATTTTGCTTGTTTGATTGCTGCAGCCTTCTCTAAAAATTTTGTTTGCTATCAGAGTAAAAACTGATGAATGCTGTTACCGAGCACTTTTCTTTCGTTTCAGAGGGCCCGGTAATGGTGAAATTTCTTTGAATTGCAGACCAACTGTAGACTCAGCTTCAAAGTGCTCGTCTTCATCGTCATCAGTGGCTGTTCGCGAAGAACAATGCATGACTAGATCAGTATTTTCATAATTTTTGGAGCCTCATCTTCAACAACCGGTAGATCTAAAGCTGTATCTTCTTCTGAATGTAAAATTACGTAGTCGTCAACATTAACTGTTGCAGGATCTAGAGGAAAGATTCCTGTTTTGCTGAATCTGTGGCATTCTATTTTCATTCACATCATGAATTGCATAATTCATCTCAGTTCGCTCCATCATTTGCCCCTCTCTGTTGTTCTTATTTTTTCTCACCATCTGTTATATATTAAAAAAAGTATATAATCTCCACAATTAAATTATGTTATTAGATCTATACTTAAAGTATTGGCTTCTCATTCGCTCACAATTTATTCATGTTCGCTATAAAACACACAAATATAGGCTACAAATATAATGAAATATGTAAATAAGTAAAGTTATAACAAGTAAATACTAGGTGGGGCAATATCGTTCAACACGGGGCAATACCGTTCACCTTGAGCGGTATTGCCCCATGACGACATGTCACCACATTTTCAATCCTAACCTAAAAGTAAAGAAAGTTAAGTACCAGTATTTAATGTAAAAAATAGCTGAAGAAATGCTCTGTTCAAAGCAATTAGTTAAAATAAAATCATTAATAACATATTTCACTTACCTCAGTTCTAATAAGTCGTTGATATTATAAGAAAGTTTGATATAATAACAAAAACACCCGTCGCAAATACGTATGTAAAGCTATAAGTTCTCTGACTGTCCTGATCTGTTACGAATTCTTCCAGCTATACAGCAGCACTTCCCAGCGCTCATTACGCCCTCTACGGTATTTAAAAACGTGGTGCACGATATTGCCCCGCTCTCCCCTACGTCAACCATGGAAAATCGTTCGAAAATTCCAAAATGGTGTCCATTTCAAATCTTCAAAAATTCATAACGTTTTTGGCTTCGATTGTTTTGGAAATCCAATTTCACCGTTGTAATTAGCGTTAAAAACCGCGTTGAAGTAGCATTTTGAATTTAGAAAATTCTTTGAAATTTGTGTGTGTGTGAAGGGAGAGGAAGGGTGAGAGTGAGAGGGAAAGAGAAGGAGAAAGAGAGTGAAAGGAAGAGAGAAAGAGAGGGACAGGAAGAAAGAGAGGTAGAAAAAGAGTAAGAGGGATAGGAGAGTGAGAGTAAGTGAAGGCGAGGGAGAGAGAGAGAGGGAGAGAGAGGAAGATAGAGAGAGAGGGAGAGATAAAGGGAGAGGAAGAGTGAGAGGGAGGAGGGGGAGAGAGAGAGTGAGAGTAAGAGAGGAGAGAGAGAGAGAGAGAGACACCATAAAATTTGACATAATGTTTTTATTATATTAGTACAGAGTCTACGTGCTAAGTTTCAGCTGGATTGGCTGACTGAAAGAGAGTCAACAATTAACTAATTAGCCAACAAAGATTTCGACGACTACAGCCAACCGCACACAAACAAAATTGAAACTATTGTAAAGGACTATAAAAGGATAACGTAACTGGATGAACATTGAGCAATGGGTAAATGTAGCGTAAACAATAAAAAGGACGGTAAAATTTAACTAGTGAAACAGTCTGCTGACGTCATATACCGTTCTAATGAAGCTTTGAATATTGCAACCATAGATTAAGATTTATGAATGACAATGTTTATGGTGGAGAGACAATTTGAAACTCTACATTAAGAAAAAAAATCATACAAACAAGACTGTCTTTTCGTTCGCCAGCCATTTTGTTTTTTCCAACAACCAATTTTTTTCATGTACATTTGATTTATCGATAATGAAAAATGGTTTTCATTTTTTTCGCACATGTTATAGGCTAATGTTATAGGTCTAATCATAAATTACACGGCGGAGACAGCTGATAGGCTTAGCAGTCCCACCGTACCTCTAGCTCATACTATCCTCATCTATTCACAATGCACGCACGCACGCACGCACGCGCGCGCGCGCACACACACACACACACACACACACACACACACACACTACATTAACATTGAGTATTCAAAAGACTGATTTCTGTGAGTTTAACGCTGATTGCGACGGCGAAATCATATTTTCAAAAAAGGTGTCCGATAAAAGTTATGATTTTTAATTGACGCCTTTATTTATGTTATAAAAATTATGCTTGGAGACGAACTTATTCAAGGCATTACTAAAAGCTGTTATTTTACCCGCTTTTCGTAACCCTGATTTCAAAATCATAATCAACATTTAAACCTTCATATATTGGTATTTTAAACATTAAAAATACAAACCTTGAACGCCGTCAAATTAAATTTCTAAAATTTCAACGGGTTTTGAAAATTCAAAAACGTTGATTTATATAGTTCTTAACGCTGATTACGATGGTAAAATCAGTATTAAATATTTCTTGAATTTTACTGGTGAACGAACTTGTTCAAGCACTAACATCGATTTTTGTGCAGTTCGAATGAAATCGAATCGAAATTGCGAACGTGAACCTGCCGATTCAATAATTCCTTTCAAAAAGTGATTTAAGACGTCACGATCGTCGCTAATTTCAAGGTTTACCTGCTCGTAGAAAATTTTCCACTCGAAATGCGCTAACCTGTAATATTTGTTGCGCTGTATAAACGAGGCTGAAACACCAAAATCTCCCCCAAATCACTTAAAAGCCACCGCAAGACCTGAAAGGCTTTATTCAATGTTAAAGCCTAATTATCTTTAATCTATTCCAAGGGCGTAGAATGAATTAATTTCCCAATCGTGTTCCGGAACACATTCTGATTAAATTAGGCTCAAGCCTTTATACTGTAATCATTTAACGTGATGTTTAATCTAATATTAGCTACCCCTTTAGATCAATAAACCCTTTGTTAGCGAGTTTCAATCGGAAAAATGAGCTATTAGGGCGATCCTCATGATAATACCCAGAAATGAATGCCGATCCTGACTTTAAATTACTTTTTGAGGGTTCGTTACAATTTTGTTTAATATATCATTAATTATAATTATAAACAAATATTAATTTATTACATTCAACTACATCGCTTTGGGTGCCCATAAATAACATTACCAAGAACGTCCATTTAGTCTCTAGTTACGTAAAGTTACTGTAAAAGTTTTCTCTGTTGTAAGAACATTTTTCACAAACCTTTACGTAAAGGATGTTTAAAGTTTTGTTAAATTTAATAACTGTTTAATGACTGGCAAGATGGCCGTCCGACGAACAGCTGATCATTTTCACGTTATTTCCACAATTGTTTTGAAGGTTGTGTTTTATTTACATTTTTTTGTATTGTTTCTAGTAGCAGGCCTATTGTTACAGTTTTTGTGTTTTCAAATAAAATTATCATTTATAAACAAAATAAAGTATCTGCTTTATCCTTTTTGTAAGATTTCTTAAATATAATCAGCATTAAAATCTGCCCAAGTATTGGTGTTTTAAAATACCAAATTACATTGAAAATGCAAAAGTGAACCCTGACCGCCGTCAAAACCAGTTTTTTCAGACTATTTTTTAAAAAATGCCAATTTATGTACAATTTAACGTTGGCCACGATTTTGGTTTTTAAAAAAGGAGTGGGCCCTAATTAAAAAGTTATGTTTTTTCTATTTGAAATTTGCTATAATTACAGTGTAACAAACTTGTCCAAGCTATTATCGAGATCAATTTTTGTGCCAGGCTTGAAACAAATCGGACGAGAACGTGGGCGTGCTAAAACAAACATACAATATATATATATATATATATATATATATATATATATATATATATATATATATATATTGTACTCCTAAAAAAGTGATCCGGTGTTCATTTAAAGGTCACGGATCTGGGTCTTACCACTATGGCCACTCCAATAACTAATTTTCCATTGGAAATTCGCTAACAACGGAAGTAGTTATACCCATTACCACGAGTCTAGTCCGTTGAAGATGGACATATTCGTACTGTGACTTTAGACCAACCAATCGGAGAAGAGCAACGTACAAGATTGCTTCCCCGATATATACTGATATGCGTGAATGGAAATATTGGTTTATATTAAAAAGTACCTGTTCGAGGCAATGGACTTGCCAGGACCACTTGACAACACCGCGGTCGAACAATAGCATTGTTGCTCGATAGCAAAAGTGTGCTCGATATCAGAGGCTAAAGTCTAAATAATACCATTAGCTGTCGCTACGATCACTGCATGCTGCAACGACAGGCGGTGGAGACGTTTGAGAAAATAAATAATATTATTATTTATTAAATTGTATTTGAACACTCTGCCGCAAGATGCCACCAGCATCAAACGCTTACAAAGGGTTATTCTAGTACGTTTATGTTCAATGACTATAATCTTGAAAATTGATTTGATTTGTAGATGAAATATATGGACTGCATCGAATTATTAACTAATCAGTTAATTTTGGTCTGCTTCTCTCACCCAGTATAAGTTTAATTAAGTTTTATTAGCACCAGAAATAATAGCCCGTATTCGCTAAGGTTGCAGTAGTTCCGTTTATCTCTAATCGATGTTTAATTTAAATGCAACGAAGGTAGAAAAATAATATAATTTATTACTAAGGAAAACCAAACGAGTTATCCGTTTTCGTTGAAACAGCTATGCAATAAAAATTCGATTTTTGTTATAAAGGATAATGTAAGGTACGAATAAACGAGTAAATTACTTGGGGCGTGTGAATTGAAACGGTGATATTGCCAATTCATCATCCCTCTCTTTATTTCCCCCACCCCTAGTCAGTCATCAAATAAAATGTATTAATATTTAAAATGCATATCCTATTTTCTCAACCGGTATGAATTACATATTCATAAGGCCGAGCGACCACCAATCGCGGAGCGCTGAGCTGAACTGAAAGAAATGAACCGGAAGCGGAGTTCAGTCAGTTTAAAGAACGCGTTTGTATTTTTTAAAATTTAAATATTTAGGCCTACTGTAACGCATTATAAGAAAGTATTCTTTAAAAACAGTAACCTAACGTAACGTGGTGATTTAGGGGAAAATGGAAATTTTAAATACTAAATGTTCTAATAAAAAAGTTGTATTGAATATATTTTTATTTATGACTTTTAAATTAAATTCAATTCGCATAGTTCAAGTTAGCTTTGTTTTTGCATAGACTTTCCTCCAGTCCCATAGAGAAACTCGGACAATTAAACTGGAATTTCATCAATTGTCGTCACGCATGGTCAGCTAGTGTACACTTTACTTTTAATGTGACCGCAAAAAGTAATTGTACACCAAAAAATGAAGAGCATTGGTGGATCCAAAAAGGCTGTAAGGGCTGCAGCCACTCTTTGGAAAGATGTAAGAATTTCTTAGTTATAATTCAGTAAAATAAAAATGCCAATTGGCTTAATTTTACTCTATATTAAAACGGGGTTCACTAAATCTTGCATGCACAGGTATATCGGGGTGTTTTATTCTCCGGAAGAAATAGTAGAAGTCCGGGAGCTTACCAGGCCGGTCGCAAGCTGGCTAGGCACTCTTCCGGTTCGGAATGATGTGAAAGTAATTCGTTTCTTGTTCAAAGTTGGCCGGATTCCCCATTTCCTGCACAGGTATATCGGGGTGTTTTATTCTCCGGAAGAAATAGTAGAAGTCCGGGAGCTTACCAGGCCGGTCGCAAGCTGGCTAGGCACTCTTCCGGTTCGGAATGATGTGAAAGTAGTTCGTTTCTTGTTCAAAGTTGGCCGGATTCCCCCCATTTCCTGCACAGGTATATCGGGGTGTTTTATTCTCCGGAAGAAATAGTAGAAGTCCGGGAGCTTACCAGGCCGGTCGCAAGCTGGCTAGGCACTCTTCCGGTTCGGAATGATGTGAAAGTAGTTCGTTTCTTGTTCAAAGTTGGCCGGATTCCCCCCATTTCCTGCACAGGTATATCGGGGTGTTTTATTCTCCGGAAGAAATAGTAGAAGTCCGGGAGCTTACCAGGCCGGTCGCAAGCTGGCTAGGCACTCTTCCGGTTCGGAATGATGTGAAAGTAATTCGTTTCTTGTTCAAAGTTGGCCGGATTCCCCCCATTTCCTCCCGAGTAAATTGTAGCGTCTTGTTTCGTGTGTTGGTAGGCTGCCGTGTGGTGGGTACTCCTCTTCGATGTTGTGCCGAACGATTTCCTATCTGTATTTATAGTCCAAATTATGGTGCAAACTATAATTTCTCAGAATTCTATTGTTAAAAACAGAAATAACGCACCAGTGTGGATGAAGCTATTGTGTTCGGAAGACACGACATGGTGCGCCGACAGTAATGCCTGGGCAGAAATTAAATAATCTTGCGTACTATAGACCCGAGTTACGCTACCACTGCGAATCAATCAGAAGCGAGTACTGGTTGACGGGAGAATGGTAAACTAGGCTCGCAGACCTAAAGCCGGAAGAAAAGTCTGGGAATTTAGTGTGGTTGTTTAGGTGTTAGTAAGCGGAACTAGGTTGTGTAACTCAGTTCCTATGTTGTTTAGACGATGACAAGGACAGGTTAAAGTTTAACTTAAAGCACTCCACGATATCACTTAGACGTGTTCTTTCTATTTCCGCCAATTTAACCGGTGACCGTAACATTTACAAAAAAAAGTTACTAGACCATTTTTATTGGAGATTTTGTGATTTATCTCCACGGCGCGGTCAAAGTTATGACAGGTCTTGCCTTTCAGCAAGTATTACAGGAAATAGCCAGCAACTACACTCTGATCGTTAAATTAGAGGCCGCCATTTTGAAACGGAAGTGAATGTCATTCGGGTTTTTTTACAAGGTACCTTCGTACCAAATTTAAAAACTTTGTGTCAATGCGTTGGGCAAAACTGCGTAGCAAACACAAACTAAATGCCGAACAGTCGAGTTGAAACTGAGACTTATTTGGAAAACATAGTTGGAGACCTTCGAAGAAAACCAATTGTCTGACAACAATAATGAAAAATAAAATATTGCACGCGTCTGTTCTGGAATACAATAAGAAAAGTGTTTATAAGAAATACATTGAACACGGTTAAAATGAAACACCCAACTATTGCATCTGATGTCACGTGTAGTATATAAAATGGCGTTTAAAGAAACCGGTGTTTCCTTGGCTCACGAAATACGAATACCGAAGGTACGATCGTGAAAAAAAATGATTTCAAAAATAAAAAACAATTTGTAAAGTGTATTACACGACAGCTTACAATATTTATAAATTCGAATGTAGTTCTTAAGTGTCCAAAAAAAGCCGTAACTTATAGGTCGCTGCATTCAAAAAAACTCTACAATGTGGAACTATAGTGAGTTCCACGAAAGAAAACACCTGAATTCAGGACGTTATAACGTTCCAATCGGTATTGTACAGAAATTTAAGATACACCAAATTAAAAAAAGTTCTTTTGTCTATAAATTTGTGTTAATTCCGTTAATATATTTTCAAACGTCGATTATATATTTCAATAAATTTACCAGAAAACAAGATTGACGGAACGCTCTAATTCAAGCGTTGAAATGACTACTTATCGCGCGGTATAGGTGTATGTTTTGTACAGGGAAAAATTCAGTTTGCCGTCACGGAACGCTCTAATTCAAGCGTTGAAATGACTACTTATCGCGCGGTATAGGTGTATGTTTTGTACAGGGAAAAAATTCAGTTTGCCGTCACGGAACGCTCTAATTCAAGCGTTGAAATGACTACTTATCGCGCGGTATAGATGTATGTTTTGTACAGGGAAAAAATTCAGTTTGCCGTCACGGAACGCTCTAATTCAAGCGTTGAAATGACTACTTATCGCGCGGTATAGGTGTATGTTTTGTACAGGGAAAAAATTCAGTTTGCCGTCACGGAACGCTCTAATTTTTGTTTAGTGATCAATAAAATATATTTTTGAAAGGAAAACTTGTACGGTCGCGGTTGACAAACCATGGGTATAAACATTTGCTTTCGCGTCACCCTTGAATCTCTAATGCATACCTCACAGCGTATATTTTTCTATTGTAGCCTATACCTAAACTGGAAGTGACTACTTATAAACAGCTGATTACGCACAATAGCTTCAATATCGTTTCAATTGAGGTTAGGTTTATTGTTCTTGTTAATTTTAAAAATATGTATTTTCTAAGTTTGTGTAGTGAAATTATTTAATCTGTATGACCTATACCAATTTTCGAATTCCAGAATCACAAATTTTGTATTTATTATTATATTTCGACAGTATAAGTGTCATGTATAATTGTAAAAAGTAGGGTTATAAACTGTTTAGTGATCAATAAAATGTATTTTTAAAGTGAAAACTTTTACGGTCGCGGTTGACAAAACATGGGTACAAACATTTGCTTTCGCGTCACGCTTGAATCCGTAATGCATACCTCACAGCATATATTGTTCTTGTATATATATATATAAACTGGAAGTGAATACTTCTAAAAGCTGATTTCGCACAATAACTTCAATATCATTTTAACTGAGGTTAGGTTTATGTTCTTGTTAATTTTTAAAATGTAAATTTTCTAAATTTGTGTAGTTAAATTATTTAATGTAAATGACCTATACCAATTTTTGAATGGCAGAATTATACATTTTATATTTATTGTTATATTTATACAGTATTGCTGTAACTGTAAAAAGTAGAGTTATAAACTGATTAATTATTATAGTGTCTTGTATAGCCTAAGATACTCAAATTCATAGTCTGTGACAGTTTCAGTTAATTTTTAAGTTGTTTATTTACACATGCGCTAAAAGTAATACGAAAATAATTTTCAAGAGTTGCCCTTTCCTGCATGCATCTAAATTTTTGTATGTATACATTTACTTTAGACCTAAGTGTTTTAGAAGTAAGGATCGACACTGAAATCAAGGTCCCATGTCTGGGTTTTATTTTCACTGCCAGTTCAGCCATTGAAACGTGTGTACTTTCAGATCTTGTGTTTACTTGAATTACATTATGTACTTTACAACACACATTTTATGGCTCACTTACTATCCTCAGTTAAAAGCGTAGCATTACCACATTAAAAGGCAATAATTGTTTTATGATTTAAAAGCTTTTCTGAATAAATTTACTCGTGAAAGGTTTTCTGATTTTACTCGCCTTATAAATTATTATTAAATTCACGAATTTTCCTGTCCCCCCCAATATTCATCGAACTTTAAGCTACTGTAACTTGTTATTTTGTTTACAGTTGTAAAAAGAATATTGCTTTGGTTTTTCGTTTCGTCAAAAACGTTCAAACTTCATTTCGTAATTGTTTTAATGAAACTTTTCCCCAACAATTTCCTAATCGTTAAATGAAATCAAAATAATACACTGTGGATACGTGAACTATTTAGCTGTGGATACATGAACTATTTTGCTGTTGATACCTTAACTATTTAGATATGGATACATAACTATTTAGCTGTGGATACATGAATTATTTAGCTATGGATACATGACTATTTAGCTGTGGATACATGAACTATTTAGATGTGGATACATAAACTATTTTGCTGTTGATACCTTAACTATTTAGATATGGATACATAACTATTTAGCTGTGGATACATGAACTATTTAGCTGTGTATACATGAATTATTTAGCTATGGATACATGAACTATTTAGCTGTGGATACATGAACTATTTAGATGTGGATACATGAACTATTTAGCTGTGGATACATGAACTATTTTGCTGTTGATACCTTAACTATTTAGATATGGATACATAACTATTTAGCTGTGGATACATGAATTATTTAGCTATGGATACATGACTATTTAGCTGTGGATACATGAACTATTTAGATGTGGATACATAAACTATTTTGCTGTTGATACCTTAACTATTTAGATATGGATACATAACTATTTAGCTGTGGATACATGAACTATTTAGCTGTGTATACATGAATTATTTAGCTATGGATACATGAACTATTTAGCTGTGGATACATGAACTATTTAGATGTGGATACATGAACTATTTAGCTGTGGATACATGAACTATTTTGCTGTTGATACCTTAACTATTTAGATATGGATACATAACTATTTAGCTGTGGATACATGAACTATTTAGCTGTGTATACATGAATTATTTAGCTATGGATACATAACTATTTAGCTGTGGATACATGAACTATTTAGATGTGGATACATGAACTATTTAGCTGTGGATACATAAACTATTTTGCTGTTGATACCTTAACTATTTAGATATGGATACATAACTATTTAGCTGTGGATACATGAACTATTTAGCTGTGTATACATGAATTATTTAGCTATGGATACATGACTATTTAGCTGTGGATACATGAACTATTTAGATGTGGATACATAAACTATTTAGCTGTGGATACATGAACTATTTTGCTGTTGATACCTTAACTATTTAAATATGGATACATAACTATTTAGCTGTGGATACATGAACTATTTATGTGTGGATACAAGAACTATTTATCTGTGGACACATAGATTATTTAGCTGTGGATACATGAATTATTTAGCTGTGGATACATGAACTATTTATCTGTGGATACATGAACTATTTTGAAACCGTGAACCTAATGAAAGTATTTTTAGTGAATTTCTCGGAAATGAAAACTTTCTTAAACTTACCTTACGAAGTTTATTGTTATCCTTTTAAATTTCTTGTAATGTGTACCAAGGTAAAGAAAAAAATAGACCAAAATCTAATCCGACTAAGGTTACTGTAGCATACTTTAAAATGGTCGTACAACACAATTCTAGGCTTCAAACATGGGCGTCATTATAAATGAGACCATATAAATATAAATGTGAGTGCGGCACACGCCGCCTATTTTGAAGACGAGCGTGAGTCACTAGTAACACACCTCGCATTACCAGCAATTGCAGCGTCCGTCAATAGTGACCCACGTCGTCGTGAACTTGTTAAGACACTTTGTTTAGAAACAAAGTCTAACCACCTACAAAAAATTTTATTTAGGTACATAATAAGGTTTTATTTTTAATATATTGTAGTTATTAACATCTAATGCTTGAAATTCTACAAAAAATTTTGAAAGTTTTTCCCGGCTAGAAGAAATAATTTTATATTCTTTAGTCGCGTTTCAAAAAAGAGGTAATTTGAAAATGTTATTTCTCTCTGAGTTTTTTATTTAAAAACTACTTCATAAAAGCTTCTGTTCGAGTTGAAATCATTAATAAAACGTACTTATTTTACGTACAATATTTGATGTAACTGTTTTTGTTCAACAGCTTTTAATAAAATATTCCATGCATAGTAATTGAAATTAAAAGTCTGTGTCAACAGTAGTTATATCACACGACGATCACAATTAATTATAAAATTGTTTATCACCGGTAAGCCTTCATTTTGTTTTGGAATATCATGTAAAACCAAGACCCTGAAACTTGAAACGAACACTGGTCCTGACTTCTAGATTACTTTTTGAGGAGTCGTTTAAATTTATTGGACTAAAATCGTAAACGTGAGCGTGTAAAACACACCACCTACACACATTAGTGCTATTTTTGGAAGTTTCCGATTATCTTACTACGATGGCCGCTCTAGTAGTCATTTAGCAAGAGAATTTTCTATACCCTTAATTTTGTTAACGAAGAACAGCTGTTAAAAACCAGATGTTTATTAATGAACCATTAATTATCAGCTAATATATAGTCAAATGGTAATTAATTGTAACCTATAACATATCACTTAAATCAAATATTTTTAAACCTAGCAAGTTTAACATTAGATGCTTTAAAAAACACGTTTAAGTTTTTATAATGATGGAAAATTGTGAATTAGCTTGAAAACCGGTATACATTCATTTAACACAACTGTGTTTAAAAGAAACATTGTTCCTCTTTTCCCAAATCGTATCTATATTGTGGACCTACTGAAGTCCAGTTCGATTTTTGAGTCGAAGCGAGAACGACCTCGAAGATACCACTTACGATTTTGGTGAAACGACAGGCAATGTTTCTTCTAGAAACTGTTCTAAAGATCAGGATCGATGCACATTACAAAGTCCAAGACGTGGAGGTAATGTTTTATAAAGAGTTTTTACTAATTCACTACACAAAGTATTGAATTTGTATTGCTGATTGCGTTAAGGTTTTATTGTATGGGATGAGGGTAGATCTTTAATTTGTATTGTTTAATTAAGTCATTAATTTAATTTCATTAATAAACATTTAATGCCGGAATAAACAACACGCACAAATATAAAACATCAATATTGTACAATACTGTCCAAATATTAATGCACTAAGAATTAATTGTTATGGCTGGATTGGACATGTAGAACAATAGCAACGACAATAGTGTTCGTTAATAATTTAATTAATTATTTTTGAAATTATCTGTGTAAAGTCTACTGAATAATATTTAAATATTCCTTCTGGGCAAGCAATTTCAAATTGCCATATTCTTAAAAATCTCCTCGATTTTAAAAAAAAACCTTTATTGATATCGTGATTACATACGATATGGTTCAAATCAATCGACACTTTAACGTATGAAAATATGACATGTGTCAATAACAGCTGTTCAGTTCGGTCATTGTTGTCTTAGCAACTGTATTGATTGTTAGAATCAAGCAGTTTAGAGGTTAAAATGACATTACCAACAACAGAAAAAAAATTGTAGGAGAGCATTTTATAAATGTCTGGTACCAACTTGTCGTAGAATAAGGTCCATCGATTTGGAAACACTTTATTTTAGAGGTTTGAGATTTGGTGGCACTGAAACCAAAGGATATATTGTGCAAGTAAGCTCATAGTTTCGGTTGACTGGTTTTAATTGTGTAGTTCACTGACTAGCTCATTCGAAGTGATCTTTGGGGCTTGAAAACAAATCACCCTACGCTGGCAAGAGTCTCATAATCGTAGTGACCCGTAGTTTTCCTGACCTTTACAAATACACTCTCAAACCGCACTTCCCTTAATGAATCCCGGTTCTTTTGAGATGCCCTCTACTGTCCCTTCAGTCCATCTAGTGGAATCTCTTTTGATGTTTCTAGCTGACATCCCGCTAGTCTTTGAATGCCCTGTTACCACAGCTGGGTTGTTTTCCTTTTCATCTTCCTCTTGGAGTCAGCCTCTCAGAGTTTGATAAACTAGCAAGGTTGTCAGTAATTTCAGAGCTTTTACTTATAAGTGTTGTGTTCCTCATCCCCGATGTTTGATCCCATGAAGGTTTCTGCTTCTAGATTTAATTTAATTGGAAACTACCGCCTTCTCTGTTCTCAGGTCGTGCTTTCGCGCTCCCGATAGACGTTAGAAAACAGTATTACTGATTTTTTATATTACCTACCATCTCTCACTTCTTCCATCGTAGATTGGGTAAGTTTCCACAGTCAAGTTTCCTCAACCTTCGTGCTATTTTCTTTCCCCAGATGCAAATGTTCCAGTTTTACAGGGTATTGTGACTTTTACTGGGTTTTCAACTATTACTACAAAACTGACGACAGATTTCAATAGCAACGTTTATAATTGTTAGATACAATTCTGAGTAGGCTATCTCAAGCTTTCTTTCACCTGTTTAGAAACAAAATGGCAGCCATATTGCCTGATTTAAAGTATTTCCAAGAGTTCTATCAGCCAAAGTGTTTGCCAGAAGTGTTGTAGATATTTTGAATTTTGGCTCAACAATCTGATTTATTTAACAAAACCTTCTTTCCCAAACGTAAAACTTACTGTAGTTTAGATGAGATTAGATTCAAACTAGAGGATGGGATAATATAACCTCAGGTACTGCAGTCAACAGATCTATTGTGCAACTAAATCTCTTGAGTATAGTTTACCAGATTGATGCCCTTAATAAGTTCCAACAATCCACTGACTAGCTCATTCTGCTGAAGATCCCTAGGGTCCTGGAAACCAAAAGCCCCTAGCCTCCTACCAGCAAGAGTTTCACAATCATGAATTACGTGTCCTGCAGTTTCTTCCTTTATCCTGCATATCCTAGACACGATTTCACCATGGTAGATAACTATACTGTTCGTGTGCACCGTCAGACCACAGTGCCCAGTAATAAGCCTATGATTTTCCTGAGTTGTGCTCTGCCCAAGAGGTCTGCTGCCCCTTTAAACCCTCCATACGGAAACATGCTTAAGAGATGTTTACTATGGGAATGCCCATGAAGGTTATCCCACCTTGCCTGGTGTTGCTTATTAATCCACCTATTAATAGCAGACCTGGCCAACGACAAAAAGATCCTTAAAGTCGGCTCAGGTCCGATGGACTCAGATGCAGATCCCAATCCAGACAGTCGGTCTGCCTTATTACCCTCGACTCCCTTATGCCCCGAAATCTAGTAAAGAGTTACCTTTACATTACTGTAGTTTACATTGAAACAGAATTTTTAAGTCAACTTTCAAATTATCAACTGTAATTTTCATTCTCTGAAAAGTACAGCAGCGAATGCGGGTACATATAGCTAATTATTTTAATTAACATTGTTATAAAATACAATTTCATTAGTATTTATTTTGGGGCAGAATTCAATAGCAAATATTCATATGTTACCTACACATAACGGCATTAGTGTATAAAGAGTTATTGTGACAACATGAAAGCCGGTTTTAATCTGACCAATCAAAAACCGCTTCAATCCCGGAATAATGAACGCGCATTGGCTGTGGAATATGACAAAGGCTTTAATTCATGCAACAAAGCAGGATGTCAATAACAGTTAAATTAAACTAGAACAGCCTGTAGGTTAGATATGCCTAGTCTGCAATAAATGTTACTGTGATATTTACTGTAAAAGTAAATATAATCGTGGCTGTCTCACTAACGTGATGGAATCGAATTTCCAAAAGTATTTTTTTCTTATCATAAAAAAAAATATTTCAACATTTAACATTAGGTGCAATAATAACTACTTAAAAAACTGTATTAATTAACATTTTAAACTTTCAAAATCCGTTGAAATTATAAGATCGAATTTGACTGCGTTCAGGGTTCATTTTCTAATTTTCAGTGTAATTTAGGAAGTTTAAAAACGTGATGGGTGCAGATGTTGGTGCTGATTGTTACGGGAAAATAAGATTTCAAAATAAAAGGGTTAGATAAAGAAAAATCATTTTTGGAATTACCTTTCATTGCATGAACGAGCCAATTGCTTGCAACGTTTATTAATATAGTTTCAATTGTTTTAAAGCCAATGTAACAGACACAGAACAATCCCTATACTTTGTACTAAGTATTCATGACAGTACAAAACTGATGAAATCTGTGGAAAACATAATTTTCTCTTTGAACCCCTCCGCCCCGCCCCCGCCCCGCCCCGCCCCCACGCGCACAAACAGTAGTGTTAACAGGTCAAACGGTGTTTCGCTTCGTCATTGATTCAGTCGCCTGTGTAAATGTGGGAAGCACTAGTTAATGAGTTACAAATGCCACCTAGATGAATTCCCCCGTGGCTATGCAATCTCATCGCTACACCTACATAGTTCGCCACATTTGAAACAGAATTTAACCATTAACTCATTTGTGAATCGAATTGGCGCTACTTTTGTAAAAACACGTTTTTTTATAACTTTAATTTCCTTTAGAATATCCAATGTCGGAACAGCAATCATGGTAACGGCCATCATGATACTTCAATTTTTTTTTTAACGTCTATACTTTATACCAGTTAGACTAATGAAAACGAGGGATAAGGGAAATCAACGGGAGTAACTGCGGCCAAAACTAAGAACCTTCAGGTGCGTAGTTCAGAGATACAGCAGACTGACCGGTGCTTAACCACATCGACCACCCAAGTCCCCAGCCCCTACTTTTAAAGGATACCTTCAAAAAAACGCCTGACTTGACCTAGAAATGTCTTTGAGAGCTCTCTCTCTCTCTCTCTCTCTCTCTCTCTCTCTCTCTCTCTCTCTCTCTCTCTCAATGTTAAATACGATAACATTGTTTTCAGATGTGATTTTAAAGCATTTTTAATTGTTTAAACTTATGCTTAGTTAGAAAATAATTTTTGGATTTAATTTTCTATTAACTTTTGTTTGTAGATATTTTTAATTTTTACTATAAATCCTAAATTTTTCTATATAAATACTGCAGCTTTTATTTTTTAATATTGTATTTTCTACTTTTTTCACGGGTTAAGTGTAAGAGAAGACGTTTTTTTTTCTAACTGCCATTATACTTTATGCCAGTTAGACAAGGGATCAGTGTTAACGATAAGGGAAAAGCAACGGGAGCAACTGCAGCTCGAACTAAGAACCTTTAGGTGCGCAGTTTAGAGATACCCAACAGACTGACCAGTGCTTTACCACATCGACCACCGAATCCAACCACTTCGATGGTTCAAACGTCGCCCCTTAATGAAGACAAAAATTCAATTCTATTCTATCTCTTTCTGTCTGTAATAAGGGTGAGTTTGTATAGGGTTTATGCATTAAAGGTGATTTATAATAAGTTTTGTTCAGATAATTTAAATTTGTTTTGTTTTATTGGGGACATTTAGTTCCTTGTTTTTTTAAATTTCTTTACCTGTGTAGTATTATCTTTTAAACAATCACCTTTTATAAAAAAAGTTTTATTTTCTTATTTATTATTTTTCCTTCCCTCCCTCTTCAAATATATATCATTTTATTGTATAAGCCTATATTTGATATTAACCACAAAATTGATTGGTCATATAGTTTGAGGGCAAGGGTTGCGTTAACGACAAGCAAAACGCGCTAACCTATAAGGGTCCTTGATTTTGTCTGCGGATCGTAAAATGTGTTCCCCAGTATTTTTCCTGAACCGGAACTACGTTGTTATACAATTCCTTTAGCTTAAAGATTATGTGTTTCATAAGCCACTAAGGCAAAACAAATCCTTGGTTATTTCCACTCACCTTAGGAAAGGCTTGATTAAAATTTAAAATAAATTAAAGCGAAGTTGTTTTCTTTGAGTATTTTATTCTTTGAGTTTTTTTAATGCTAAAAAAAGCGAGCTGTAATAAACCAAGTGACTGTGAACCACCAATTTGAAAATAATTTCACACATGACTGAATCCTGCAGAGGTAACCGCTTTGCTAAAGAACTTGTAGTTGATGGAAGCGGATTGCACATGAGTCTGTAACCAGAGTGAGTTTTACATATTGTTCGTACCGTATATCCATACGGTGCGCAACAAATTGAAAAATACAGTGGAGCATAGATTGGATGGATTACCAAACATCCGGATCAATAATATAGAAAAAATAAATTTACGAAAACGGTGCATATCGAGCTTACTGTATCTTTATATTTTGAAAAATGCTAACAGTATGGTTTTAAACGTTTAAAACACTATTGGCCTAATATTACCATCGTGTAGCGTACAATGACGTAACGTGAAAACAGTTTTTGCGATATTTACCTGTTTTTTTAGCTTTTTTCCGGATTTATTTTCGGATTATTCGAGATTTACCGCGGGAAACCTAAAGCGGTTCATTTTGTTTCGTTCTGTTTACTCTGTGTATATTTTGCACCGTAGCCAGTGCTCGGGCTTCAACCCATTGATTTATACAGCGTGTCCCACAAAGAGGTTTACGCATTTGATCCTCCATTATTTTCTATTTCCTCGAGTGATAATTTTGAAACTATACTTTTTAGAGAAGTACCAGAAATAGTACCTGAGCATTGAATCTGGCTGATGTTTGTACAAATAAAATGGCGTCAAAAATAAATTTTAAATAAAGTATAGAACTAATTTTTATTTTTCAAAAAAAAAAATTGTATTGTTAATTTAAAAAAAAGTGTAATTAGATACAAACTAATTAAAAGAAAACTAAGTTGCAATGAACATTTCATAAATCATAAAGAACAGCTGTTCAACAATCTGATTTAATACTGCAGTACAGCGAGACGTTTAGAGGAACCTAATTTATTTATTATGGCCGCCATTTTGTTTCCACAAATATCAGCCAGATTCAATTCTTACATACTAGTTCTGGCACCTTCTTTTAACAGTATGTATAGTTTCAAAATGATCCATGGAGGAATGAGAAAACAATGGAGGATCAAATGCGTAAACCTTTTCTTGGGACACACTGTATATAATAGAGGATACACGAAGAGTAGTATAAAGACAGGAAAGTGGAATCTGAAAATCCTCAACTTTCACGATTGCCAGAATTTCAGGAAAAATCGGAGACCCAATTCTGATGGGGACTAATAGCATGATTACCAAACACTAGTTATTTATCTCTTTAAGGTAACAATGACGTATGAGGTGGAAGATCGAGTGATAGAAATTTTGGAGACTTTGTATGATACACAGATGGCCACAAAACAAAGAAGGGCTAATTATGTTGTGGTGCATGATTTGAGAGCGGGGGTGAAAAGCGATTTTACTCTGGGACAGCACACCACAGTATTCCAGGTAGAGTTGATGACTGTGATTAGAATTTTTTAAGCGGACTTTTAAGAAGGTCTGATTTCACATTTATACCGGCAATCAGGCAGCTAGTAAAGCTTGAGAACGACAATGTCCTGTTCTTAGACTGGTCTCCGGGGTACATGGAATTGAGGGTAATGATGAGAAGGGCAGAGAGGTCAATGGACAGCAGCAGGGGTTTATCTGTATCTGCTATCAATAGATGGATCAACAAAAAACACCAAGGAAGTTGGGATAACCTTAGAGAGCGAATTTCTTTGAAAAAGGTTCCGTAAGAGGACTTGAAGGTTTCTTGGGCAAAGGACAACTCAGGAAAACCATGGGACTTATTACAGGGCATTGTGAAGTGAGGATACACATAAACAGGATAGGAATGTACCACGGGAAAACTGTGTGTAAGTTATGCAGGAAGGGAGATGAACTCCATTTCACATAATCTTCGATTGTGCGGCTCTTGTCAAAAAGAGGCTAAGTGTGTTGGCTTCCAGAATGCTGAGGACTTCCATCAGGTCAGTGGACTACTAAAACCCATTAAGGATACCAGTCTACTGAACTAGAATCCAAAGAGGATTAGTTGCACAATAGATCTTTTGACCTCAGTGATGGAGTTACAAAACCCAGTACGCGGTAATGAACCAATTATGAAATCTGATGTTCCAGCATAAATTTAACATTTCTTGACCTTAAACGCCATCTTGAAAGTGACATTAATTATACAATACTGATCATGCGATACGAATTCCACGCTTTCTTTTTTTACACACTTTTCCTAAGTTACTTTTTTACTGATGTAACCTGAAAATATACTAGGCCTACGTAACGCAGATAATATCTAGTCAACAACTAGACAATTTGTTCATTATTTGGCAATCACAAGAAACCTTTTTTATAATGAAATGTATTGTTTAATTTCTCTTCCTAACAGTAGTAAGTTTTCTAACTGAAATGTAGTGTTTTTTTTTTTGTTTTCCGAATTTTTAAAAATATTAACCTGTTATGAAATATATGCTGCCTGGCAGAAAGTGCAAGGACTAATATATCAAGATCGGGTAACACAATGTAGAAGCAGACCAGCAATTTAATTACCTGGGAACAATAGTTACTCAAGATAATGATTTAAGCGAGGGAGTAAGGTATAGAATTATAAATGCAAATTAGTGCTATTATGGCTTGCAGAGATACATCAAAAGTCGTTTATTAACAAAAGCCACTAAGTTACTGTTGTACAAAACACTAATACGCCCAGTGTTTGTTTATGATGCGGAAACATGGACTATGACAAAGACAATCGAAACACAACTGCTGGTGTTAGAAAGGAAAATACTAAGAAAAATTTATAGTCCAGTGAAGGGTGGAGAATCTGACACAATAACGAGCTGGACGCAGAAGAGCCTGACATAGTGAAGTGTATAAAGTTGGCAAAACTGTGATGGGAAAGGTTACTTTGTTAGAATGGATGAGGACAACATCGTTAAGAACGTGCGTATATTCCCTGACTCCGGAGGGGAAAAGAACAAGTGGTTCCTAACCATAACCTAACCTAACCCATAACCTAACATAATCACAACCTAACCTAACCTAATAACTTAACCTAATCTAACATATCTAACCTAACATAACCACAATCATAACCTTAATATAACCTAACCTAACAATAACCTAAACTAACGACTAACATAGCGACTAGGATGGGCCGATGGAGTAAATCGAGATGTTTAATATCATTTAATATCAGAGGATAGTAGATTGCTGCAAGAGACCCAGATAGATGGGGACACTTTCTGAGGAGGCCAGGACTCAGAAATGGGTTGTAGCGACGTTGGTGGTGATGAATCTATTGTTAGTAAGCAAAAATAATACAGTCAGCCAGCACACAAATTGATATTGTTTTCCTTCAAAGTCTACACTTTATGTTAGACTAATGAGGACTAGGGATCAGTGTTAACGGTAAGGGAAAAGCAACGGGAGCAACTGCGGCTCCAATTAAGAATTTTTAGTTGCGCAGTTGAGTGACGCAGTAGACTGACCGATGCTTTTGCCAATTCGACCACCGAGCCCCGTTTGCCATTGTTGTAGCACGGCATTTCACACTGTTAAAATTGTAAGATGAGATTCTTATCTGTCCTTACACATTTTTTAGTACCCTGTTCCGCCACTTTAAACTTGTCATCTGCTGTTAGCAAACAAAAATAAACAACATACTTATTATCTCTGAAAGAGAAACGAATATCTCTGAAAAAACAGTTTCGTTTTAAAAGACTTTTTCGCGTTCCGGACATTGTATAAAATCCGAACGACTTTTGTATACAACTTTTCTTATTCACTTCCGTTTCAAGATGGCGGTCTCTGATTTACCATAACGAGTGTTCGCAGTTTTGGCCGAACGCTTTGATCGAACGTTTTGAAAATTTGATACGGTGATACCTTGTACAAAGCTCATGTGACGTATGTTTAAGATTTTCCTCCATTTACTTCTGTTTCAAAATGGCGGTCTCTGATTTACCGATGACGAGTGTACGCAGTTCCGGCCAAAACGCATTGATTGCGGTAAAACACAGTGATCGTACAAGAAATTTCGTGTTTTTTCGTTTTCAGCGAGAACGATAAACTCAAAATTATTTCATACCTACAGCACGATTCCGTTGTTAATGATTGGAACCTGTACTTTGACTGAGATAAGTCCTCCCTTTAGGCCTACCGGTACCTTTTGTTTCCTTATCTTGTAGATCCGACACGCAACACGTCTGTTGTTAGAGAGCGAAGACAAACAATATATTTCAATACGAAGTTGCTGGTTGACTGTGAAATAAACACAATTATCGCTTACTAAAAACCATCAAATTTTGTACACGTAGCGTTATAACGTTAGCTATCTGTTGAACCTGGTATTAAAAAAATGAAAATATTCAGTCTTTAATTCAATACATCGATTAAAAAACCCACACAACTCTAATTAGATTTTCTTTGAAGGTAATGTTTTTTGCGTCTTTTAGATTTTTTTCTTTCAATTCTACCTCCGTTGTGAGATTTATTTCTATAAATAAACGCGAATCTTTTATCGAATGAATGGAAAAAAACAAATTCTTATTTCGATTACTTCTAGCACACAGTAAGACAGGAACTCAAGTTTTGTAAAAAATAAATGCCAAAGTTTGTTGCTATGTTAAGGAGGATTAATTTGAAACTTAAGCACCTGAATTGCTACCCTAACTGCAACCCAGGGTAGTTGGGGTACTGATAGCTACTCTGGGGTAGCTTTAATGAGCTGCGATATATAATTAATCACGCATAATTAATTGAAATACACCTTGATTGTTACTTGACCCACGAGTTCATTAACGGCACATATTTATTGACCGAACGAAGGTCTGTTTCAAATCGACCTTTCGGCATGTGGTTTGTGTTTTTTGTTATGCAGTTTTAGCCAAACACATTGACCGATTGTTTTGAAATTCGGCAGGAACTACTGACGGATTAATGCAATTTTTTGTGTGGCAGCGGTTGGTTGGATGATTCAATTTAAAAGAGGGCCGCCTAGGGGATGTCAATTTCAAAATACCTTCAAAAACTAGCGCTATTAAGCTGTTTTGAGACCTAAAACGCAGTGTAAAAATTTACTCCATTTTACAAAAAAATCATTAATTTTCTTAGATTCCTAATTTTTAAAACTTTTGACAAACTGTCTCCATTTACATAACTTCCTCTCTTCTCACAATACCTATATCTTTATATATATATATATATATATATATATATATATATATATATATATATATATAGTTTCAGTTACTCCAGTTTTTTTACCCTTACTATTAACGCTGATCCTCGTCCTCATTAGTCTAAGCACGTCCAGTTAAGCGTTACAACACTTTCTCAACCACGTTTTGTTCAATTTTAGAGCCGAGAAATATCTTTCTGCTGTTGCAGTTTAAGGAGAAAGATAAGAGAGATCCAACATAAAATATTTATTTGATAAACCCCTTGCTCTCAGTACAAGCATTTCAAAGTGCACAAACGTACATATGTACATATAGACAAAACTGCATGTACTTAAAGTTGAGATCGACATAATGTGACGGGGACCTCAGATGTTTCTTTGACTTCTTTTATCGAAGCTGAGATACTTCCACTTTAAGGAAGTTGAATAGGATCTTTTACATTATTTATTATTATTATTTTTTTTGTCTCGGGAGGGGCGGTCGCCCCTTCGCTCCCTTAATTCGTCCTTGGTAGGTACTTTGCATAAAATCCGAACGATATTTGAGTAAGAATTTTTCTTATTCACTCCCGTTTCAAAATGGCGGCCTCTGATTTACTATAACGAGTGTTCGCAGTTTTGGCAGAAAGCTTTGATCGAACGTTTGGAAATTTGATACGGTGGTACCTTGTATGTGTAAGATTGTCCCCCACTTACTTCTGTTTCAAAGTGGCTCTAATTTAACGATGACGAGTGTACGCAGTTTTGGCCAAACGCATCAACCGATTGTTTTTTTCTAAATTTTATACGAAGGTACGTATAAAACCTGAATGACGTATGTATAAGACTTCTTCTTATTCACTTCCATTTCAAGATGGCGGTTTTTTTTTATTTACAGTAATTAATGTTCGCAGTTTAAACCAAACGCACTGACTAAATGTTTTGAAATTTCATACGAAGGTATCATGTATGAAGCTCAAACGACGTACGTGTAAGATTTTCCCCAGTATTTCTATTTCAAGATAACGACCTCCGGTTTAACGATGACGAGTGTAGGCCTACGCATTTTCGGACAAACGCATTGACCGATTGTTTTGAAATTTAGTACAAAGGTACCATGTACGAAGCCCGAAAGTCGTATTTGTAAGAATTTTTCCCAATCACTTCTGTTTCAAGATGGCGGGCTCTGATTAAACGTTGAGAGTGTAGTTGCTGGTTATCTCCTGTAATACTGGTTGAACGTAATTTTGACCTTTTCATGAAAAAAGAGCATATAATTTCCAATAAAGCTGGTCCGGTGACATTTTTCGTAAATAATACGATTACCGGTGAATTGGTGCAAAAGGTTACAAGCCCTGTTATGGAGCGCTCTTTGTATTATTTTAAAATATATTGCCAGGTCTAATGTTTTTTAAACTAATAGTAATTTCATGTAAAAGAAATGACGAAACTTACGTCAAACATAAATACATAATAACATGTATAAGACTTCTTCTTATTAATTTCCATTTCAAGATTTTTTATTTTTTCAAATTTTTATTTCAAATTTTATTTTTCAAATTTTATATTTTTAGCGTTATAAAATTAAAAAAAGATAGTATCTATTTTTTTTAAGGCGAAAAGCACATTGAAACTATTATCTTAAGATTGTAATACCCTAAATGACCCTAAATGTAAGTGTGAGTGTAAAGTGTTAAAGTAGTAAGTGTAGTGTTGCAAGTGTAATTGTGTGTTAGACAGGGTATCGAGAGAGACGTCTAAATCCTCTCAACAGGTGCAGCTAATCTGCACTCCCTGCAGGGTAGTTAATATCTAAACGGATTCCCCGTAGGGGGGTGCAGACTAGTTGCACCTATTGAGAGGATTTAAATGTCCCTCGCGGTACCCGAGTTTTAACATACACTTACTCTTACAACACTACACTTACATTTAGGGAGGTGAAATAGCCTCAATGTGCTTTTCGCCTTAAAATAACACACACAAAAACTCTAAATGGGATTAATAATTTATATTTTAAAAATTAAACTTTGTTAATTGCGTAAAGTAGCAAAATAACTTCCTTCGGGATCGTAAACATTTACAAAATTAGTTTTGCAAGTTACTTCGGGTGTATGGCAAGTGCGAGCATTAAATTCTAAACATGTACAAGGATTTTATATTTGAGTTAACGAAGTTTAATCATAATGGCGTCGAGAAACGTCGAGTAGGCTAAATAAATACACAAACTCTCTTTGATTAAATTAGTAAACACAATAACCATTTCATTGTGTTGAGCTAGCTTAGACTTTGCAAACAAAGCCAGTCTAAGTCCTGTAGTCTGCTGAAATCCCTTGGGACACAGCTTTTACTCAGTGCGTCTAACTAAAAAGGCATTAAAAACTTAATTGTACAAAAACTTACTTCAAGTTTTATCACTTTAAATCCGATTATTTCAGAACTGTTCAAATTAGCGTAACAAATTGGGTGTACATTATTTTTCAAAAAAAAAAAAAAAAAAAAAAAAAAAAACACTGGTTGTCTATCAATGAAAACTTACAAAGCCTAAGCAACTGAAAAAAGTGGAATTAGGGAGTGAAAATAGCACGGAAGTGGGGGTGGCAGTACGACTGTGGTGATGCTAGGAGGACCTACTCAACCTCTAATGGAAGAAGTGAAAATAGAGTGGAAACTTTTCAAATCGGTAAATCTGTCTACGAGGTTTGTCCAATAAATACGCGAACTGGTCGAATATGGTGGCCATTACGGAGAGTTAAGCCACGGCCACTGGCCTCACGTGTTGTCTGGGACCCAATGAGCCGTCAGTGCTTGGCAGAACGTTACGCTGTGCGGATCTTGCGAGTAGAGTTATTTTTAGTTTTGCATTATTTTTTTGTTCGTCGATATGGAAATTGACCAATTCACTGAACAACGAATTAACATCAAGTTTTTGGTAAAGCTTGATAAAAATTACCAAGAAATTTCTGAAATGTTGAGAGTTGTTTATGGTGATAATGCTATGAAGAAAACAGCCATTTTCAAGTGGATTAAGCGCTTTAAAGAAGGTCGAGAAGACGCCACGGATGATGCAAGAATTGGACGACCTTCAACCTCTTGTGTGCATGAAAACATTGATCGTGTGCAGCGTCTTGTCCTTACTGATCGCCGAAAAACTGTCCGAATGATAGCTGAAGAACTAAATTTAGGAAAATCAACAGTGCACACAATCTTAACCGAGCATTTGGGCTTAAGAAAGGTTTGTGCGAAAATCGTGCCAAAACTGCTGACTCCGCATCAAAAGTTGAGAATAGTCGAATGTGTTACTGACTGGAAAAATTCCATGGAAAATGATGTTGGATTCTTAAATAGGGTTATCACTGGTGATGAATCGTGGTTTTTCGAGTATGACCCCGAATCGAAATCGCAAAGCATGGAGTGGAAAGCAACAGGTGAAGCTCGAACAAAAAAATCAAGGAAAAGCCGATCAAAAATCAAAGTCATGCTCCTGGTTTTCTTTGATATCAAAGGTGTTGTTCATCATGAATTCCTTCCTGAGGAAAAAACGGTAAATTCTGAGTTCTACCTTAACGTTCTCAAGCGTTTGAGAGATCGAGTGCGTCGTGTGCGACCACATTTGACTCAAAACGATGGATGGATTCTTCATCAAGACAATGCACCCGCACATTCGGCTTTGATTGTTCGCCAGTTTCTGGCTAAAAATTCAATCACTATCCTTGATCATCCCCCTTATTCACCGGACCTCGCCCCCTGCGACTTTTTTCTATTCCCTAAATGCAAAAATGTGATGAGGGGACAGCATTGGGAAGATGTGGACACAATAAAACAAGAAACGACGAGGAGACAAGCATACTATGAGCATAGTACATATGCTCATCCTAACTTCCGAGGACTTCCAAGGGTGCTTTAAAGAGTGGAAAAGAAGATGGGATAAGTGCATAGCAGTCAATGGAGAGTATTTTGAAGGAGACAAAATCAATGTAGATGAAATTTTGTAAAATAAAGTTTTTATGACCTTAGTTCGCGTATTTATTGGACAAACCTCGTACAATCGCTTAACAGTAGTCCTAATGTGTAAACTGTGAAGACAGGAGGCGATAGCAGTTGTGCTTCTAATAAAATCTAGAAGCAGAAACGTCCTAAGGTTCGACGTGTTCCCAGAGATCAAACCTGGGAGGTGAGAAACACAACCTTTATAGTGTTGCGATGTCAGAACTGATGGGAAATTTTAGTATATGGACTGTCATCTATTGAAAGAGGTTCATCTAGGTGGATTTACGAAAAGCAGTAGGCAAAAGGCAACTCAAGAGAATCACATAATACATTACGGTCACTATGGATTCAGGGTGTATCTGAACAAGGTAGGAATTTATATCACAGAGAAACTGTGTCTAGGCTAAGCGGGATGGATGTGGAAATTTTGGGCATTTGATCTGCAAGACTCCAGTGACTTCCTGCTGCGTATGGTAGTCAACGGACTGCTCAAATGCATTGAAAAGTGTAGTATACTATACTAAGATTTGAGAAACTTAGTTGCACATAGATCCTTGATCGGTTTTCTAGGATCACCAAATCCCATAACATCTGTCAATCTAATATAGTTTAAATTTTCCTGACCCCTGCCATTGAATATAAACGCACTAGTACAAAGCGCGCTCGATTTCAGACGCTAAAGTCCAAGTAATTGGACTACCTGCCTTTAGGAATGCTGCGAGCTGCAAGGGCAGCAGGTGGAAATGATTGAGAAAATAGACAGTACTATTATCTATTTAACTGTATTTGAACATTGCCGCAAGATGCCGCCAGTAGCGGGCGTTCACAAAGTTGTAATAAGGGTTATTCTGTTTGTTACTTTTATATTTAATGCTTATGCAAATAATTTACTTCAAGTCAATTGAAATTATACCAGATTTCAAGGTAAAGATATTTACAAAATAAACACTATAAATACAGACCAGTATGAAAACAAAAAAAAAAATTAAATGTTTATTTAACTGTTGATTACAAATTCATTAATAAATTTTGCTTTATTAATGAAAAAGCAAAAGTAACTCTGATCCAGTACGAGGGATCAGAGTTAACGCTACTGGAGTAACTGCGGCCAGAACTGAGAACCTTAAGAAACGCAGCAGACTGACCGATACTTTAGCCACATCGATCACCGAGTCCCCCAGCCCCTATCTTCAAAGGAGCGCCTAACCTGATCTGGAGATATCTTTTTAAAGAGAAATTAAAAAAACAAAGATTAACGTTAAACGAATCCTAATCATAAATTGCAATTTAAAATTGTCCCTTTTTACTTGCTCTATGTCAGTTTAAAGCATAGTTTAAAAAAAAGATATTATTTAGGTTGTTTTACTAACTATTGCCGGTACTCTATCACCATATGATATGGTATGCGCAGTTCAGAGACGCATCAGACTGTCCGGTGCTTTAGCCATATCATCCATCGATGATCCGTTAATCCGAAGGGGGATTACCCATCGCTACTGTAAATAATATCCGTTCATTTATATTTATTTATAATACCCAGGCTAGCTCTAAAGTGAGGCGTTGATTATGTATATATGAGGAAAGTGTAACCGATGAAAATGAACGAGCACATTTGACGCATGAAGATGTATAAATATATCTGATTCACTGCATGACTCGGGGAATAGTTGATCGTGCAGCTTTATATGACTGCACAACATACAATAAATAATTTAATAAACAATTTAATAAATAATTTAAAAAATATATTTGCTCTGAAGGGATCTTGTATGTAGTTTGAATAATATTTGAACGTTCCGTGAATTGCTCAAACGTTAATATTTATTAATTAAATGCTATTTTGAAATAATAATATTTTCATTAAAATCATTTTATATTAGTACGAATGTAAAAATATTATTTAGCGATCGCAAAGCCAAAGTTATTCATACAGGTAGACCTCAACAAACTGGAGCTTTTTTCACTATTTTGGTGTAAATATTTTTCACAATGGACTGACAACACGTTCACGTCGACGGACGTTACTACACGCCATAACATATTGTGTTACCGTAATCAACATGAAATCTCAACTGTAGGTGTAAAATTTTTCCGTAAAATTGTTAGAATATGTGTCTATATAACGTTTTAGGCGAAATTCAACCGGAAAAAACTTTATTGTATATATTTTAGAGGTTTAATCTGTGCATCACTAGTAGCACACGACTCCTATTTGTAAACCATTGCTATAATAGGCGTAGTGCGTCACTGGTGGTACACGCCGCATATTTTGAAGACGAGCGTGTGTCACTGGTGACACACCGTCGCTAGTGACGCACGTCGTTCGTAAACGTGTTAATAAACGTCTTGACAAAAATTGCGTTCGGACCGCTCGATATAGCTTCTCATCGCCTCGATACCTATTACTGAAGTTTGTGAAGTATTAGGTAGGTGAACCTGTTTCAGGATACTTAATAAACAGAGCGACAAACCTGCCTAACATCGTGAGAGTTGCCAACGAGCACTTGTAGTCTAGAATTAAAAAAGGTGAAAAAATAATAAAAATACTATTGATTTAAAAAGAAAAAAAAAAATACATTTCACGTTTACGGGTAAAATAGTCACTTTAGGACTCGATGGTCGATGTGGCTAAAGCACCGGTCAGTCTGCTGCATCTCTGAACAGTGCACTTAAGCTTCTTAGTTATAGTTGCAATTACTACCGTTGCTTTTCTTTACCGTTTAACCTCCCCCATTAATCCTTCATCCTCATTAGTCTAACTGGTATAAAGTATGAAAAAATAGTTTGCGTGTGTGTGTGAAAGTGTGTGTGTGTGTGTGTGTGTGTGTGTGTGTGTGTGTGTGTGTGTGTGTGTGTTTGTAAATCATGGTATAAAACATATTACGATAATATGCCGACTTAAACAATGTATTAATTAATATCAGTAAATGTGTAAATAATAGCAGAAATCAGTTTTTATAAAGGCTAATAGCGAGTTAAAACAAATTGTAACCAATGGGCACCGAAATCTGTAGGTCTACAACGGAACATCCTACAATAATCAAGTTTCTATAGAATCAAGGAAAAACTGAACAAAATGAATTTTCAAAATCAAAAATCGGTCCATGCAAACCGGCAGTAAAAAAAAATCGGCGGGAAATTGAACTGGGATAAGTATGTGAAGTTCTACCGTAGTCATCAGCAAATGAGGCTCAAGTAGGCACTGGTGCAAATTATAATCACTGAGAGAGCTGGTTTAATTAATCAGGAATGGTGATTAATTACGGAAATTGGACGGACAATAAACACCTTTCAATCAGAAGAGCCTCAACAGAGGTGTGCAAGCGATTACGCCGTGGAAGATTGCTACAGGACGTGAGTTCAACTTCGCAAAATAAAGTTTCCTATAGGGGAAATTTAACTTTCTTGGTTGGTACACCTGCCAGGGTGGTTACGCCAATGCCCGGTCTTTCGAAAGGAAGGCTAGACACTAGAGGTGGGCGTTTCTGCTATTTTTACAAAAGTTCAACAAACTCTTTGTTGAGGAAAAAAGCTGCTTTTTAAAACAGTTGGAAAAAAACAGGTTTACAAAACTGAAACTCAAAGTTGTATCAGCAGCTAAAACATAGCACACATGTTCAGTTTTCTAAGACTACTTTTTCATTCCCATTACCACCATGTCCTTAAATTGTTTTTGGGGTATAAAGGATTTAGAAAGGATAAAAATAATACTTATAAGTGTAGTAATAATTAAATTACATTCTCAAAGCGTAATAATTATGTATGCCATTTTATATTTACAAAATGCAATGAATTTCTAATAGAATAATTCTTTTTTTTACTTAAAAATTAAATAGTCCTTTGCATATTTACCAAAATGCAAACGATTTAGAATATTTTTAGTTGATTAAAAATATTGATGATTGATAATAAATATAAAAAATATGTTTAAATAAAATTAGGTATTTAATTAGGTATAAAATAAAATTTAAATAAAAAATGTATCTACAAAATGTGAGAGGTTGTTACTACAACTCGTAACAAAATAGTTTGTACAATGTCATAAACGTTGACATTGACCAAACAGTTCTTACTTTACTACAAGCAACAAGCAACTTTGGAATAAAGGGAAAAAGCATAAAAGCAGGTAGAAGAAAAGCAGTTAGCAGGAAAGCAGTTAGCAGGCAAACAGCAGGAAAACAGTTTTAGCGCTTGCATCAACGTTCGAATAGAACAGTCCGTTCCTTGTTTAACAAATCATAAACCAGTTCAAATCAAACCACTTGTTTCCGTTTGAAACATTTGTTTCCGCTTGTGTTCGTTTGGTGTTTACAGAAAAGCAGTTTTTTTTAACAGTTTGGTGTTTTCTGCCCCACCACTACTAGACACTAAGTTTCTTACTTTTGTAGGCAGTAAACGTGTTTTCGGGAAAAATAAAAGTGCTTGCATGTCCTGTGCTGCCATCTGGAGTTAGCAATCGCCGTAATAAGTACATGAAACGTCAGGAGCGTTTGTGTAAGATCAAGAGGCTGCAGGAGGTCCTTCCTTCAAGATAGTATTGAGGGAGCAGGATCACTGGGAGAGGATTTCGATGAGCGCAAGGAACTAACCGCATACAGTATAAGGTACAACTGACGACTTAATATTTACAAATTGGTTAGTCTAGAAAAGTTTGTCCAGTACGAATTAGGAAGATTTCTATTTCAAAATTCAGTTGAAATCAAAACGCTTTCATAAACTGCAAAAAACGTACTACAAATTCGGTTAACATTTATTACGTTAATTTGAATATATGAATTTATTATTAACACTAAAATTAAATGAATATATATAAATAAATAGTGAGAAATTGATTAAACTAAATTTACTTAAATAAAAAAAAATTATCACGAATAAGTAATTGAATTGGTAGTAAAGTCCATGAAAGTATATGAGCGAAATGAGCTAGTAAGAGTGACAATTTAAATTAATAATTAAAATGGTAATTCAAAAAATTGTAATTATTATAAACTCTTTGAGATTTTAGAGATTAAAATACAGAGCACAGAAATGTTTAATTTATAATTAATGTAATATGATACTTGCGACGCGCAAAATATAATATATCAATATAAACATGCTTCTCGCGTCACGCGTCCAGCAAAATCCAACATCAAAAACAGGGGCGAACACTCACTCACACACACACACACACACACACACACACACACACACACACACACACACACACACACACACACACACACACACACACACACACACACACACACACACGATGTTGCCAGTAGCGGGCGTTCACAAAGCTGTCATAAGGGTTATTCTGTTACATAAGAGTTTATATTCAATGCTTATGCAAATTATTTATTTCAAGTCAATTGAATTTATACCAGATTTCAAAGTAAAGATATTTACAAAATAAACACTACAAACACAGACCAGTATGAAAAAAATAAATTTGTATTTAACTATTGATTACAAAGTGATTAATAAATTTTGCTTAACGTCTGCACTTTATGCCAGTTAGACCAATGAGGACGAGAGATCAGCCTTAACGGTAAATGTATAGGAACGGCAGTAACTGCGGCTAGAATTAAGAACCTTAAGATAAGCAGCAGACTGACCGGTGCTTTAGTCACATCGACCACCGAGTCCCCAGCCCTTACCTTCAAAGCAGCGCCCAACATGACCTAGAGATATCTTATTAAACAAAGAACAAAGATTATGGGGTTGTTTTACTAACTAATGCCGATACTCACACACACACACACACACACACACACACACACACACACACACACACACACACACACACACACACACACACACACACACACACACACACACACACACACACACACACACACACACACACACACACACACACACACACACACACACACACACACACACACACACACACGTTCAAGAGATACGTCGAGATCAGCATGCATTTCAAGGCCCATGATATCCGTGATGTCCGGCCCAATAGATCATTTTTCAAATGAAATTTGCTAAAAATATGAACAATTAGCCTGTTGAATTTATGTAGTATGTCAAACAAAATTTAGTAGGTTACGGTCAAATGTGGTCAAATGAGGTTTTCGTTCCTCTCATTTCAGGTTAAAAAGGATGACACGTTTATCGTCATCGTTTACCAGCCGTTTGTTCACAGCCGTTTGTCCGGCCTGTAATCTGCGAGGGTAAACAGCAATAAAGAAATGATAACGCCAGAGCGAAACTGCAGAGTGGGCAGTATCTGTTCTAGTAAAAATATTATTCATTACAAGCGAGAACAGAGAAGTGTTTTTTTTTTAAACATCGTTTCGCAGGATATTTTCATTTAAGTTGAATTAGTACTTTCAAATTGCACAAAGATTATTGTTTTACATAATTGAATAAAACAAGTGGCTCTTTCATCTACGTATATACGCCAGTAGGTTTCTGAACAAAATGAAACAATTGCGAAAACATGTATAATTAAAGTTTGTATATAAATATATATATATATATATATATATATATATATATATATATATATATATATATTCTCTAATTATTTATACGTAACAACAGTTTAATTAAAATCTCATCCGATTATATTTTCTGTGGTCTCTTGTTTAGTTCATAGGCATAATTTAATTGCATGATAGTTTTTGTTTACAAAATACAGGCTTATTGAAATTATATTTTGTTTCTATAAAATTAATTTCCGCGAAGCTCGATTGTGTTTCTATTTAAGCTATTTCTAACAGAAAGCTAGTTTAGGTTCGATTAGGTATTTAGATGCTACATCCTTACCACCACCGTCGAAGGTTATATCGTGCAACTAAACCCCTTAAATTCTAGTAGACTGACTCCACTGACTAGCTCGTTTGTCTTGGAAACACACAATCCTTGCCATCTGTTGGCAAATTGTCACAGTCATAGATTACACGACCTGTAGTTTAAGGAAAACGTTTTGTTATTGAACTAAAAATAAAAATCACCTATCATGTTTTCTCTTCCTCTTTTATTACAATTACGGTAATTTATTCGAAAACACGATATCTTTTACTATAGTAAGCTATTTTTTAACAACATAACCTAAAATTTATTATAGCCTATCAGCTGTTCAATGAAATCAGTTGATCGTTACGAATCAACATAAAGCAACTGATCTTTTACTATAACTATCGAAATTAAATTAACGATTCATTTCGTATACTTAAATCGGTTAAATTTCTTCGTAGTTTCCGTAGAGTAATGGTTATCGCGTGTGCCTCACACTCTCAAGTTCCTCGGTTCGATTCCGGCGTAAACACAGACATTTTTAATTATAATTAATATGAAACTTACGTCGCTCAAAATATACTGTATCAATATAAACATGTTGATACGTGCTAAAAACCTAATTAGATTCTTCCCGTATAGCCTTCGCAGCACAAATGTCTCCGTATTGTAATGTCTCTTGCAGTACTGGAGCTTCTAATCAGCCCTTTCAACTCAGGCCTATAAGGGATGGTTTTCTCACATCGAAGGTTTGATAAGTTGGAGGTCTTCTGTTTCTAGCCTAAGTTGAAATTCGCTTTGCTACCACATTGTCTCTTCTCAGTTTATGTTTTTACTCTATTGAAAGAGATGTCCGTTTATCTGATTTGAGATAATCCGTCGCTTTACAGTTGAACACTCCTGTGCTTGCCAGGCGCCTATAGGCTGCTCGGCCCTAGAACTTGTCCCATCAGAGGTCCTCGGCAGGCTAGGCACACATCAGGGTCCACGTACTTGGCCCCGCCAAAGGAAACCAAGCAGTATCGCCACTCCCAGACATAACGGAACAAGAACAGCAAATCCCTAAATGTAAGTGTGAGTGTAAGGTGTTAAAGTCATAAGTGTAATGTTGCAAGTGTAAGTGTGTGTTAGGCTCGGGTACCGCGAGGGATGTCTAAATCCTCTCAATAGGTGTAGCTAGTCTGCACCCCCTGCGGGAATTGTCTTGAGTAAGGGAGAGGGGTTGAAGTTAATCCGTTCGTTTAATATTAAAATTAAGGTTTTTACAAATTATATACGGGACTTATACATTCTTTAGTTTTATACCTTTTTGGTTTTCGTGTACTGATATTGTTCAAAGTAAAGGAACGATCAGATTTTAATAAATGATTCGCAAAATTTGAGTCATTTTTTTCGTACTTCCAACAATTTTTATAGTTTTTCCAGATTGTCCCACGTATTCACAGATAACTTTATATACAAAAATGTTTAGTATACAAATCTATTTTATTCTTATTGTTGACAATGTGCTTCCCTAAGTTCTACGTACAGTAAAAAGTTATAATTATTTTTATCTGTTTGTTTTATCGTGTTTCTTTAATTGAAGTATTTACATTGTGTAACGTACTAGTTCCTAATATATTCTGCTTTTTAATTAAAATTCTATTCACAAGAATTGCTGTCTGTATTATTGACAGCAATCGATCGCAGAATAATAACGAATTTTTTTGTGAAACTATTACCAAGTACTGACTTTGTGTTTAATAAACAGTGTGTTTTTTACAACGTTTTAAAAAGATCATTAGAGCTTATTGTGAGAAAATAATTTTTTTAAATTTTACACCAAAATTGATTTTTTTAATTTTAAGGCGAAAAGGACATTGAGGCCTCCCTAAATGTAAGTGTGAGTGTAAAGTGTTAAAGTCATAAGTGTAGTGTTGTCAGTGTAAGTGTGTGTTAGACTCGGGTACCGCGAGGGACGTCTAAATCCTCTCAATAGGTGCAGCTAGTCTGCACCCCCTGCGGGGTCCAAAATGGAAAACACGTATTCATTCATTGCAAAATAGTCTCTCTGTGTGGACAAGAAATATGAATAAACATATGAAAAACATTTGTCATAACAATGCAGCGTATTTCATAGTTCATTCACGTTTAACACCTGCCTGTGGTGACGCAAGTACTGGAGAGTGGTTCGGGTGAATATTAATAATACGCGTCATCGATAAGCTATACAACGAGAAAAGCAATATCGATATAAAGCGAAGTATGGTTTCGAACACGTTGGAATATTTATCAGGTTTTTTTCATCTTTTGCTTTCAACAATGTTGAGAAGTCTCCGTAAAAACTTGTTCGCTTAACATAGTATTTCCGTTGGAAAATGAACGGCTAACGCAAAAAGAAAATTTACGGGGGAATTTCCGTTAAAAAAATTACCTTTTGCAAATACCGTAATGGCAATTTTTAGATTCGAGATATTGGAATGCCTGATTTTAATCTCTATATAACGTTTTGAAGGGGATAACTGTTGATGTATACATTATAATAAAAATTACTGCTACCACTTTGGGAGCCAATTTATATAATATTTTAATCCACCTCTTTGGGGCTTCAATTATTATTGAATACGTAATTCACAAAATGTTAATATTTATTGAACATTAGTGGAATTATTTTAAGGTTTTATTAATAAAAACCTTCAATCTTCTTCAATATATAAAAGAAGAAGTCCTGACTGACTGACTGATTCATAATCAAAGCAGAATCAAAACTATTTTAGCTAGCCACTTAAAATTTTCAGGGTACATTTATGTTACCATATAGGCGTGAACTAAGAAAGGATTTGGCAAAAATTTGATTTTAACGCCATTAAACTACTTACCCAGTCCAAATTTAATAAACAACTACAGAAAATACTATTATAGCTAGAGACTTGACATTTTCAAGGTACCTTCTTACAACAATGTCAAGCTGCACTTAGAAAGTATTTTATAAAAAAATGATTTTAACACCATTAAACTACTTACCCAGTCCAAATTTAATAATCAACGTACAGCCAATACTATTATAGCTAGAGAGTTGAAATTTTCAGGGTATCTTCTTACAACAATGTCAAGGTACACTAAGACGATTTTGCAAAAATTTCGTTTTAATGCAATTAAACTCCTTACCCAGTCCAACTCTAATAATCAACATATAGCCAAAACTATAATAATTAAAGATTTGAAATTTTCAGGGTTACCACCACATGTAGGGGGTGCACTGAAAAACGATTTTCCAATATTCAACCCCTAAAGAGGTAAAAATGAGGTACAACAATTTTTATTGGAAAAAAATAAAAAACGTAACATAGTCACTCTTAAATATAAGTAATGAAATATATTTATCACCATTTCCCAAAACCCTTACTCTAAAGAGATAGAAAGGGGGTAGAAAATGTAAAAAAGGGGTATAAAATTTTCAAATTGAAGAAATATTTGTTTTGGATCCGTATATTCTAGAAATATGCTATGAAACACATATTTCAACATTTTTTCGAATTCATTCCCTAAAGGAATAAAAATGTAAAAAAAGAGGTATAATTATAGAAAAAAGAGTGTTTTCATGGGAGAAAATATTTTTTATCGGATTTTCTTAAAAGTAAACAAAAATATTTTAAAACACAAATTATGACACACGTAATTCATCATACCTCCAGAATTCATCCTCTAAAGAACACAAAAATATAAAAATGTATAAATGTTTGTATTGGAGAAAAATATTTTTTATCAGATTTTCTTAAATTCGAATGGAACACGTTTGAAGACAATAAAACAACATATTCAGGTTATAATATTTTTTCATATTTACTGCAAAATAATCATGAGTTTAGATGATCACTCTTTTATTAATATACTTTTTTATGTTTCTAAATTATGTCATTAATGAAACAGTTTAAGTTTCGTGGGCGAAACCGCGACGGGTAATGCTAGTATCATATAAACTAATTCTCAAATTAATTGACTGTCATTACAATACGAAAAAATAATGAATGATTTATCTGGGGGTGGGTTTTTTTGACACTACAAATTTGAACTAAGAAGGTTTATTGTTACTGTTCAGTCAAATTAAGTTATTGCAAGAAAAAAATGTTTAAGTGTTAATTACCAAGATAATTATTGAGTGTTTTTAATGATGCGAAGATAGAATGAATGGTATGGGTGTCGGTATGGGGGTCAGCAGTTCCAGATTCCGGAATCAAGTATTGTTTGGATGAGTCGACTACGAAGATAAATTGTTACACTTCACTTATTCAGTATTCTTACTGAATCAACTAATTTAATTAAAAAAGTTATATAAATCCACACTAGTTCAAAACTAACTTCTGTAGCCGTTTCTGAATCTTCAATGAGTTTTGTGAACACAGTTTGCTGACCAATAAGCTCCCCGTTTCAAAGACAACACTTTTGCTTTCTTAATTCGCCTGTAAATTTGGTAAAAGAAGAATGCTGCGTTTCATAGTGCCTTTTTACATTATATTCCTTTGCAATCGCAACAGAATTCTTACAAATTAAACAAACGACTTTGTTATGCAACCATACAAAAAAATATTTCTCAGTCCATATTTCTTGAAACTGCCGATTTTCATCTTTAGCCTTACGTTTTTACTAGGTCCTGGCTTGTCCATGTTGCGTTATAATCCTGTCTAGGGTTAACACTGCACCTAAAAACAATTACAGTACCTACTTAAATTACCCATCCTTTTTAAATTACCAAGAATAATTGAATAAATAGGTAGGGAAACATTTATTGATAACAGAGTTTTACTTACGATTTCACAACACAATTATACACTTGACGGGTTAACACTGCAACAGTAGATCTACGTTGAATTTGGATTAAACTATATGCAAGAATGATAAAAAAAAACTTTAATAAGACTTCAAAATAAAAAAGGGTTAACAAACAACAACACAGAAACAAACAGTTACGGCGGTACAGAAGATCAGACAAAACACAGAACACTACTTCGAGAAGTCTGCCACGTCTCAGTCAGGACTGCAGGACTGAAGGGCTGCCCTTTGCCCCTCCACCTTGCATCCCACTCCTCTGGGCTAGGCACAGCTCCTAGGTCCTCTCCTACACTATTAAACTGCTTCTTTCTGTTGACACTATTCGGGACTATTCGGACTAATTCGACGGCGTCGTTTCATTCATGAACTGGCGCGGTATTTGAATAATTTTCATAAGTTTTATGGACGTCTTTACTTTTGAACAAATTTTTTGGTTTTATTCTGATACAGAATTCAATATTTTTCGAATGTACGAGAGTATTATTTTGGTGACGGCGGGCCACCAGAATTTCACCGGCGGGCCGCATGCGGCCCGCGGGCCGCGGTCTGTGCATCCCTACTCTAAAGAGATAGAAAGGGGGTAGAAAATGTAAAAAAGGGGTATAAAATTTTCAAATTGAAGAAATATTTGTTTTGGATCCGTATATTCTAGAAATATGCTATGAAACACATATTTCAACATTTTTTCGAATTCATTCCCTAAAGGAATAAAAATGTAAAAAAAGAGGTATAATTATAGAAAAAAGAGTATTTTCATGGGAGAAAATATTTTTTATCGGATTTTCTTAAAAGTAAACAAAAATATTTTAAAACACAAATTATGACACACGTAATTCAGCATACCTCCAGAATTCATCCTCTAAAGAACACAAAAATATAAAAATGTTTGTATTGGAGAAAAATATTTTTTATCAGATTTTCTTAAATTCGAATGGAACACGTTTGAAGACAATAAAACAACATATTCAGGTTATAATATTTTTTCATATTCACTGCAAAATAATCATGAGTTTAGATGATCACTCTTTTATTAATATACTTTTTTACGTTTATAAATTATGTCATTAATGAAACAGTTTAAGTTTCGTGGGCGAAACCGCGACGGGTAATGCTAGTATCATATAAACTAATTCTCAAATTAATTGACTGTCATTACAATACGAAAAAATAATGAATGATTTATCTGGGGGTGGGTTTTTTTGACACTACAAATTTGAACTAAGAAGGTTTATTGTTACTGTTCAGTCAAATTAAGTTATTGCAAGAAAAAAATGTTTAAGTGTTAATTACCAAGATAATTATTGAGTGTTTTTAATGATGCGAAGATAGAATGAATGGTATGGGTGTCGGTATGGGGGTCAGCAGTTCCAGATTCCGGAATCAAGTATTGTTTGGATGAGTCGACTACGAAGATAAATTGTTACACTTCACTTATTCAGTATTCTTACTGAATACACTAATTTAATTAAAAAAAGTTATAGAAATCCACACTAGCCACTTTTGCACTGCAGTACCAGTGACTTCGACGAACGCTTTGTGTAAATTTACAAACACTATAAAAGAATTCTTAGTTCTATCTGAATAATTAATATAAAAAACGGCGATAACAAAAGACTTTAATAATATAAGGCCTCCCTTTCGCGACCTTCGTCCTTACTTTTTACACCAACTCTTGTGCACGGTACCTAATTTGTTTAACCAATAACGAAAAGCGTTGGCAGTATCTAAGTCAGTGAGACTGAAAAATTGCTTAAACGCCTTTTGTCGTTAAGTTACTGCAACGGTTAGTATTTTGTATGTTTTGCCTACGTGACTTTGCGCACATTTTTAGAGTCCTATCTTGCTTACAATGGATGGTAAAATATATATTTTCCTTTCCTTAAAGTAACGGATTCCTGCAGTTAATTTATTCTAGTTCGCCGCTTCTAGTTTCCTTCTTAACTGAAAAATTGTTTCAGATTTTTAAATATATGAAAGCTAAACTATACGTCAGCTGCTTAGAAAGCGGCCTGTTAAGAACACCAGTGGGACAAAGAGAAAAAATGTGCGAGTGAGAGGTCGAGTACTCACTCTGCCACCATAGCTTCTTCCTTTTCCTTCACTATGGCTGAGTAGTAAGACTTTGTAGACTCAGATTGGCAGACTCTGTGTCACTGGACTGTTGGAGGGGAATTCTCCCATACGCGCGAGAAATTCTCGCTCAGGCCGTTTGCTAAGTGGTTTTGAAATATATAGTTACATGCTAATGGTATTACGACACACACACACACACACACACACACATGCGCGCGCACGTGATTATTGTTTGTTATTTATAGCCCCAAATTGTTGAGCTCCAATTCTTCTCTTTTATTTGCAACGGTATATTTTGGTAATGATACGTTGTTGTGAGGCAACTTATCGTAATATATATATATATATATATATATATATATATATATAATATATATACTATATATATAGTATATATATATATATATATATATATATATATATATATATATATATATATATATATATATATATATATATATATATATATATATATATATATATATGCAACAGAATACTATGTTCTACCTTCCAGCAAGAAAAGTTTTTAAGAGTAAAAAGTATTATTGGGTACTACTTCCCAATAATACATCCGCGCACCCGGCAAGGTTATTTAATCCCACTATGTTGTGAGTTTAATTTAACTTTAATTTAATCCCACTATGTTGCGAATTCTGCTTGCCGTTAATGGTTTCTTCTAAATCTCTATCTAGTACGATTGTTGTAGGACAAATCATACATAAAACCTGGTATATATATATATATATATATATATATATATATATATATATGTGTGTGTGTGTGTGTGTGTGTGTGTGTGTGTGTGTGTGTGTGTGTGTGTGTGTGTGTGTGTGTGTGTGTGTGTGTGTGTGTGTGTGTGTGTGTGTGTGTGTGTGTGTGTGTGTGTGTGTGTGTGTGAGAGTGTGTGTGTGTGTATGTTTTCATAAATATTTTTTCATATATATTTTTTATATTTTTTTCAAAAATAACTTTGAAACTTTGGAACTTTGAAAGCTGACCGAGATGCCAAACAATAAACTATGTTAGCCCATAAACACAGTTCACTGCCCAGTTGGACATATTCCTTGAAAGGTTCCCAAAACTTAAAAGAAAATAACACGTGTCATTTCCACACAAGTCGCTTTGTTGAGACTTGTGTCGGCAGACGCCTGACGTCGTGACGTGTGAACGCTCCAATTTAATTCCACGCATTACGTTGAAAGCAGTTTAGGAGTTCATATTGATGAATCAATTTCCAAGCTCTTTTACACGCTCGTACTGTTTGCGCAAACTAATTTACATACTTAAATCGTTGCATGTGAACACATTATTAGGTAATTTCCTTTGGAAAATGAGCTTTTTAAGCTGCCATCTTTGTAAAACCCAGACCCGGGAACTTGAATAGAACACCGATCCTGAACTCAAGATCACTTTTCGTGATATATATCACTTTGAAATAAGAAAATTAATTTTGATGGCTTTCTGTGTTTTATTTTTCGTATTTTAAATGAAATTTATAAGTTTAAGGGAAGATAAGGAAATATTTTTGGAAATTCGTCTCAATCATGTCATAATGACAGCTGCGTGCCGCAATTGTTGAAGTTCAGGCATAGTTTGGCTTCGGCAAAATCTATTGTGGTTAGAAAATTTCCTGCATATCTGTTTAATATTTTGGCACGTCTTCAAGCAGCCAGCTCCAACTCTGCGCATGCGTATTGTTGAATCTCATAGCACAATAAAAAGCTGGCGAAATGGAGCACAACATCCGTGATAAGGGTCAAGGGAACGACAAGTTTGAAGGGAATTCAGCGGAACAAGCAACTGCAGTAATGAACTGGCAAGTCACCAATTATAACTTATCCATCTTGAATTCCCTCCAAGTTGTAAACTTAATGAAGAGACTCAGTGTTGCCAATTGGCGAGGCAATGCATGAGAATAATGAAAGCATAGGGGAAATTGTTGTCTCATGGAGATGTGAAAAAATTATCAAGAAAAATTACTTTACTCTCGGTCCTCTTTTGATTTCAATATAAGTGTTGACATTGTGTGTACTTGTGGCTCATTTTGTATTCAACGTTCTCTTTACACGTGATCCATGCTCGGTTCGTTTTTCTGTTCCACAGTTAGCTCATTTTTAGATTAACTTTATTTTTGAAAATACTATTTTACTGCTTGTTTTCATTCACAGAGTAGGTTTTATAGCAAACTATCCGTGGGTACCCGTGTTGCTTAGCTGTTTTTTGATTACATTTTAACAAAATTCAATTATTTAAGGGTTGTAGGAATGTTTGGAAGTCAGGGATCTCTATGAGGAAGTTTTATGTCACGTGACGACCAACATAATTGCTAAAAATTATGCCTTTTTTCGCTTTAATGGTATAACTGAATTGAAAAAATAGCGATTTTCGGAGTAGGGTTGGGTGTGAAGGGTCCGCCACTTCCACAGTATTTGTCCGTAGACCCTAAACAACCTCTGTGTGAAAGTTTTGTTGCGAATATATTAAAAGATAAAAACATTTATATTGCTTAACATTCATCCTTTATGCCAGTTAGATTAATGAGGACGATGGATCAGCGTTAACGTTAAGGGAAAAGCAACGGGCGTAACTGTAACTCTAAGGTGCGCAGTTCAGAGACGACGCAGCAGACTGAACGGTGCTTTAGCCACATTGACTACCGAGTCTCACTTACAACTTTTATATGTACATATACAGTGTGTTCCACGAATACGTTTACGCATTTGATCCTCCATTATTTGTTCACTCCTCCATTGATCACTTTGAAACTATACATACAGAATTGCATCTGGCTAATGTTTGTAGGAACAAAATGGCGGCCAAAATAATGTTTAAATAAAGTATAGAACTGATTTTGTTATTTTTTCAAACGAAATTATATTTTTTAATTCTTAATTTTTTAAAAGTTTAATTAGATTAAAGATTAATTAGATTAGACAAAAAAATTAAAAGAAAACTAAATAGCAATGAACATATCATAAATCAGACCTATTCAAACTGGAAACCATCCACAGCTACACACTGATAACAACGCCGATTTAATACTGTGAGATTTAAGAGGGGTAGAATTTATTTATTTTTGCCGCCATTTTGTTTCCACAAACATCAGCCAGGTGCAATTCTTACATTCCATTTCTGGTTCCTTCTTTGATCAGTGGAGGAATGAGAAAATAATGGAGGCTGAAATGTGTAAATCTCTTCGTGGGACACACTGTACATAAAGCTGAAAGTTTATCTGTGTATTATTTCCGAACAGAAATTTTTTACATTATTGACTTACGTAATTAAGGTAATTACGGGTAATTTTTATGGATATTTTATTATTGCAATTGAGATTGGCAACACTGGCTGTAATGAGTCTAAGATGTACAGTCCACGAGCCCCGAGAATAAACGTGGATTTGTTCCCGCCGTACGTGCGTGTGTTGCACACAGTATCCCAGCAGTAAAAGGCGTTAAAACTGCTGAGTACTAGCGAGTACGCATATTGTACTAAGTGGGTTTTAGTCGTGTTTTAAGTTTGAAAAATTAATGTTTTTTTTAATTTCCATAAGTTAAAATTTTATTTGTAATTTTTAAAATTTTTAATTAAACTGTTTTACGTTGTACTTTTTTCCTATTAACTTATGGTCTACCATTTGTTTTAACAGTTTTAGGTCTAATAATTTGTAGTGTAATGCTTCCATTGTTAAAAAAAATAAACAATTCAGAAGAATTATTATGCGTTCATTAGTTATTGTGCCGTACAAATGTGTGAAAATATTTTTATTTTTCAATTCTTACTATTAGTTCACACTCTCTCTATCGTATATATTATTTCTCGAGTCAACATCTCTTAATCAACACATACTATTCGTACAGGCATAAATGAGGTATCTTTAGAAAGATTTTTTAACGGGCTTCTGACATTTCAAAACGATTTTGCGCTGAAATTACTGTTTGTGGAAAATTGCAATATAAAAGACATTTTTAACTGTCATAGACAAAACGGCATCATGAATGCGCATGCGCGGCATCACAAATCAGACAGTATTTTGTATATTTTACGAAGCTAACTTATTAATCACGAATGGACAATCCCATTAGAAATCACGTATTTACACAACGTGCTTAGAACAATTTCATTATTTACTTAAAAGTCAGTTAGAGTTTATAAAACATGCCTTTTAAGGGATAATAGCCTTAATGTGCTTTTCGCCTTAAAAAAATCAATTTACTAGACTACAGTTACCTTGAATTGCGTTTGCTATCATTATAAACAAGTCGCAGGGACAAACACTTCAATGATTAGGATTGTATTTACCAAATGCTGTCTTTACTCACGAACAATTGCATGTAGCCTTTTCAAGGCTACATCTAAAATCAACTAAAATATTTTATCCATTAAAGAAAATTAAATACAAAAAGTACAAGACAACATTCTTACATCGAATAACGTTTACAACAAGGTATTGTAATGATCTGTAAACATTTCTATAAAAACAATTATTTGTATTGAAATGTATATATTACAATGACTCATAAATTTGTGATTGTTATTTCAAACCGATCGCTTAACTACCGCCCTCACCCCAACGACTACTCTTATTCAAAAGGCTGTGTTTAATTAAAACGTTTATAGTATGAAATTTCGCACTGTCCCTGGTATTTATTTATTTGTATATCTTGTTCAAACTTTCAATCGTTAATAAAACATTTTCTATTTATCCCCTTAAGTTCAAATAAACTTTTTAAAACTTTTAGTGGATGGCAATTGATGTTAATACAGGTTTTTGTCAAATATTAATATCAAAAATTTGTACAGACTATACGATAGGCTTTGATTTAAATAACACTTATGTTCTATCCCACGTTGGTTTTAGAAATCGCAGCACGCAGATGTCTCGCTGACGTGATGGAAACGCATGACCTAAGTAGGAATTTACTTTAAAAAATGTTTATATTACTTGTTTCTAAGGACATCAGTCTGTCTAAAGTGCATGGCGTTACAAGCAATTTTAGTTCATCCAACATGCTGATTATTGTACACCTTGGTTTATAAAAGGGGTTTTGAGCCGCCTCGGTGGTCTAGTGGATAGCGTACTAGGCTTTCACCCCGAGGACCCGGGTTCGATTCCCGGCGAGGGCTTGGCATTTTCATACGCTATAAAATCATCCCACCGTCTGCATTAGCCCAAGTGTGCACAATAGTCGGACGTTAAACACCAAAAAAAAAAATAAATAAATAAAAATAAAAGGGGTTTTTGTAAGAATGTAACCTAGTATTTAGAGCCGGCCAGAAAAGTGGAAATTATCAAATGTGACGTGAAAACTTTGAAAAGTGGCTGCTTATAAAGTTTTGCCATTCCTGTCAGATCCATACTGATTGTGGATAACGCGCTTTTCCTTCCTTATCTTTCTTTATCTTCTCCCTTCCAATTTTAACATCAACTGTATTTGTATATAAGCACACTTTATAATTATTAGCTTCACTGCCTGAAGATGCCTTACGGCGAAACATGTGTTACTGAATAATAAAGAACTTTTGTAAAACTACTTAAATGTTCTAATTTTCCTGGAAAAACGTCTCTCCCAAATGTATGAAACAAAATTTTAACTCAACTTTCGAGTTAATTAACTGTAATTTTTATTACCTGAAAAATACCGCAGTGAAACACTGGTACACAGTTAGTTATTTTATAAAACAACTTCTTTATTTTTTTGTTGCTTTTTTTGTTTATTTTTTCCCTCATCGCTATCACCCTCCGTATAGCTAGAAACTGTTGACAGTAATAAATATCTGACTGAAGTATTTCCGATGATTAAACTGTTGATGAAATTGATGACTGATAACACTGATATTACGATATAATACTCTCATGAAATAGGAAAAACATGTACTCAAAAATACTATTATTACTAAGTATACTTCTATTTACAAATAATTTTTATGCTGCATTTTATTAGCATGTCGCCGTAGATCACTTAAAAATCGCTTGTTAGCAACTAGTCGCGCTCTTGTTTATATTTTCGCTAGATTTAGCGAAGTAAATTTTCTAGATTTAGTAAGACAAATTCGCTAGATTTAGTGAGACACATTTGCTAGATTTAGCGAGACAAATTCCCTAGATTTAGTAAGACAAATTCGCTAGATTTAGTGAGACACATTTGCTAGATTTAGCGAGACAAATTCCCTAGATTTAGTAAGATAAATTCGCTAGATTTAGTGAGTCAAATTCGCTAGATTTAGCGAAACAAATTCTCTAGATTTACATAGGAAAATTCCCTAGATTTAGTGAGATAAATTTGCTAGATTTAGTAAGACAAAATTGTTAGATGTAGATAAACCAATTCGCTAGATTTAGTGAGACAAATTCACTAGATTTAGCGAGACAAATTCGCTAGTTTTCACGACACAAATTCCCTAGATTTAGTGAGACAAATTCGCTAGATTTAGCGAGAAAAATTCCATAGATTTAATGAGAAATTCGTTAGATTTAGCTACACAAATCCACTAGATTTAGCGAGACAAATTTACTAAATTTGTCTAGACAACTATTTTGACTAGACAACTAGCCAAAACGGGAAACACTGTCAGTGATTCTATACTTCCGTGATGTCACGCGCATAGCCTACCGCCACTCCCACCTCTTTATACTTCTTGGAAGAAAGCACCGTAACTGAGCATCTCAGGAGTACAGAATGGGGGAATCAATAGAGTTAATTAAAAATGTTGCATTGCAACAATAACTAGTTGACCGATCGAAACGAAGTCTCCGTTTCAACAGGAACATTCGGCATTTAGTTCGTGTGTTTGTTACGCAATTTTGGTGAAACACATTCACCGATTGTTTTGAAATTCGATAAAAAGTTATCTTGTTAAAGCCCAACGACGTAAGTGTACGACATTTTCCCATTCACTTACGTTTCCAGATGACGGACTATGATTTAACGGCTGTTTCCTGTAATACTGGCTGAACCACAAGACCTATCATAGTGTTGACCGCTTCGTAGAGAAAGAGCATAACATTTTGCAGTAAAGTTGGCCCAGTTACGTTTTCCCATAAATATTACGGTTATTGGTTACACTGACGGAAAAGATTACTAGTACATCAAAGCGTGGCCAAGCACTTAAGAATATACTGCGAGGTCTGCTGTTCTTTGAACTAATAGTATTATATTGAGTACCTTCATTGACAGTTTTGTAATTGGCGCGTTTCGGATTATCTGCATTATCAAAAAATACTGATTACTGGAGTATTCGTTCATATGGCTTCGTCTACATCCTAAAATTATCGAAAACCTTAAGATTAATCGGGATATTTATCTATAAATTGTTACCAGAAATCTAATCGGTTTTTTCTTAGGCATAATTTGGACAATCTTCTTTATTTTTATCATTTTTTATAATACAAATTACAGTTGTTAAAAGAATTGCTCCTTTTTAAAAATTGTAAAGTTTCTTTTGACACCACCAAATCTACACTTTCCAATGCTACTCACATTACCAACTTGAAAGCTAATTTGAACTTGTAAACAGCTGAATTTCATTCAGTTCATTACAACAAACTAGTTAAGCATTATTAACATTTGGATAAATCAGCTGATAATGTACCCTCACATCAACTGTTAACTCGAGTCGCCATGATTGACGTTTGACTTGTATCTCGAATATGAAAGATCACAATAGAAATAGGGAACACAAATTGAACATAATATACATAGATTTTATTACAAATATACAGCAATAAATTTGAAAAATATTATAATTCAATCACAGTTAATAAACAGTCAAATTCCATTACAATTAGAATTTACACTTAGAAAAATAACATTCAATACAAATATTGTTTTTATATTAAATCGATAAATTTTAATAAAAATATTATTTTATTATATTAAATCATAAGCATTTTAAGAATAGTCGATTTTTGAGCGTTCAAATCAATTTCTACATGGAAAAACATCTGGATAAACAGTGAAGTGTTGAAAAACGGAGACATTCTCTTCCAGTCAAAACAATTCTCTTATTGGTTTCCAACCAATAATCACTAAAACGCGACCGGCTTATTATTATGAATGAAATTGTTTCTATCTGTAAGAATAGCCAGTAGTGTAAAAATCCTGAGAGAATAATTCGATTTTAATCACTTTGACCGTATCCGTTATATTTCAGATTACAACCGTATCCGTTATATTTCAAATTACAACCGTTTCCGTTATATTTCAGATTACAACCGTATCTGTTATATTTCAGATTACAACCGTATCCGTTATATTTCAAATTACAACCGTATCCGTTATATTTCAGATTACAACCGTATCCGTTATATTTCAGATTAAAACCGTATCCGTTATATTTCAGCTTGCAACCGTACCGTTTGATTTCAAATTGCAACCATATCCGTTTAATTTCAGATTACAACCGTATCCGTTATATTTCAGATCACAACAGTATTCGTTATATTTCAGATTGCAACCTCATCCGCTTGATTTCAGATTGCAACCGTATTCGTTATATTTCAGCTTGCAACCGTATCCGTTATATTTTAGATTTCAACCGTATCCGTTATATTTTAGATTTCAACCGTATCTGTTATATTTTAGATTTCAACCGTATCCGTTATATTTTATATTTCAACCGTATTCGTTATATTTCAAATTGCAACCGTATTCGTTTGATTCAGATTGCATCCGTATCCGTTTGATTTCAGATTACAACCGTATCCGTTATATTTTAGATTTCAACCGTATCCGTTATATTTTATATTTCAACCGTATCCGTTATATTTCAAATTGCAACCGTATTCGTTTGATTCAGATTGCATCCGTATCCGTTTGATTTCAGATTACAACCGTATCCGTTATATTTCAGATTACAACAGTATTCGTTATATTTCAGATTACAACCGTATCCGTTATATTTCAAATTACAACCGTATCCGTTATATTTCAGATTACAACCGTATCCGTTATATTTCAGATTAAAACCGTATCCGTTATATTTCAGATTGCAACCGTACCGTTTGATTTCAAATTGCAACCATATCCGTTTAATTTCAGATTACAACCGTATCCGTTATATTTCAGATCACAACAGTATTCGTTATATTTCAGATTGCAACCTCATCCGCTTGATTTCAGATTGCAACCGTATTCGTTATATTTCAGCTTGCAACCGTATCCGTTATATTTCAAATTGCAACCGTATCCGTTATATTTTAGATTTCAACCGTATCCGTTATATTTCAAATTGCAACCGTATTCGTTATATTTTAGCTTGCAACCGTATCCGTTATATTTCAAATTGCAACCGTATCCGTTATATTTTAGATTTCAACCGTATCCGTTATATTTTAGATTTCAACCGTATCCGTTATATTTTAGATTTCAACCGTATCCGTTATATTTTATATTTCAACCGTATCCGTTATATTTCAAATTGCAACCGTATTCGTTTGATTCAGATTGCATCCGTATCCGTTTGATTTCAGATTACAACCGTATCCGTTATATTTCAGATTACAACAGTATTCGTTATATTTCAGATTACAACCGTATCCGTTATATTTCAAATTACAACCGTATCCGTTATATTTCAGATTACAACCGTATCCTTTATATTTCAGATTGCAACCTCATCCGCTTGATTTCAGATCGCAACTGTATCCGCCGTTTGATTTCAGATTGAAACTGTATCCAATTGATTTCAGATTGCAACTGTGTTTGATTTCAGATTGCAACGTTATCGATGAGTAGCTGTACTGATGTCCATCACGTCGCCCAAGAGTCTAACTAAACTGGATATTATGTAAACCGATATTTTTGGGTTAATAAGGGCTGCATGCATTACATTGAAAGTGAGAACATATTTTGCATTATTGATAAACACTGAAACATTTAAAACACTTAAAACAGATACGTTTCGTCTCTATTGTTCTTCTTTGGTTCTTTTCTCGTCTGCATTATTACTGTTCTTCACCGTCTGTGCCAGCGTCACGAAGTATTCTGTGTTTACTACAAAACATTTAGTACACACAACAGAACACTTTTTACGCACCGCCTGGCAATCACCGGGCTCCGCCATCGAGGCAGAAGTGTTTTCTGGGTTGCTGTGGAAGTCAAACAACCGTTCTTTCAGTTGGAGCTCTTCCCTTTGAAGGACACCTGTTGACTCCAGATGATACATCGATCTCTAAAACAAACGTTCACAACTAAATAACCAACATTCATTTATTTCAGTGTTAACAGAGTAACGATACCTTATTTTATTCTACGTAATACTATTTTATTACAGGTGAAAATACTATGTTATTAGTGTCATTTCAATAGTTGATTGATAACGGTCAATTGATATCAACAAACTCAAATAAAATAGTTTTGCAGTATCAAAACTTAATTAAAAATTATTACTTCAAAAATATTACACAAACCTTATCACTTTAAACCTAAAATATTTTCTCTAAAAATATTAATCGAAAACGCCGTGTTTTCTGAAAAACTGCTTTAACAATTTGGATGACATTTAGCTGAAAAGTAGATATTAAAATTCTAAGATTTGGACAACTATTTTCCAATGAATTCTGATATTCGTATATACGTAAATCTTTTAAACGAGTTTATCGACGGAATTAGAAATATAACTATTTTTTTTAACGGTAGGGGCTTATAATTTTGTACATGTAGGGCCTATATATAAAATTTATAATTCAAAATAGAACACTAGATTTGGAGTAAAAATATTGGCGGTAAACTGGAATAAACTAAAATAAACTTTCATCGCTATAATGGGTACATTTTGTTATTTATTAAAATACTGGTGGGTCCCCGTGACCTTTCACAGTTAAAGTGTTAAGAGGCGCTTGAACAGTGTTATAGCACTTCTTTATAAACAATGTTCGAAGTGACCAGTGAAATACCACTAATTACTTAATTCTTGGATACAACAATAATTAAAAAAAATATTATTAAATTATTATTATTTATTATTAAAAAATAAAAAAAACTTCCAACAATGTTTTTTAACAATTAGCAGTTTTTGGCACATAAAAATTATTTGTCATTTATGCTTGCATTGTGTTGCACTCTCATGAGAACATTTTATACTGCTCCTGGGATTTTGTGTACATAACTTTTGTCGGTTTTATTTTCTTGTAAAGTCTTAAAATTGAAAAGTATAAGCCGTGAGAGTACCCTGGAGTTCTGACGAACCTGTAGGTACCCCATACACGTAGTTTCAATAACGCAGGTCCTTGCTTTTGGTACAAAACCGATCGGAATGCTTACCGTTATAATACACGAAAGATATATCACAGTTAATTAAATTAACTAGCTTTAGATATATAACTTTCTAAATTGTTTATAAATTGTGGTCTAAATTATTAATAAATCGATATATTTTAGTTTCGAAATGGTAAATTCACTACACGGCGATCATAACCTTAAAGGTTTTTCGCCGTAAAAAATACACAAATGAGAAGTGAGCAATGAGCTCAATTGTAGTCCATAAATTCCGAAACAAAATGTACGAGTTATTATCTTAAAAAATCTTGTTATGAAGCTATAAAATAAAATGGGTCCTAGTTTCTCGAAATTGGTTCATCAATTTTTGCTCATATTTCGGTCAATCATAAAGATACGCAACTCCGTCATTGTAGTGGACATTTACGAAGTAAATCGAGAAAAAACACAAAAGTAAACCTTGACCACCGTAGGATTTGTTTTGTTTTTCGATACCCTTTTCAGACGTAGTTTACTTTTTTCAAATTTTGTACATTAGCATGACTTTATTGATCCTTCCTAAACGGAAAACATTTGAGAACCGATTTTATAACATTAGTCGAATGTTCTTTATTTATTTATTTTCTTGATAATTTAATGTGAGAAAGTTTGTAAAATGTTTTTGCATCATTAATTTACTGTAAAACAGAGGAATATTTCTACGTTACAGTTTACTTGTATGTGATGTTACAATTTACTAGGTCAAACGCCCGCATTTCCGTTCTGTTTACTTACAATCAGCTAAATGTTTATTTTTGTTCTGTTTGTCTTCCTAATGCCATCTGCACTCGAACAGAAATAACAGAAAATAATTTAAATAAACTGTTTTGATTTATTAGTTTTTATCATAATATGACCAGCTGTAGCTAGGCTAACCATATGATTTTAAACAGCTGTAATATAAACAAAGACTAATATGATGAAAGACAAATTTATATTTTCTCAGTGAATGTTTATTTTTATAAACTTCTGTAGCTAATTACATTTTCACCTTTTTTATGTTTATTAGTTCTTGAATTATATCGAAATTGTAAGCATAAATAAGGCCGAGTGGCGAACAAATGCGGAGCGGAGTTGTGCTGAGCTGAGTCGAGCGGAGCGAAGCTGAATAAAATGAAAATGAACGGCAACTAGAAGCGGAATTACGTCAATTAAAAAAACATGCGTTTGTGTTTTTTCAATCTAAATATTTAAGCCTATTGCAACGTAATATAAGAAACTACTATTATTGAAAACCGTAGCCTAAGCAATGCTAACCAAGGTAACGGAAAATAACAAGTCTGGAGGCGTGATCAGCGTTGTGGGGGAAAGCGGAGTAATTCAAAACCGAACCTAGACAGAGTCGAAACTACGCGGAGCTGAAACCACTTCCGTTACGCTTTCAGGGGTATCACTTACATTAAAAACAATACTTTCGGTTTTGAATGCGTAGTCCGCTAACCTCAGCGCGATTCCGCTCCGCGTTTGGTGGCCACCCGGCCTAACAACGCTTAAACATGTATACTTGCGTTTTTGTCCTTTCCTAGAAATTCGCTTCAGCGAGGCAGCTGTGTGTTGCGGTTATTAAGACATATTAACTAGAAAAATGAGCTATTGGAGCGGTCGTCATGGTAAGACCCAGACCCGTGACTTTAAAATTAGTCCTCTATCCTTATTTCTAAATCATTCTTGAATGTTTATTAAAATATATATATATATATATATATATATATATATATATATATATATATTTGTGTGTATGTGTGTTTGTGTGTGAAAATTCGTTCAACAATTTCAAAATATCTGCGATTTTCAACGCCGTAATCAGTATTAAGGACTAGCATAAACTAGCATTTTGACTTTTCAAAACACATTGAAATTACGAAAATGTTTTTAAGGCGGTCAGGGATCATTTTCGTATTTTCAGTGCAATCTGAAAGGTTACAGTGCTAATTTATGCAGATTTTAATGCATAAATTTGTGGTGGTAAAATCAGAATTTCAAAAACGATAAGATGAAAAAAATACTTTTGGAAATCCGATTCTATCAGGTCAGCGAGACAGTTGCGTGCCACGATTAATACGATTAACGTAACTGTACCTAAGTCATTCAGAATGATATTAAAAGAGAAACAAGTCAGATACGTAACGTAGAAAATATAATACATAATTATAATAAAACGAGTTTTTTTTGTAAACAGAGTAAAGTTTCTGCAGAATTCAAAAGGTATTCACTGAACCAACAGTATTTCACTTTAATCATCTTGCAGTGCTTTCTAGGAAGAGTTAATAAGAAAACACGGGTATGAAAGTCTTATTTTATGGAAAGATGAAAAGTAATTATTTTTCAAGAATGGTTTAATAAACTTCAAAAGGAAGTCGAACATAAAGAACACGAGCAGGGTTTTAAAAAAATATACATTTTCAGAACCATTTTCATACAACAGTCATGTCGTATTTATACTTTTATATTGAAAAACGTAATTAATTGGAACCAATTTTTAATTTACCCCGTCAGTAAGGAAGCAGTGTCTTGCTAGGGCAACCACATGCTGAGGAGGCGCAATTATCATTAAAAACATCTACAAGGGCTTTAATATAATAAACTACAAAGAGCTTAAATTAAAAATCAAAACCTTAAAAACGTTAAGTAGGTTAAAGTGTAGAAAAATATATTTATATAATAATTACCTACCTTATAATAATGACCTAATTGTTATTCAATCCCAATCATTAATTTTAAATGTTATTAAATTTACGAGGAAATGTAATATGGAAGGTGTAGGGAAACAAAGAAAAAAAAATTTAATTACTTAAATGGGATGCTGTGACGGTGTAGGTAGATCAATGGGTCGCGGTGCCGGTGAAGGTCGATGAGTGTGTATGTCGATCAGTGGGTCATTGTTGCGGTGCTGATGGATAAGTGGGTATATGTCGATCAGTGGGTCGATATTGCGGTGCTGATAAGGGTGTGTATGTGGATCAGTGGGTCGATGTTGCGGTGCTGATGGATAAGGATGTGTATGTCGATCAGTGGGTCGATGTTGCGGTGCTGATGGATAAGTGGGTGTATGTCGATCAGTGGGTCGATGTTGCGGTGCTGATGGATCGAAGTGGGTATATGTGCTGATGGATAAGTGATGTGTATGTCGATCAGTGGGTCGATGTTGCGGTGCTGATGGATAAGTGGTGTATGTGAATCAGTGGGTCGATATTGCGGTGCTGATAATATGTGTATGTGTATGTCGATCAGTGGGTCGATGTTGCGGTGCTGATGGATAAGGATGTGTATGTCGATCAGTGGGTCGATGTTGCGGTGCTGATGGATAAGTGGGTGTATGTCGATCAGTGGGTCGATGTTGCGGTGCTGATGGATAAGTGGGTGTATGTCGTGTATGTCGATCAGTGAGTCGATGTTGCGGTGCTGATAAGGGTGCTGTATAAGTGTGTATGTCGAGTGGGTCGATGTTGCGGTGCTGATGGATAAGGATGTGTATGTCGATCAGTAAGTCGATGTTGCGGTGCTGATGGATAAGTGGGTGTATGTCGATCAGTGGGTCGATGTTGCGGTGCTGATGGATAAGTGGGTGTATGTCGATCAGTGGGTCGATGTTGCGGTGCTGATGGATAAGGGTGTGTATGTCGATCAGTGGGTCGATGTTGCGGTGCTGATGGATAAGGGTGTGTATGTCGATCAGTGGGTCGATGTTGCGGTGCTGATGGATAAGGGTGTGTATGTCGATCAGTGGGTCGATGTTGCGGTGCTGATGGATAAGTGGGTGTATGTCGATCAGTGGGTCGATGTTGCGGTGCTGATGGATAAGTGGGTGTATGTCGATCAGTGGGTCGATGTTGCGGTGCTGATGGATAAGTGGGTGTATGTCGATCAGTGGGTCGATGTTGCGGTGCTGATGGGAGTGGGTATGTGTCGATCAGTGGGTCGATGTTGCGGTGCTGATGGATAAGTGGGTGTATGTCGATCAGTGGGTCGATGTTGCGGTGCTGATGGATAAGTGGTGGGTGTCGATGTGCGATCAGTGGGTCGATGTTGCGGTGCTGATGGATAAGGTGTGTGGATCAGTGGGTCGATGTTCGATCAGTGGGATCAGTGGGTCGATGTTGCGGTGCTGATGGATAAGTGGGTGTATGTCGATCAGTGGGTCGATGTTGCGGTGCTGATGGATAAGTGGGTGTATGTCGATCAGTGGGTCGATGTTGCGGTGCTGATGGATAAGTGGGTGTATGTCGATCAGTGGGTCGATGTTGCGGTGCTGATGGATAAGTGGGTGTATGTCGATCAGTGGGTCGATGTTGCGGTGCTGATGGATAAGTGGGTGTATGTCGATCAGTGGGTCGATGTTGCGGTGCTGATGGATAAGTGGGTGTATGTCGATCAGTGGGTCGATGTTGCGGTGCTGATGGATAAGTGGGTGTATGTCGATCAGTGGGTCGATGTTGCGGTGCTGATGGATATGTGGGTGTATGTCGATCAGTGGGTCGATGTTGCGGTGCTGATGGATAAGTGGGTGTATGTCGATCAGTGGGTCGATGTTGCGGTGCTGATGGATAAGTGGGTGTATGTCGATCAGTGGGTCGATGTTGCGGTGCTGATGTCGATCAGTGGTCGATGTTGCGGTCGATGGGTGTATGTGATCAGTGGGTCGATGTTGCGGTGCTGATGGATAAGGGTGTATGTCGATCAGTGGGTCGATGTCGATCAGTGGGTGTGCTGATGGATGAAGTGGGTGTATGTCGATCGGTGGGTCGATGTTGCGGTCAGATCAGTGGGTCGATGTTGCGGTGCTGATGGATGGATAAGGGTGTGTATGTCGATCAGTGGGTCGATGTTGCGGTGCTGATGGATGGGGTGTATGTCGATCAGTGGGTGCGGTGCTGATGGATATGTCGGTGGGTCGATGCGGTGCTGATGGATATGTGGGTGTATGTCGATCAGTGGGTCGATGTTGCGGTGCTGATGGATAAGTGGGTGTATGTCGATCAGTGGGTCGATGTTGCGGTGCTGATGGATAAGTGGGTGTATGTCGATCAGTGGGTCGATGTTGCGGTGCTGATGGATAAGGGTGTGTATGTGGATCAGTGGGTCGATGTTGCGGTGCTGATGGATAAGGGTGTGTATGTCGATCAGTGGGTCGATGTTGCGGTGCTGATGGATAAGTGGGTGTATGTCGATCAGTGGGTCGATTTTGCGGTGCTGATGGATAAGTGGGTGTATGTCGATCAGTGGGTCGATGTTTGCGGTGCTGATGGATATGTGGGTGTATGGGATCAGTGTATGTCGATCAGTGGGTCGATGTTGCGGTGCTGATGGATAAGGGTGTGTGTGTGTGTGTGTGTGTGTGTGTGTCGATCAGTGGTCGCTGTTTCGTTGCAGATCGATAAGTGGGTGTATATCGATCAGTGGGTCGATATTGCGTGCTGATGGATAAGTGGGTGTATGTCGACCAGTAGGTCGATGTTGCGGTGCTGATGGATAAGTGGGTGTATGTCGATCAGTGGGTCGATGTTGCGGTGCTGATTGATAAGGGTGTGTATGTCGATCAGTGGTTCGCTGTTTCGTTGCAGATCGATAAGTGGGTGGATGTCGATCAGTGGGTCGTTGGCGCGGTGCTGATAGGTGAATGGGTGAATGTCGATGAGTGGGTGTATTTCGATCAGGGGTTCTTGTATCGTTGCAGATCGATGAGTGGGTGTATGTCGATCAGTGGGTCGCTGTCGCGGTGCAGATAGATGAGTGAGTTACTTTCGATGGATTGTACATAAATCTGAATTTTGGACTCTTTCTTGTACTCTTCATACATATATGTAAGACTAAAACAAATTTACTTGTCAATTAAGTCGGCATTCCAGTTGTAAAAACATTATATAACGCAGTGAAAATGGATGAACGAAATGTTTATTGTAATTTATTTCGCTAGTCCAATAAATATGTCGATAAATACAGTACTGCAGCATGTAAAAGATTTCAAATAGAACCAGTCGAATTTTATAAATGAAAAAACATTTATTTGTTTAATGAAACAATTGTTTAGTTACATGTTTCGGTTATAAAATCAGTTTAATTTAGTCTACTGCTAATTAGTTCCCAGGTCTTTACACTATTACAAAATGCCAACAAGTCTCCTTCAATGTTGAGTTTGGAAATAGTATCAAAACGAGAATGTTTGTCGAAAGGAAGCCGTATTAATTGGTTTCATTTAAAAGGTAAAGATAGCTAAAGATATATAAAAAGATATCACTGTAACGCAATTAATCTTGTTACTCAGGTAATCTTTATAACTTAAAGATCCAACGGAATCTCAAAATCACTTTTTTTCTTGGCGTTTTAGATCGTGCAGTGAAAAAGTAGAAATAGGTCTGCAACATTTCCCCCTGAGCCGAAATTGTATTACATACCAATAGGCGTAATTTGATCATGTCGGTTAGGTTGGTACAGGATGCATATACATCCTCCCTCTCTGGCCTGCGGCTGATCGGAAATTGTACGTGTTTAACTCAGCAGATAGCCTAGATTTGAACTCATGTAGCTCTAAGAGATCTACATAATATTATGAGTGAAATATAAACTGCATGTAGAAAATGATTTCTAATCAAATCCGTTATTGAATTAAATTATATTTATACTATAATCAATTATATTTTAGAAGAATTTAATTTTTGACAGTATATGGAACTACTAAACCAGTTTAAAGTTAATTTCAAATTTTTACCTTTTTACGTTATAAAAAAAACTATCTTGGATTTCCAAAGTGTATTCTTAAGACTCAATGATTTACTACATTTTTGCATGAAACGTAATTTGTGGTTTTTTGCACCGAGAATGAAATATTCGCATTAAATTTAATGTCATTGTAAAAAAGGATTTAAAAACACACAATGTGAATTATACGTGACATTAAGAAATAAAGTGCCTATGTGTACGAAAGATGGACCAAAATTAATGGAAAATTATTACATTTTACATTGATTTTCACGTAACTTTTGAAACCAAAAATTATTCAAGATGTCTTCATTAATATTGATATACCTATGTTTAATTGACTATAATGTATGTTCAATACGTATAATGTATGTATTGAATGTAATTAAATATAATGTACTAATCAATTAAATATATTGTCATACCTTCAGTAATTTATCCCGATAAGAAAAAAACTTACTTTATTATTAAATTTCATTTGAAAATTTTAACAGTGTATTTTTCACTAGTTAAAATTTTAAAACCATCACTCATCTACTCAAGACACACACGCGTGCGCGCACACACACACACACACACACACACTCATTACTCTATGTAGCTTGGCCAACTCTCAAATGTAAAGCGACCCGTGCTGATGGAGTAAATGAAATTAGCCTAATGGAGCCCTGGGATATTTTGCGACCTCCCAGCGTACCCAGCCTTACCCATTCACGCGGGGCTCTATGTGAGCGGACCTCGTTTCCTTATCAACTTGTGGGCGTTTCCACGAGTAAGAATGTATAATAGAATTAGCGGAATATCCCCGTAAAACGAAAATGTGGCCAAATGGAACAACACGTCTGTAATAAGGGTCAAGAAGAAGGGAAGTGGGAGAGTTAAATCCTCTCCAACATTTAGACTTTACGAAAGACAAGGGTTGAGAAATACGCCTGAGTATCTCAGGATTATAGAAAATATATTTACAAAGTATATGGGTGCAATCGTAACCCAAGAAATTCTTTCACGAAGTCTTTTAAAATAATTTTCAATTAATTGTTCAAACACTGCACTATTTTTCTATTTTTCTGCAACTTTCGAGGTTCATTTTCCACTTGTTTGAAGACGAAAGCGACACAGAGAACACTGTGGTTTCGACGGTCGCCCGTTGCGCACCTCAAATGTCTGTATTTTCATGTTCGTCTTCTTACTGTTTAATTTAATCTTGCAGTTACCTATTTTTAAGCCTTGTGATCAATAAACCACCAATAAATTTACATAATCATAATATTTATATTTACCATATTTAATGTACCTTTAAAGTACTAAATATTGTTGTTTAAAAGTGCATAGTGTTGATCCGCCAATACGGAATGCACAAGCGAGATTATGTGGTTTCAGTAAAATTCTCAGTATTTATAGAATAATTTATCCGAAGTAAAAAATTTTCTGTGTGGTTATTTATTGGAATGTCCTGGAAAAGAAGTTCAATTAGAGATTTTATATTGGAAAAAAGAGCGGCCATTATGGACCCAAAACCAGAACCTTGAAATGGGTCCCGATTCTGATTTCCAGATTTTCAAAAGGTCCGATTTGATTCAAAGTTTGAACAAAAATCTGCCGTAGTAATAGCTTAACAGCTGTTGGTTAAATAGCTAAATTCTTTAAACAGTTTCAAAATGGCGGTCATTTTAAACTTATTTCATTTCAAAAAAATTCATAACTTATTTGTCTTATTTTTTTAATCCGACTTCACCGACGTAATCAGCGCTAAAAACTGCATTTTTAATTTTCAAAATCCGTTGAAATTAGGATTTGTTTGACGGAGGTCTAGTTCACTTTCGTATTTTCAATGTAATTTAAAAATTTAAAGTTCTATTTCGTGCCGATTATGATGGCGTAATCAGAATTTCAAAAGGTCAAATACTTTTAGAAATTCGCTTTTTTCACGCTTTTAGTTTTGGTAATAATTTAACAGTTGTTTAACAACGTAAACAAATTAATAATCAAGGTTTGTTTCCAGAAGGGTATTTTGCCTCCAGCACCATGAGGACGCCAGAAAGGGCTAATCCAGACGGCTGTACAAACTCAGCCCTCTGAATATTATCCGAGAGTGTTAGTTGCACAACAGAACCTTTGATCGCGTTGCCAGGAAACACCAAACCTTTCGTAACGCCTAAATTAATATTGCAATCTAACATTCATACAGTTGTGGAACAAAACAATTTGTTGCAAGCTTCAACATAATATCACCTGTGTATAAACGATATGATTAAACTGTTTTTTTGTAAATTTTATTTAATTTCTGTTTCCTTAATATTATTATACTGGCATTGAAATATAAAAAATTATATATTTTAATATAGGAAAAAATATTATTAAAATACGAAATAGGCTATATATTACGTATTACAAAGCAAGGTGTCTCTACGACACAAAATAACTCATTTTAATTACAACAATAAAAATTAATATTGTTTAATTATGATCCTAACAAAAAACTAATATTTTATTTTCAGTTGTAGTTATATTGCATTTTTATTAAATCATCACGATATGTCAGTGCCTTTTTACAAAAGCAATTAAGTAAAGACTATTCTTAACAGAAACTAAGGAATATTTGTTGCAAATTTCTATTAAAACAGGGTATGTCAAAATCCCGAGTTTGGGTCTTACAATGATGGCCACTATATATAGTGTTTCCAACTTCTTCAAAATAGTCCCCTTTTACAGTGATCCCAGCGTTTTCCCCATGATTCCATGCATCCCTGAAAGTCTGCAAGTGTAAGTGTTGGAAACACGTCCTACGATTCTGTTTCGATCTCCTCAGTTGTGTCAAAACGACGGTTTTTTAATCTCAACTTTATTTTGGGGAACAGAAAAAAGACGCACGGAGCGAAATTACGCGAATGGATGAATGAAATCATTACAGTGTTTTTGGAAGCCAAAAACTTCCGAACGACTAGCGGTGTGTGCGCAGGCGCAGCAGGAAAGAACCCAGCTCTTGTTATGCCACCGTTCTAATGCTCCCACAAAGCCGCTTCAAAACGTCACAGTAAAACTTCCCAAGGGACAAACTGGTAAAAACTGACAGACAGTTTGACCAGGGGGGACAAATTATTTCTTGTGGATTGTGTCTTTGATGTTTTTTTTTTTTTTTAAGGCGAAAAGCACATTGAGGCCTCCCTAAATGTAAGTATAAGTGTAAAGTGTTGACGTCGTAAGTGTAGTGTTGTAAGTGTAAGTGTGTGTTAGACTCGGGTACCGCGAGGAATGTTTAAATCTGCTCAATAGGTGCAGCTAGTCTACACCCCTACGGGGTCTTTGATGTAAAAGAAACATACTACATGAACTTGTTGCTGCGAACTTGACGTGCTTTTTTGGTCGTGGTGAAGATGGCGACTTCCACTAAGACTACAGCTGCTTGGTTTCAGGGTAGCATGTTTCATCACCGTTACGACAATGGAGATCAAGTTCGGTCATCTCCTGTAGTAAGTTTAGTTCAGTGCTGACAGCTACGAGATCTTTTTGGTCGCTGCTCAGCCGTCGCGGTACAAATTTGACAGCAGTGCGTCTCATGTCCGAATGGTCTGACAAGATGCGTTGCACGGATCCATGCGATGTCGTTACGACCCTACATACATCGTGAGGATTGTTCATCAACGACCAGCCTGTCGCACTTTGGCGATTTTCCCGGTGTTGTGCTTGCCTGTATGGTCATCGTTGTCGGCAGATGTTCGTTATTCCTTGAAGAGTTTGTACCGTAAAAACGTCTCCTTTTGACTAATACATTTCATCAAATTTTTCCAAAAGCCGGCCGTAGTTTTTTTTCAAGTTCGAAGCAAAATTTGATGCAGTTACTCTGCTCCTTAAAATCTGCGATTAACACAAGTTTAAAAAATCGTCACAAGGTAACACAAACGTAGGAATACAAGAACGCAGCCTCTCTGTCTGTCTGTCTGTTTGTCTCTCTCTCTCTCTCTCTCTCTCTCTCTCTCTCTCTCTATATATATATATATATATATATATATATATATATATATATATATATATATATATATATAGAGAGAGAGAGAGAGAGAGAGAGAGAGAGATAGATAGATAGAGTGTGTGTGTATATATATGTATGTGTGTGTGTGTGTGTGTGTGTGTGTGTGTGTGTGTGTGTGTGTGTGTGTGTGTGTGTGTGTGTGTGTGTGTGTGTGTGTGTGTGTTTTAGCACACTGACGTTCTAGTGTTGGCACAAAAATAAATTTTTGTAATATCTTGGTCAAGTTTCTTTACCCAGCAAAATCGTCCAACAGTTTCAAAATGGTTGCCATTTAAAATACTTTGTTAATTTTACAGTGATCTTAACAAAGCATATGTCTGATTCATTATCATAATTAGCGCTAAATTTCGAATAAATTAACATTTTAAATTAAAAAATATTTATTTGACAAATTAATTTAACAGCGTTCTGTATTTATTTTCATAGTTCCCGCGTAACTTTAAAGTGCTAATGTACGTAGATTTTTCGAAATCGTTGATTCTGATTTTTATAAATGTTAGAAGATCGCTTCCGCAAAGTAAGCGGAACAGCTGCGTGCCGCCCTTGTTCTAGTTTAAAAGATAGTTCTAAAAACTTATTTATCGCTTCACTTACGCTCTGTATTACAAAACATCTTTTGTTTTCTTGGTTATTTATCAAGCGTTTGATGTTAGTTTATCGCGCTACAAAGTTAATAATAACATAAAATTATTTCGCTAGTCAACGATAATATAAAAGAAATATTGTTGTAGGAAAAGTGATAATAAGGAAAAGAGGAACTTCTAATATTGAATATACGACGTAAACGGATTAGAAGTACAGCCAGTATTATAAACAGTGTGCTCAATATTAGCGGCTAAAGTCAAAGTAGTTGGTCTATCTGCCGCTACGAACGCTGCCAGAACAGTGGAGACGTTTGAGAAAATAGACAGTACTATTGTATATTTAATTGTAGTTGAACACTGCCGCAAGATGCCACCAGCAGCATTCACAAAGTTTCATCATTCTAGTACGTTTATATTGAATGCCTGTACATACGTGACGTTATATTTACAGAGCAGGTGAACGTTTCCATACCAAAGTGAAGAACAGTTCAGTATACTTACAGATTGGGTGCTTTTCTTCTTCTTCCTTTGTGGTAGTGCTTGTACCGCAGTGCTTCTAGTATTAGTGTGCGATCCCACTGGAAAAATTAATACATTCACAATAATTTGCAGAAACTGTCAAACAAGAAAACATAATTTTATTATTAGATACTGTCTAACTGATATATATGACCAGTGGTAGACCGGTGTAGTAGACAAGGATGTATAGGATGTTCCGTAGAATATATGCAATAATTTAGGATACGTTCCAGCATATCAAAAAAACCAAAATTTACAGTAATCCAGCTGTCAGCAATTTTGTTTTCTTTACAAACATAATCTATACTAGCAAAACAAATTGACCGATTGAATTAACAAACATTTAGTATGTAAAGACATACTTAAAAAGTAACCAGCCTAATCAATTGATTCGTTTAAAAATGACGGCCCTTTAAAGTTCTTAACGTTGCAAATAAGAAAATCATTAATTCTACTGAACATTTACAAAAGACCTTTCCTATTTCATGTTTTTAATTTATTCTGCATGTAAAGGTTAATCAAGTTATAGAATTATCCAGAGGTGAGAAGGTTCTATCCCGAAAAGAAAGACGTATGGCTTAAGAGGATAAGCACCACGCTAAGATTGGGCATCCAAAAGAAGCCGGACCCTTTCGAGTCCAAGAAGATTTGGTGTTGAATCGGAAACTGGTGTTAAAAGGTTTCGAACGTGGCTTATGCCGCGAAGAAGAAGGTGAACCTGCATGTGGAGTATCTTATACGCTAGCACGCAGGCATGTCTTCCAATGGGTTTTTAGGGAACACTAAAGGTCTTGTGAGAGAATTGACGGTCTTGTACAGTCAAAGAGGATCGTGACGGGTTCCAGACGGGTCACTGAACATTCCGCAGTCATCTACACAAAATGGGTTTTCATATGACAAACCGTTTGTGTAGAAATTGTGGTACAGCTGAGGAAACAGCTCAGCACATACTTTTGGACTGTTGAGCTTTGAACAGGAAACGATTTGAATCCCTAGGAACCTTCTGAATTGGGGGACAGACGATAGAACAGGACAATATCATCCGAAGTATCTCACGGTTAAAAACCTGAGGTTGGATTGGGAAGATTGAACCTGTGGATGAGGGTGCACAATAAGCTACATAGCTGAGTAGCAAAACCAGGATCAATGGAAGTCTAGGCCCTCCAGTAGGGGGTCTACTATTTAAAAAAAAGTTAAAGAACTTAATTCATTTTGTTGCTGTAGTATCAATTCGATTTCAATGCCCCACAAAATTTGCGTACTATTCACTTCAAAAATGTAGTTTCGTGTCAGTTGTGACGTCATCATCGACCTTATATGTTTTTATGCCAAATACAACACTTTCTATAATTATAGTTGTATTACTACTATTACAAAAATAAATAGAAAATAATACTTCTTATTTTATTCATTTTAACATTTTAAAATTATAATTCTACCATTATTTTATTTAATATTTATTCCATTCATTCCTTTCAGTATTCGAACTAAATAGTCTATCTACGGTCTTGGTTTTTTTAATACATATTGTAACTCACTGATTGGAATGTCTGTGATAACCAGCTGTTTCAACCATCAGCTGATCCATGTATGTAAAGTGAAGACACTTTATCGTTACGTTACACTCAATTCTATCTCACTGTACCACAAAATTTGCCGACCGGGCATAAATCATTATTCACTCTAAAAACTGAATTGAAAGTTGCTTCTAACCTCAATTTTTTTAAATAATCATGAAGAAATGATGATTTCTTTTTCTGTTTCAAAGTTTCACTACTGTATTTTATACTGTAATAAGGTTTACAAATAAAGAACAAAATTTGAAGCCATAAAATACAACTACATGTTATATATCGTAAAATACAGACGGTGGAATATAAAAAAGAAATATAGTAGGAATAACTAAGAGGTTACGATGCTGTAGAAAATAACGTAAAAGTATTTCTCTCGTTATGAAATTACAGAAATAATTGTGCACGCCAATCAGCTTTGATTCAGGTTGAGTTGATCAAATTTATGTTGGTTAATTAAACATTAAAATAAATGTGAAAACATCTTTTTTTAAATTGTGCCAACACATTACACAAACTTCTCCACTTTAAATTAAAAAAAAATGGAAAATCGTTCTACTTTTCCAAAATTGGTTTCTGAATGGGTAATATTTAGGTTATTAAATTAATAGGTAATTATGCAGTGTAGGTTGTTTTTCAAATAGTGACTTTTGAATATTTTTTTGTTTTGTTTTAAACCTTATTATTTAATTAACGCATATTCACCCACGGAAAATATTTTTTTTAAAGATTACTTAAGATTTTAGGCTGTTTTTTACGGAACTATATTGTGGCGTCATTGCTGTTTGCATTGCATTAAACATATTAAATTTCATACACGGATTTACCGTCATGCGCGTTACACATTCTGACAGCCATTACTAAATGTTAAGGTTTATTCCTTTTTTCGTTGGTTCGTTCCGGTAATGTAAACATTGTTAAAATGGCATCCGTTATTTGTGAACTTCGAGATTTGTCTCTTTTTGTGTTAGGTTTACCATCCAAAAACCGTGTCAGTTAGGTTATTAGCAATTTAAAAAAAAATATAGAAGGATTTTTATCGTTTTAACGATCAAAAACACGTTACCTACTTTTGCGCGGTATCAACTTTAAGGTTATGCTGGTAACTTTTATTTTTGATTTTTATCGTACTTCCAGTGCTTTTCGCTCTTTTATGTTTTGGGTGACTGCTTTTGTATTAAAGCGTTTTAGTGATAAAAAATTACCGAAAAATCTAAAAAAACCTGCAATGCATGTTTACCAATTAATATTCTTAAGCCAGTGTATTCAATTTGAGTAAAAAAACCACAGTTCGAAAGTAGAATTCACTAACGAAATGTAGGTTATTTTTATTTCATCTTCGTTGCACTGACTTGAGTGATGGTTAACGTGTGAGCAAATGTAAACAAAACTTATAAACCGATTTTAAGAATTTATTCCCGTTACAGGTTAATGTTGTAGCGAACTGGAAACGTCTATTTGCTAGTATTTGCTAAATAATATTAGGAATTTAATTATTACTTAGAGTTATTGTTTTTAACAATTTTAGACTTATTATCATTGACCAATAGAAACAGTTGCCATCATTTGTTCACGTGATTATGATGGTGAAAACGACTACAATGCAATAAAAAACAAACACGTTGTTTCGAGGGTATGAATTAATTTACACACATAATAATGACGTTTGTTGGCCTCATAAAACATAATAATGACGTGAATATTCCATCATTAGGTAAAAGATTTTAAAAACAGAATTGTAATCCTTAAGGGAACGTTTTTAAAAGTTTTAATATGCCACATACTGAATTAAAAGTACTGAATACTACTTACTGAAAACTTATTGACTAACTTATACTAAATACGTTATACTGAATATCTTTTTCTGAATATCTTTCACGGAATATCTTATACTAAATACCTTATACTGATTACCTTATAATGAGTAACTTAAACTGAGGAACTTACAGTGAATACCTTATACTGAGTAACGTATACTGAATAACTATTACTGAATGCGCAGTGCTGAATACCTTGAACTGAATACCTTCTTTTAAATATCTTAATACTGAGTACCATATACCGAGTAACTAGTACTGAGTAACTTACACTGAATACCTTATTCTAAATACCTTATACTGAATACTTTAGACGAATTACTTTAACATCTTGTGTACATCAAGTGTACTTTCAATATACTTTATTGAGGTACGTATACTGAATACCATATACTGTATACGTTATATTGAATATTTTATATTGACTAACCTATATTGAATTTCTCCTAATGAATACGCTATATTAAACATCACTTTACTGAAAATGGTTTACTGAATACCTTATGCTATATACTTTATGTTGAATATCTTACACTGACTAACTTATACTGAATACGTTATATTAAACATCTTTTACTGAAATAATTTTATTGAATACCATCTACTGAATACTCTGTATTGAACTATTACAGAACATTTTATAATTCACGCATTAAGTTAATTGTTGTTTCAATCATTTTAAGGGGAAATATTTAATTATTTATTCATGATTTTTAATATATATATATATATATATATATATATATATATATATATATATATATGTGTGTGTGTGTGTGTGTGTGTGTGTGTGTGTGTGTGTGTGTGTGTGTGTGTGTGTGTGTGTGTGCGCGCGCGCGCGTGTGTGTAATCTATCCTTCGAGAATCAAAGTTTTCAAAAGTTCTTTCATGTTCTTTCATTTAGATCAAAGTTCTTTTCAGCCCTTGTAAGTAGAAAATTTTCTTTTAAATATTTATAAGTGATGCCTTATATTTTCTGAAATAATAACTTGTAACAAATGTTATGGCCGTTGGCTGAGACTCAGTGGACCTAGAGACACAGTGATCAACGAATCAGTGGTAGCTGTTTTCTATAATATTGCGTTGATAAATTTTAAGTACTTATAATTTAACAGCAACTTTCACTTTTTGTGAGAAAGTTAAGGTACAAAATTAATTTATTTAAGTAAAGTTGTTTATTGTAAATTTCATCAAATGGACCCATGTGTAAAGCTTAAATAAATAAAGTCTAAAAACGTGGACGATTTGATTACATATAACACTAGTTTGAAAATCTTTTTGAATTAATTATCTTTCGTGTAGATTAATGTGTACGGCTCTTAATGTATTTGATTCATTCAGCTTTTTAGAGTCGTTGATTGAGGTAGATCAACATAGTCGTGTCGATTACATATAACGAAAAAATTAAATACATATTTAATACATATTAAATACACTTAAAACCACATAAAAAACACGTGTGGGACTTGGGGAATTAACAACAGAAGGAAGCTTTCGTTAATTATATTAATTATATCTTTGCTGAATATATAAAAAATTGTTTTAAGATATGATTACAAATATTTTGTTTTTTTAAATAAATAAACACGTGAACCTAGCTTATGTAATATTTACTGTAGTTATAGTGAAAGATCAGTATAACGTTTTTATTAATTCATTTTTATATTAATTCGTAACGATCAGCTGATTTCATTGAACAACTGATACGCTATAATAAGTTTTAGGTTTTTTTTAAAAACTAGCAATATTAACAACAATTATTATAAACGTTTATATTAATTTCGAATGTATTATAAACGGTTACAACGTGCACGTGTTTTTCAGTTAATGAAAAATACCAAAACCAAAGCAACACAACGTTTCATATAATACGGGTTTACTGTTATGGAAAAGGAGGAAGAAAAAGAAAGAGACTGAAATAGAGAGACGTAATTCATTTGCTCGTTTCCGTTACATATTTCCGTTTCAAAAACTTTCTGGAGCCTTTTTTTTTTATTCACTCCTCTCATCAAAGCTAACACTAAAAGCTTCGCTTCAATAAATAATTATTTTTAATCTACATTCCTGCATCTGCTTCACATGTCCTAGTCACTGCAGCTGCTTTCTCAATTGCACATTTAATATTTTTACTGCAAATTCATCTCTAAAATGCTAATAGATTAATTCGTTTTCTTTCACTCTGTGATTTAATTAGCTCTATTCTCGTGTGTATTTTCATTTCTGCAGCTTGACCCAATTTATTTTTCTTCAAATTTTTCGTTTATTAATAAAAGGTCATTTTCGTTCAAAATTTTAAAATCTCTTGAAATGAGAGCCTTCGACAGTTCGTTTCATAAGACTATTTAACCAAAAACCAACATACTGGTGAAATGTCTCCCAAATCAAATTTGGTTCAAATGCTGGTGAACTGGTAATCAAATATTATTTGATTAGTAGGCCTAAATAAAATAAGTTTGCGAATATTTGAAATAGCCTACATTTTATACTGACAGACAAGAGCAATACGTATAGCACATGCGCAGTACGTACCTTTGACTAAAGTAGCTACACAATGTTTCACAGAGAAGACCTCACTAGGCTTCGGGATGGCGACTGAAAAAAAATTGAATAAGTTAAATTTTTGAGAACTTCGCACGAAAGTAAAGAAAAATCATATGACAAGTTTTATTGGTTTCTGTCAATTTCAAAAGAACAAATTCTGTAGGAAATAATTTTTCAGTGAGTGCCTAATTATTAGCGAATTCCCATTGGGAAAATGACCTATTGGAGCTGCCATCATCGAAAAACTCTGAACCGGGAACTTGAAATGTACCGATACTGAACTTTAGATCACTTTTTGAGGGGTAGTTAGAAGTTATGTACAAATACTAGCATTGCCTACGTAAACTTAAACTGTTTCAATAATGCAATTTCATATAATAATAATAATAATATAATTCATATTATATTTCTGAAAATTTGTGTGTATGTTTGTTCGTTTTGCTATTCAATCACGCTTTAACCACTGGACCAGTTGAGATGAAACTTGGTACGAAAATGGTTTAAGTATCTGAGATAAACATAGGCCGGTTCCCGTTTTAAAAAACGTCATTATACTACTTACCCAGCCCAACATAATTATGTAGTATTTAGTTTTTGGCATGTGTTAACTGTAGTTAGGTTTAATTACTGTTTACTGGACCTGAGATTTAGGCACCTGAGATTTAGACACAGATCTAATCCCATTTTAAGAATCTTAATCTGTGTTTTATTTATTGCAAAATTATTGCTTTTAATGTTACATTTTCAATTATTTTAGTTGAAATTTTTTCAAAACTGACTCTAATTTGTTACTTTATGTTAAATTTTCAATATTAAATGTAAAAAAGAGTGCAGATTACGATACATTAAAAATTACTATAATTGTAAATATTTTCTCTTTGTGAAAGTATGGTTTGCTTTATTGTTTGTAGTTTTGTTATTTTAAGTTTCATTCGATCAAATAATCACAATCTGGTGTTTCTCATTTAAGACTTTTCAATGTTTTCGACGCAGAGTGCAGAATATATAACAAATACAAATTTATTATGATACTTTAATTGTAAGGTAGTATATATATTTGTGTAATTACATTATATGAAAAAATGGTAAATATACAGTGTAGCATGTCCTGGATTTTTCGATATTTTTGTTACTAAAAGTCTTTATTATTATATGCCCAAAAGCAAGAATCCAAAATATAAAAGCGCGAAAACCACGAGAAGTACAATAAAAATCGAAAATAAAAGTGACCAACATAACCTCAAAATTGCTACCGCGCGAAAATCAGTAACGTGTTGTTGATCGGTAAAACAATAAAAAATACGTCTAACACGGGTTTTGGGTGATAAGAAACCCATTTTTTAAAAAAGAATACTCCATAACCTGACACGGTTGTTAGGCCTGACACGGTGGTGCGTAAAAAAAACCTTTATATTTTTTTAAAGAATACTACATATCCTAACTGACATGGTTGTTGGGCCTAGCATGGTGATGTGTGAAAAAACCTTCATTTTTTTTAAAGAGTACTCCAAACCTTAGCTGACACGGTTGTTAGGCCTAACATGGTGATGCGTGAAAAAATCTTTATATTTTTGTTTAAAGAATACTCCATAAGCTAACTAACATGATTGTTAGGCTTAACACGGTGATGCATTAAAAAAACCGTTATTTATTTTTTAAAAAAGAGTACTCCAAACCTAACTGACACGGTTGTTGGGCCTAAAACGGTGATGCATTAAAAAACCTTTATTTATTTTTTTAAAAAAGAGTACTCCATAACCTAACTGACACAACTGTTGGGCCTAATACGGTGATGCAGGAAAAAAACCTTAATTTAAAAAAAAAAGTACTCCATAACTTAACTAACACGGTTGTTAGGCCTAACACGGTGATGCGAAAAAAACCTTTATTAAAAAAAAAAAAATACACCATAACCTAACTGACACGGTTATTGGTCCTAACACGGTGATGCGTGATCTTTAATGTATATTATGATTGCGGGCAAAGCCGTGACGGGTAACAGCTAATCATATATTTCAGATTTTTTTTTTTATTTGTTTGTTATTCAATCACATTTTAACTACTGGACCAATTGAGATTAAATTTGGTATGAACACGGTTTAGGTACCTGAGATAAACACAATACTATTCCAGTTTAATTGTATAATAGTGACTTTTTAATAATACTTTATTTTATTAAAATATGATAGGATCCTGTTTTAGAGTATCGAGTAGGAAAAATGTATATGTCTTGGCCGAAAACCAAACATCGTATAATATTGTAAATAGAAATATATTAAAATGAAATGAACCTATTCTGATTTTGAAAATCGATTATAAATTTTATTGCCTACATTATAATTGCAGGCAAAATCGCAACGGGTAACAGCTAGTCATTTATAAACATAAAAAAGATATTAATAAAAGCACAATTACGTTTCACAAAACTCGTGATTATTTAACAGTGAATATCAAAACAAAATTGTATCCAGAATATGATATGTTTTATTGCTTTCAACTATGTTGCATTTAAATCAGAATATCCAAAAAACATAACCCCGATAAGACTTTAATGAGTGTTCTAGAATATTTTTGTTAAGTTTTAAGAAAATACAATTTCAAAAATCTATTCCTCCAATGCAAAAATGTATACCTCTTTTTTACATTTTTATTATTTTAGGACAAGAATTCGGATTAAAGCAAAATTACGTGTTTCATAATTTGTGCTTTAAAATTTTTTTGTTTAAGTTTAAGAAAATCCGATAAAAAGTATTTTTCTCAGACTGAAAAATTTATATCTCTTTTTTACATTTTAATTTTTTTAGGAGATGAATTTGGATAAATGTTGGAGTACTGTTTCACTATTTGTGTTTCAAGGTATGTATCTGGAACATACGATAAAAAATGTTTTTTCAGTGCAAAATTTTATACTACCTTTAGGTATTATATCCATGAAAACCTCTTAAATTCCTTTAGGGGATGAAGTTTGGAGAATGGTGGGAAATGTATTTTATTACAAGTTTTCTAAGCGTAACTGAAGTTTCAAGAAGGTCAAACCATAATCATATTTTTCCAGTAACAACTGTTGCATTCCATATCTACCCTTTTAGGGAAAGAATATTGGAAAATCGTTTCTTAGTACTCCCTTACATGGTAGTACTAAATTTCAAGCCTCTAACTGTTATAATTCCGGCATTTTAGTGATCAGTCAATCAGTCAGTACATTGCTATCTCTCTCTCTCTCTCTCTCTCTCTCTCTCTCTCTCTCTCTCTATCTATCTATCTATCTATCTATCTATCTATCTATATCTATCTATCTATCTATCTGTGTGTGTGTGTGTGTGTGTGTGTGTGTGTGTGTGTGTGTGTGTGTGTGTGTGTGTGTGTGTGTGTGTGTGTGTGTGTGTGTGTGTGTGTGTGTGTGTGTGTGTGTGTGTGTGTGTGTGTGTGTGTGTGTGTGTATTAGCACGCGCACGTTCGACATTTCGATCCGACTTGACTCAACCGTGGCAAAAAAGTCTATTATGGTAAGAGCTAGACAAGTTTGTTAACCAGCAAAATTCGTTTAAAAGTTTCAGAATGGCGGTCATTTCAAATATTTTTAAATTTCTAACATTCCTGTATTGTAAAAGTTTTGAAAATCCGATTCCATCATCGCAATCAGCGTTAAAAGCTACATAAATTAGATTTTTTAATTTTCAAAATTCATTGAAATTAAGACATTTATAATTGGCGGTCAGGGTTCATTTTCGTATTTACAATGCAATTTGAATGTTTTAACTGCTAATATGTGCAGATCTTAATGCTGATTGTGATGTTGCTGAAATCAAAATTTCAAAAAGGGTAAGATAGAAATATGATTTTGGCAATTCGCTTCTATCACGTCAACGAGACAGTTTCGTGCCAGTTTGTTTACGCATGCTTTGGTTGTATAAATATTTAAAGATTTCGTTTGAGTAATTTTTTTGTTGCTCAACGCCCGTACTTTAAGTCAGTTAGGCTAATACGGACGAGAGATCAGCGTTAAAGGTAAGGGTAAAGAATCGGTAGTAACTACTTCTCGAACTAACCTTGACTGACAAGTGCCTTAGCACGTCTACCACACCGAACACTTCGTTTGGGTAAAATGCACGTCGAACCTGTTTTTTTTACAAATTTTCCGCAAACGTGAACAACAATTTGGCTTTCGGTAAATTAAAATTAACGTAAGTCGTTTATAACGAGGTGAAGCTTGAGGTAATCTATAGTAGAGAGTTGCTAACGCTGGCATAAGGGATTTGTCTGAGTAAACTTTGTGAAGTCAAACATGTAACAAGATTACGTCTTACTGGTTCCACTTCAAAACCGCGTTATACTGTCTCAAGTAGTATGCAATAAGAAAGTTATAAAACTTAGCTGAGCTGTTACAATTTGCAACGTTTTTCTTCAAGGTAACATTCGTTCAGCTTCTGACTTGAGTATTGCCTCATTCTTCATTTCGCGTAACACCTATTTGGAAATGAACAATTGGAGCTTTGAAAAATTGAAATGAAGAACCGATTCTGACCTCAAGATCACTTTTTCAGGGGACGTTTAATTTTCGTGTGTCGGTGTGTGTGTGTGTGTGTGTGTGTGTGTGTGTGTGTGTGTGTGTGTGTGTGTGTGTGTGTGTGTATGTATGTATGTATGTATGTATGTATGTATGTGTGTGTGTGTGTGTGTGTGTGTGTGTGTGTGTGTGTGTGTGTGTGTGTGTGTGTGTGTGTGTGTTTGTATGTGTGTGTGTGTTTGTGTGTGTATGTGAGCTGCCTCGGTGGTCTAGTAGATAGCGTACTAGGCTTTCACCCCGAGGATCCGGGTTCGATTCCCGGCGAGGGCTTGGCATTTTCATACGCTATAAATCATCTCATCGTCTGCATTAGCCCAAGTGTGAACAATAGTCGGACGTTAAACACCAAAAAAAAAGTGTGTGTGTGTGTGTGTGTGTGTGTGTGTGTGTGTTTGTTTGTTTTAGCACGCTTACGTTAGCAATTTTAGCCCGATTCGATTAAAACTTGACCCAAAATCGATTTTGGTAAATAGCTCGAAAATTTGGTTAAGAAGGCTCGAAAATTCACTTCACAGTTTCAAAACTTTAAACATTCATAATTTTATTGTCTTAAACTGATTTTAAAAATCTGCATTCACAGTGGCAATCAGCGTCAAGAACTGCACAAATTACCATTTTGAATTAAAAAAAAAGAAATTTAATTTTACGGCGGTCAGGGGTGATTTTTTTTGTATTGTCAGTGTAACTTGAAGGTTTAAAATGATAATATTTACAGATCTTAATGCCGATTACGATGGTGAAATTTTAAAACAGGGTAAGATAAATATTTTTGGAAGTTCGCTTCCATCACGTCTGCGAGACAGATGCGTGCCTCCATTATTTCTTTTCTAAATAACCACGCAGGATGTTAAATGAATACATAAATGCTTACACGGGTTTTGTACATTAAAAGACTCTCACTGCATATTGCGAAATGGAAAAGTAAAAAATGTGCTTTTTCAAAAGAAATACATAATGCATTTTCAGAATAAAATATTCAATACGTGAAAGGGGTTTTAGTCGTGACATGGAAATTGAATAGGTTTTAACTTGTCATGGTGGCGTGCGGGGAAACGGTCGACAAAAATTCTATATACGCTCTAAATGGGACAACTTTAGAATCGTGATGTTTAACACTTACACTCCTAGGGGTCTAACATAAGGTCTTATTCGATCAAAACTTGGCAAAAAGTTGGAATAAGTCCGTTTCCCGGTACAATCCGTTCAAAATGGCTGCCATTCCAGATCTTTAAAAGTTCATAACTTTTTTTTTAATCTAATTTTGTCATCGTAATTAGCGTTAAAAGCTGCATAAATTATCATTTTAATTTTCAAAATTCATTGTAATTAACAAATTTTTAATATGACGGCGGTCAGAGTTCGTTTCTTGTATTTTAATTTCACTTTGACATGCTAATACAGTAAAATCTCTCTATAGCATCATTAAAGGGAACTAATTTCGCCGCAATAGAGAGAGAGAGAGAGTTCAACCAAAAAAGTGTTTTTATTTGTATAACGTGTTATATACTATTTTTAAACTGTTTTTTGTATAGATTGCAAAGGTTATTGAAATAAAACTATTTAAAATTCACGTGCAGTCTTTAAAAAAATACAAGACAGAATTTATAAAAAGTACTGTATCAATAATATATTTTAACTGTGAGAAAAAGGCAATATTCGGCCGAAACTACTGCAAAACCGCTTCATAAATTATTTCAAATTCTGGCTTGCGGAATTTCTTTAAGCTATTCTTCTCATTATAGGCCTTCTTAATTTTTTTGAAATTTTTCAATATTGCCAACAAAAACTAGTTAAATTAAAATTTCGGCAAACATCTACTTGCTTCATACCTTCTTTAACTCACGAAAAACTCTAAGCTTTACATCTAATGATAAAATTTTCCGTTTGTACGCCATTATACTGTACTGTAAAAGTAATTATTTTTAAAATGTACTAGTTACAAAACACTCGATTCACTGCTTTTAACGCTCGAATGATGTGTTGGCTTTCTGAGAAATAGGGTAGAAGAGTATAAAGTGTACACGTGTTTCGCCGCTATAGAGAGATTCGTGGATTTTGTTGGCTTCAATAGAGAAAGTTGCAATACGTAAGAGAGTTTTGCTATAAGGAAATCCGCAATAGGAAGATTTTACTGTTTATGCAGATTTTAATGTTGCTTACGACAGTGAAAGAAAATGTAAAAAAAAAAATCACGGACATATTTTGAATTTTTAATAATCTATCACGTGACCTTGTCCATTACCTCCTCACTTGTGTTATACTGCTGAACTAAACTTAAGTTAAGCATTGACTAGTAGTGACGAAATCATGCAAGAAAAAAGGTATAAAACAGGAAAATATAAATACAGTAGAGTTTCAACTAACCGTCATTCTCGGGACCGTTGGGTGACGGATAACAGAAATAGACCACCCGTACTTTCGGCGATCGGTTATACAAAATATACTGTACTCTGTTTATAGCACAGAATGTTTTATTATTATAATATTGGAAAATGTAGTAAAACTTATATTTTCTGTTTAACTCTAATTATGTTGTAAAAATTTCACATACATATGTCTTTAATACAGTAAATTATCCTTTTGACAAGTATTCAAGTAACAGAGTACTCAACGTGACTATGTGATCGACTTATACGCTGAATGGTATTATCGTAAATAGTGTGTGAGTGTTTATCTTCCAATAGAAATATTCGTGCACTCTTTCAGAATTTGTTGACACTATTTCAAGTGTTTCTGTCTCATTCCACTCGAACATAGGATCGTTTAGTTTTGTAATATCAATATTTGCTTAGGGTAGCAATTAGTGTCAGCTGCCCGCCTAGTGTTGGTTTAAGTGTCTTCCTGTTAGCAGTGAATGGTCTGCTAAGTAAGCTAGCAGTGAACAAGTAGAAGTGATTTAAACACAGATTAGAGAACAGTTTACTAAGAATACAACTTGCTGACGTGTGCTAACTGCTCGCTGTTCAAAGCTGTTTATTACGCTAGTAAATTTCTAAAGAAAACTACTGATTACTGAAAAAAATTTAAAATTAAAATAGAGGTATATTATCAAATTAGTAAAATAAGTGCAGACAATTTATTATTGTGCAAAAATATACATAAAATTATAAGCTAGCTACCATGATAATTATAATCGGCAAAAAAAATAATTTCTCTAGAAATGATTTTATTAAAAAATATAATTACAATTAAAAAAAGTTAATAGAGTAATAGTATAATCAAAATAATGGGGAAAATTGTTTAAATGTTTTCACAGTAGTCTATGTGAAGCAAAAACAAATACAAAAATTTAATAAATATAAATAAACCTTCGAATCCGTAAAATAAGGAATATAAATAATAATTTGTATGTTTTTTGTAATCGTTAGTTATGCATCTGAAATTATGATCAATTAATAGAAGTAAAAATGCCCTTTTCATATATTTAATTAAAAGAAAAGGAAACAACTTAATTATTAGTTACAGTAAAATAAAATAAATTAATTAATAAATATACATAATAGGCTCATTATTGAATTGACAAGTATTCACGTAACAGAGTACTCACGTGACTACGTGATCGACTTATAGCCTACGCTGTATGGTATTATCGTAAACAGTGTGTGAGTGTTTATCTTTCAATAGAAACATGCATGCACTCTTTCCGAATTTGTTGACACTATTTGAAGTGTTTCTGTCTCATTCCACTAGATGATAGGATCGTTTAGTTTTGTAATATCAATTTTTAATGTAGAAATTATTGTTGCAATTATATCGTTTTTGCAAATAAATTATTAAAACAATTTTTTAAAGCAATTATTTTCCTTTGCGCGCATAAATTTCTTTGTAAAACAAAGAGCAGACAAGAGACCACAGCAGAGAGCAAAGAGCAGGATAGTTTAAGAGAAATCACACCTGCTCACTGCTCAGTGCCAAGAACAGTGTTCTCAGTAGCAGTGATATCTTTCACAGTATCATCTCTTTGCCCGCCTATGCTACAAATACATCGTGTCTGGTTTTGTTTTGTTTTGTCTAAAAAACTTTTTATTATTTATTCCAAATTATTTATTATGTAAGACTGTTTAAAAATGCCAAATAACAGAATTAACTTAACAGTTAATAGAAACAGACGGTTATAATGGTGACGTTAACATTGTGGCAGTTAATAGAAACAGACGGTTATAATGGTGACGTTAACATTGTGGCAGTTAATAGAAACAGACGGTTATAATGGTGACGTTAACATATGTGACGTTAACATTGTGGCAGTTAGAAACAGAATAAGTGAAACAGACAGGTTATAATGGTTATAATGGTGACGTTAACATTGTGGCAGTTAGAAACACGGTTATAATGGTGACGTTAACATTGTGGCAGTTAGAAACAGACGGTTATAATGGTGACGTTAACATTGTGGCAGTTAATAGAAACAGACGGTTATAATGGTGACGTTAACATTGTGGCAGTTAATAGAAACAGACGGTTATAATGGTGACGTTAACATTGTGGCAGTTAATAGAAACAGACGGTTATAATAGTGACGTTAAAATGGTGACAGTTAATCAATATTCTACTGTAATATCGCTAAAACTACATAAAAACAAGCCAAGAAAAAGGACAAGAAAGACAAAGAGATAAGGTGTGCAATTTAATACTTTAAACAGAAAATAGTTATTGCGAAATGCGGAAACGAGAAAGACAAAACATACAGCTTGAAAACAAGAAGAATGAAACGAGAATGAAGTGAATGAAATTGAAGAACGGTTGCTTGGAGCGTGTTGGCGTATTACGGAATATGACTTTACAGCAACTAATTTGTTTGCTACAAGTAATATATTAACAAGTACTTATATACGAGTACATAGTAGAAGTTTGATGTAAGGAGGTAAACAATACAACAGTATCAAGTTTAGTGATTCTTGTTGTAAGTTCTTGTACTGGCAGATGACGTAATGACTGATCATAATTAGCTGTACACATGGCAGTGTAATATAATGAACTGATTGATATACAGGGTGTTTCATAACTCTCAGGTCTGAGATAAATATATTCCAAAATCACAATTATGTACTTAAAAGAAACGCAACATATATAATAAAATGTTTGTGCAAATGCTTTTTAAGCACAGTAATGAGGTACGGAACTTGTTTTGAAATATAAAATAATGGATCAGCTGACTACCGCGTCGCCTGCGCTGCCACGACGAGGACTTAACCGCTTGTAGAGGACGATTTAAACGCTATTTTTTGAAAGGTATTTGATGTTCAAAAAATAAAAATGTCTTTTGAATCGTATTCTATATACTTTTGCCCTCAATGAAAAAGATCGAGCTGTGTGAAAAGAAAAGTTGTTGGTGAATTCTTACAAAATATCGCTTTTGTTGACCCGTAAGTATAAAATATCGAGGACACACACACACACACACACACACACACACACACACACACACACACACACACACACACACACACACACACACACACACACACACACACACACACACACACACACACACTAATTATCGAAAATTAATAAAACACACACACACAACACACACACACACACACACACACACACACACAGAAAGTAAATTAACACTTTACGTCGAAGTAAGGAACACGTTATTCAAATCGTGGGATCTGAAAACAAATTTTATAAAATTCTAAACATCGATTTTTTCCGACCACCATAAATTTTTGATTCTCGGTATTTATAAGTTAAAGCGGCATACCAAAACAAAACTTTCTTAATTACACACAGTACTCCTTCTGAACAAAAGGAAAACGAGTGATTTTTATTTGTTCAGAGTGTACGCGTAACAATTAAAAATTAATTAAACTCTACAAAAGAATAAATATGAATTTGTGGTACGAGCCCTCTAGATATTAAATTAATTTCTATATCCAACCGAACGTGTTCAGACAATATTGCGAAGAGTAAAGAAGGAAAAGAAGAATGTTTTAATAAAATCTCACTCAGAGGGGCCGCATTGTGTTTCCTTATTCAAACAAGAACCTGCCTCGTTACGACGTCACATATTTGGCGGGAAATTGCAATATGCTGTCTGGCGAATTTCCATTGGGAAAATGTGTTGCCTTCAAGGTAAGACCCAGACCCGGGACGGATTGTAAATTTAATGCTTCTAAAGCACATACCGAGGTTCCGTACGCTCCTTGTTTCTTGTATTTGTAAATTAGTACTTGTTACTGATTTACTCATGCAGGTAGTGTGTACCTGCATTTTGAAAAAAAACGTCAAAAGGGGTTATAAAAGTTTTTATTGCAAATATACTTTTTTCTTTAAACTTGAAACATAAATGCTCTTAAAAACAAATAAAAAATACAAATTTTTAACGTTTTCTAAAAATTGGACGGTTAGGTAGCGAACGGCATCCGAAATTCAGTCGGTTTAAAAAAAGCGTTTGCATGTATTAAATCTTAATGTTTAGATTTAGATTCTAGAAAACTACTATGTTTGAAAACCGTAACCTTGGCAACGGTAACCTAAGTAAATAATACGTTTGGAAGCGTGGTGGGGGGAAGCGGAGGCAGCTTCGAACCGAAACTAGACTGAGTTGAAGTTACACGGAGCTCAGCTCCGTTATGTTTTCAATGACCCAAATTACATTAAAATAATAGCTTATATTTTGAATGCGTAGTTCGATACTACGCTCCGCATTTGGTGGCCACCAAGACTAAGATTTATTAATGATGAAAAAATGCGTTAGTTTATTTCTTATTGTATTATAAAATAAAATCGAAATGAAGATAAATAAAAATAAAGATAACAGTATAAATTAATTAATTGTTTCAGGTAACAAATTGATATACAATAAATCTTGACCTTGTTTCTTTTGATCTACTCAAATTCATCCATTATGAACATTTAAAAAGGTTGAAATTTAATAAACAATTAATAAAACAATCAAAACTTTTAATAGCTGTTCATAACTTATAAAAATGGATCCGCTATACCGAGATCAAATCGTACTGAGACCAAAATCCGATAACTCGAAATAATAGTAATCGATCCTAAAATTTGGATAATTTTTTGATTACACAAACACGTAATCTGTGTTTGTGTGTGTGTGTGTGTGTGTGTGTGTGTGTGTGTGTGTGTGTGTGTGTGTGTGTGTGTGTGTGTATTCTCACGTTCGCAATTTTGGTTCTACTGTATTTCATTCAAACTTTTCACACACATCGAATAGTTTGGACAAATGCGTTACCCAGCGAAATTTGTTCAACATTTAAATATCTGATTTCACAATAATAAAAAACTGTTAAAATTAGTATTATGAATTTTCAAAATTTAGTTGAAATTAAGAAGTAGAAATTTTGGCAGCGGTCCGACTTTATTTTCTTGTGTTCAGTAAAAAACAAAGAGTGTAAAATATTAAAATACGCAGATTTTAATGCTGATTATCATGGTGAAAAATCTGGATAAAAAATAACATTGAATTAAAAAAAAAATTCATTAAGTCAGCGTGACATCTACTTTCCGAAATTGTTTTCACGTATGATTAGAACACCAGTTCTGCCTTCTAACATAATCCCTTTTATTTTATTTAATATTCTTTACATATAAAAATAATTATTCTTCCTTTAGAGTTAATTAACTCGCCAACCATTGAAGACATATTTGTATTATTTTATTATTTATTGTTCTTTACAATGGTTATAAAATTATACAAACTAAAATGTCAAAAACATGTCTGCTATTGAACCAAAAATAAAGATTATGCATCATGTTTTATCTTCCATTTTAATTTTAATTACGATAACACGACCAATTAACATACCTATTTCTTAACAACATAAGCTAATACTTATTGTAGCCTGTCAACTGTTCAATCAAATCAGCTGATCTTTACGAATTAATTTAAAACAACTGATCCTTTAATATAACTACCAAAATTAAATTAACGATTCATTTCATATACTTAAATAGGTTAAAATTCTTCGAGTTTCCGTAGTGTAATGGTTATCACGCTCGCCTCACACGCGTAAACATAGTAATTTTTAATTATAATTAATTTAATATAAGACTTTCGACGCGCAAAACATACTGTTATATATCAATATAAACATGTTCCTCGCAGCACGCGTCCCGCAAAATGTAACATCAAAACCTGCCCTAAAACGTGATATTTGTTAGAAACCTAACGTCCGGTTCACGAAACAGTTTGTTTATTCATTAAATATAACCAGCCAATTAAACAAGGATTATATGTTGCATGCAACATATTTAAAAACACACATACTAATCAGTCAATAAACATTACAAAATAACGAATTTTTAAAGTATAATTATAGTTCTGTTGCAAAAACATTTATTAATATTAAATGAACAATTAAAAATATCACACTTCCGCTTGAGTTTGGACACTTTTAATTCTTTTTCACATTTTTAATTTAAACTAAGATATCTGTTTTATTAAAAAAAGTTTATATTTTCAGATTAATTTCTGATAACTTGGAACATAAAACTGGCAGAAGCAGTGTAATTTTAAAAATGTTTTTTATTTCACATTCATTGCTTTTCAATATATATATATTCTTTCATTAGATCAACAATTTTTTTTAATCATATAAGAACTCATTACATTTATTGATTCTATAATCATTATAAATGTAATGAACTGTAAAAATACTTCTTGCGACCTTCTATATTTAAAGATTCTATAATCTTTCATTACGTAACAAACTGTAAAAATATTTCTTGTGACCGTCTATATTTAATGATTTAATAATATTTCATTACGAAATAAACTGTAAAAATACTTCTTGCGACCTTCTATATTTAATGATTCTATAATCTTTTATTAGGTAATAAACTGTAAAAATACTTTTTGCGACCTTCTATATTTAATGTAATAATCTTTTATTACATAATAAACTGTAAAAGTACTTCTTGCGACCGTCTATTTTTAATTATTCTATAATATTTAATGACATAATGAAATGTAAACATATTCTTTGCCACCTTCTATATTTAATAATTCTGTAATCTTCTATTACATAATAAACTGTAAAAATACTTCTTGCTATCTTCCATATTTAATGATTCCATAATCTTGCCACCTTCCTAATTTTTAAAGAATCCTTATTTTATATTCCATTACATAATCCAACTTTAATGAATGGTTCTTACAACCGGGTATTAGCAAATTTTAGTCATCCAAGGTCACATCACCTCTGTATTAACGGCATTTTTGAGGTGGTTTTTACTAAAGCCAACTGTAGAAATGAAAGGTGGCAACTAAATTTTAATGGTTTGGGTATGTATCACAAGGGCGTTAATTAATAATTTAAGTATTTATTATTTTATTTGCTTACTATGTATACAAAGGGCAAAACCCGTAGGGGGTGCAGACTAGCTGCACCTTTTGAGAGGATTTAGACGTCCCTCGCGGTACCTAAACACACACTTACACTTACAACACTACACTTGCGACTTTAACACTTTACACACACACTCATTTAGGGAGGCGATAATAGCCTCAATGTGCTCTTCGCCTTAAAAAAAAAATAAAAAAAAATTCAAAGGGCAAACTGTAAACTCTTTGAAAAATTGTATACTAAAAATTGGTTTATATATTGGCTTTAACTATAATTAAAATATTTATTATTGAACCATATACATAATTTTAAACAAATAAATATTATTGTTAAAAACATTAATGTCAGTAAAGGGTTTTGAACTGAAGACCTTTAGATCCGTAAGCAGAAAGAATAGCACTGAGCTATTAATGTAAGCGGTAATTAGTAATTAAATAATAGATTTAGTATTCACTTCAAGAATACTATGAAATGTTTTTAGCATTCAATTATTGCATTAAACTGTTTAAAATTTTACCGGCGAGGCCGCTACAGAGAATGCTAAATACGATTATACGAACAAACATTAAATCAACAGAATGAAATAAAATTTTAATTGTGTATTTATTCGCTTCCAACATCTATGTTACATTTAAACCTCTTACAGCTCCTCTTTAGAAGATTGCACTGACTACGTTTTGTATAATATTAATCTGTTTTTTTTTTTACAATCTCCGTTAAGAAGTACTGCAGAGAAATCTTTTACTTGGAACTTTGTTCATTAAAAAATTACATTTTTTACGAAAATTGGAAATAACACACATTTAGTTAAAATCGTTAGCAATTTAGGGATTTTAGATTTTTCGATGTACCTTTACTTTTTGTTACAAATTTGATTCACTTAAGTGATTTGTAAACAATATTGAGATTAAAATTTGAACAAAATCTGATGAACCGATTTTAAGAAATTAAGATGATTTCTAGATTTGTTACATCTTGCGAACCGATTCTTGTGTTGTTTGGCTGAATTTTGATCACAAAGTTTATATTCGCCTAAAGGTAACCCCTGTCCACTTTGAAGGCCAACCCCGCAAAATTTAAATTTTGCTAAAATTTAATTATTTTTAATTAATTAAATTTAATTATTTAAATTTAATTATTTAATAATTAAATAATTATTAAATAATTACTATTTAATAATTATTATGTAAATTAATTATTTAAATTTAATAATTTAATAATTATTTCGTTTAAATTAAATTTTTAAACTGTTATATTAGAAACCAGTATTAGAACTTAATCTATATTATACAACTAGAATCTCTGCTTCCTGCCTATTACGCAGTCCAACCCCGTCGGCTAAAAGCATAACTATATAAACAGCTGTAACATAAACAGAACTGATATGATAAAAAATGTAAATGTGTTTCCAAGTGAAGGTTTATTATTTATAGCTCATTACAGCTATACATTTTTCGAATTTTTCGAATGTAAGCATAATTGATGTGCCATTCGACATATCGAGTTCGATATATCGACATTCGTAAAGATGACAATTGTTACATAGTTATGTTAGTGTTTACTTCGTAACTCATTACAGTTTTTAAAGGACTTTTTCAAACGAGATATCACTCGATGAAGAGGTAAGCAATGTTTTTTCACTCTCACACATCATTTTTTACGGTGTGTCTCTTACTTTGGAAACATATAGCAATGTTTGAAAGGTAATTTGGGAAGATTCTGTAAAGACGAATTTGGAAAACAATATTTTGAGAATCGTAGAAAATGTTTTTAAATGTTTATTTTAAAGGTTTTGGTATCAAATTTGAGAGAAAACTGTGTATTTTGTTTAATTAAACTCCTAAGAAGGGCGAAAGTTTCTACAAGAAATGAATTGAAATGACCTGCTTTAAATAAATTCTAATATTGGTTTCTGTAATAACAAAATTGTAATTGTCATAACAGCTGTTTAATCAAAACGAAATTATATTGCAGTGTTGGTTTCTATGGAAACAGTTGAAATAATTGAATTTAAACAAACAGATATTTTGTAAAGGGTCAGGTTACCTTTAGGCTAATATAAATGTTCTTAAAATTATAATTTTGATTTTATTCAACAGCTTTTACGAAACCTTATGCAGAAAAAAGGAACGTTGAAGGGTGAATTTATTGTTCCCTGGAGAAACAATAAATGGTTAGGGAGGGGATTGTTTGTAAAAAATTCCTTTCTTAATGCTCCTCTAGGTTATAAAAAGAATATATCCATAAAATGTAAAGAGCGTCTAACTATTGTAGTTTTGTCTGTGCGTTGATTAGGAATCAGTCAGTACAAGTTCTTTTACTAACACACATTTTGAGAAAATTATATTTTTTTTTAGTTAAGAATAACTTTAAAACGCCCACATGACATAAAAAAAAATCAGTCAATTAGTTAAGCCTACAACACAGACAAACAAACAAAATAACATTCACGTAAAAAGACACTTATTTGGTCACAGTGAAGTTTTAATGATTTTGAACAGTCGGCATTCTGAAACTGAAGAACGAATTTTGCTGCGAAACGAACTTGGTTTTGACCATATTCTCTCTAATTCTATGGTTTGGCACTCTGATCTGCCTGCTGATCTCCAAAAAATCCATTTCTATCTCTGTTAGCATTTTCGATGTCCTTTCCTTAGTCAAATTCCCGAACTCTATGTTATTGATCTTTTTACGATGGTATTTATATATTCATTTCTTATTTTCTTTTGAAATTCTTTTTTCCTAAAGGTTGCCGCCTCGGTGGCCTAGTGGATAGTGTACTAGGCTTTCACCCCGAGGACCCGGGTTCGATTCCCGGCGAGGGCTTGGCATTTTCATACGCTATAAATCATCCCATCGTCTGCATTAGGCCAAGTGTGCACAATAGTCGGACGTTAAACACCATAAAAAAAAATTTCCCAAAGGATACTTTAACTGAGTAATAGTTCCCCCCATGAATGTTGCGTTCTCGAATGGCGTTATCCAATGACTTATATTTTAGGTGACGCCTAAATATAATAATTCCCAAATATTTATATTATTTATATTGCTTTGTATGACAACCACTGCGTAGCAAAAAGTCCTTTTTTTTAAAGCGAAAAGCACATTGAGGCTATTTTCGCCTCCCTAAATGTAAGTGTGAGAGTAAAGTGTTAAAGTCTTAAGTGTAGTGTTGCAAGTGTAAGTGTGTATTAGATTCGGGTACCGCGAGGGACGTCTAAATCATCTCACTAGGTGCAGTTCGTCTGCACCCCCTGCAGGGGTCCTGTTTTTCTTCCAATGTATATGTATTTCGTTTTGTTCAAATTCACTTCTCTTTGACAAGTTTGTGGATCGTATGCCACCTTAATCCTAAACCACTAATAAATATTTGATCATCAGCGAAGCATAGAGGATTGTCGTTTCCAGGGGGATGATCATTTTTCTGCATTTTCCTCCACTCTTTTAGTGGTTGTTCAAATTAGATTTTGAACAACGTTGGTGATAAATCAACACCTGTGTTTCGGCCCACTTTTTGTAGTGAATCCTTCTGTTAAGACTGTTCGCTAGTTTATTATTTTTTTTACTGATCTACAACAGTTCTGTTAATTTTACATTAATGATACTTGTCTCTAGAACTTGCAAACGTTTTACAAAGCAGTACAATGTCGTGTTTTTTCAAGTTGACAAACAGTAAGTGATTGTTCTAAATAAAAGCAATTTTTTAGATTACTTTCCGACGGAGGCAGCTGAAGTGAGCTGATGGGCTTAGCGATCCCACCGTACCTCCAGCTCATACTACTCAAGGCATTCACTACTCTCCACAGCTTGGTTAACTAAAGTGTACAGCGATCCGTGCTGATGCAGTGAATAACAATAGCCTAATGGTGTCTCCCAGTTTATCTTAGCCTTACCCATGCATGCAGACCTCATTTCCTTAGCTACTTGTTGGCATTCACATAAGTAATAATAAAATAGAATAAGCGTTATCTCATCGTACAACAAAAATGTCGCTCAAATGGAGCAGAACCTCCATAATGAGAGTCAAGACAAAAAAATCGAAAGGAAATTAGCAGAGCAACCACGTCAATAAGGAACTTGGAAGTCACCAATTAGAAGCAGAGAAGTTACCCAGCTTCAATTCCCTTCAAATCCTAGACTTTATGAAGAGACTAGAATTGGAGAAGGCGCTGTAACTGATCATCTCAGGAATATAGTAAGTGGGCACAATAGGTAGAAATAGTAACCCTACAAATCCATTCGTTCTAGATTACTTCGGTGATTGAAAATTTGTTGATCTCCCACCTCGGGAATTCAATTTGTTCTACACAAATATAATTTTGAAAACTTTTTGCAGATGCTCGAGTAATTATTACCACCATACTTCATCAATGTTCCATTTATTTTCTCCGGGACCTGGGGATTTACCATTTTTCAAAAAGTTGCACTTTGCGCCTTTCTCACTTCTTCCGGCGTTATGCTTACAGGAGAACCTGTTTTTATTATGTTGTTGGGTTGACTGTTGTCTTCAAATTCCCTAAGTTCTCTGTCAGAAGTTATTGAAAGAATTCTTACCATTTTGTTTTGTTTTGCGTAATAATCATCAATAGATGATACGATCTCTTTTTCCTTTATGTTCCTTCTTCCTCTCAAATAAGTGTTTATCATTGTGCAGTTTCTTCACCATGTTCATTACCCTCTGGCTGATTTTTTCTGCGTACTCTTCATGAGCTTTTTATTGTATTTTGTGTTCCGTTCTTTTCGAACTGAGTTATTTTTGGTACTTCTTCCTTTTATTCTCTATTTTCTGTTCTATATCTCAAGCCAACCAATAGGGTTTGTTATTTTGTGTCTTTTCTTTCACTCGTAGGGTTTCTAAAGCTGAACGGTCAATTGCCACTGTAAAATTAATTAGCGTTTATTATCCAACACGTTTTAGAAAATCTAATTAGCGAAAAAATCGTAGCGTAAAAATTAAAATCTAGTGTAAAAAATAGTGTAAAATCTGACACTGTCGAAATTAGCGTTAATATCTTCATAAATTATTTTTCAAATTTTGACTACGAAATAGATGTTATCGCAAACGAATTCAACCATTAAAATTTAAGAAATCTATTTTTATATGTGATCGCCATTTTAATACTATTTAAGTTCAGAAAGTAAAACATTTCGCTTTCGGTTGGAGGTTATTACCACGGTACTTAGAACACATCCACATGTACAGAAAACCGTGGTACTCTTAAGTTCTGCGGTTATCACAATGCGAGAGGTTTATCACTGTTAATACTTCGCTCGACTAACCTGTGTTCTTTCGTGTCCAGCTGTCACCAAACAGGAAGACAAAACATTTGCAGCAGTCCCTTTGCAGGTTGATGGCGTACGAGCCGTATACCACGGGGTTCATGCACGAATTCGAGACAGCCATGATGAAGAGACCGTCCTGGATCCTGGAGTCTACGGTCTCGGCTGATTGTCTGTCAAAGATATACCTGAATAAAACAGAAATCTTGTTTACTTCGAAAGTTTGGAAAATTCGATATCGACAGATCTTAAAATTTACAGATATTTTTGACGTTTCTTTGAAAATAGTTGGAATTCTTGAAGTTCCAAGAGTGTCTGTCGTAAAAAACGTTTTACACGTTTTTCACTAAAATTTACTTAAACGTAATGTGTTATTTCTCTAGAAGGGTAAGTTATTAGCAATTTCACATCGACAAATGAGTTACTGGAGTCTGACTGTAAATCATTTTCAACGTCATTAGGTATCATTCTGGCGTCCGCAATTTTTATTTGATTCAAACTTAAAAAAAAATTGAATAGAAAAACCTATATCATCTCCTAAAGTGCTTTTTTAATTTCTAAACAGTAACTTATTTTTATTTCAAATTTTGTACACTATCAATAATCACTACTTGTATAAATTTAAAATTTAGTAAAATCTTTTCATCCTAGTAAAAAAAATCATCTATAAATTGTTAATTTTCTCCAAATTGTTAAGTGATCAGCATATGATTTACGAGTTTGATTTGTTACGGAAGGACGGACATTTATAAGGGTTCTTGGTTTTACAAAAACTGAATCCACTTTGAGCTGAATGCATGGAACGTGAATACAGTAATTTGAATGTCATCGTAATTGCGCGGTATAATTTACATCAGGTTTAATTACTAAACTCAGTGGCCAGTGGAAGTTTTGTAAGCTACATTAACTAAGGCTAGTAAACAGCTGTGACAGAACACTAATTATTATGAATATTAAACAACAACACTAACACTGAAATAAATTAAACATACCACAAACTTAGATCTAACGTAAGTACATCATAACGACTTGGTTCACACGATAGCTCAATTTCACTTCTTCGTTCGTCCTCTTCTACTCCATCTTCTTCTCCTTCTTCTTCAATTCTTTCTCTTCTTCTCCTACTCCCTCTAATTCTCATGTTCTTCTCCTTCTTCTTCTTCTTAATCTCCCTCCTCCTCCTCCTCTTCCTCCTTCTCATTTCCCATATCCTCCTCCATCCTTCTTCATATTCTCTTTCTTTTCCTCCTACTCCTCCTCCTTCACCTACCTCTCCTCACCTTCTCCTCTTCCTTCTCCCCTTCATCTTCTCCATCTCTTTCTTCTTCTCCTTCTTTTTTCCTCCTCCTCCTTCTACGTCATCTTCTTCTTCCTCTTCTCCTCCTACCTTTAATCTTTTCCTTCTTCTTCTCCTCCTCCACCTCCTTCTTCATCTTCTCCTTTTTATACTCCTCCTCCTCTTTCTCCTAGTCGTCCTGCTCCTTCTTTTTCTCTTCCTCCTTCTCCTCCTTCTTCTTTATCTTCTCCTTTTTGTCCTCCTCTTCCTACTCCTCCATTCTTTTTCTCCTCCTTCTCCTTCCTCCTTCTTTTTCTTCATCATATTCTTCTTCTCCTCCTCCTCCTCCCTCCTTCTCTTCCTTCCTGTTCTTCTATTTCTAGAAAGGTCAATTACACAGAATTTAGTCCTGCCATAAATATTGCAGTTTTCTTCTTACAGAAATCTTTCTTCTTTCTTTATATGATCCTTCCAACTCGATCTTCGACTTCATCCTGATTTAATTTTCTGATATATAAATTATGTTCCTACTTATTGCCCACGGGTATTGCAAATCTTTATCTACTACGGCTTTTGGGAACTCGATGTTCAAAGTTGACGGGTTAAACCATACTTGATAGTTTCTAAGCAATGATATACTGATCTCCTTTCAGTCCTCTCCTACTCTATAATTTCTCTTGCTCAATTATAATTTAGTCTGTCCAGAGTGTTTGTTCTTGGCTTTTAATTATTTTAACAAAGGCGTAGGCATCTAGGCTTGTATTCTAGTTGCATGCTTAGCGTTTCAGTGAGACACATAACGAGAGTTGACTTATACTGTCGAAACGTCTTGTATTGTTATCATACACACAAATGACGCAAATTTTCGAATAAACAGTAATAATAACATAAATATTCCATTATTAAATGGCAATTTTAAAATCATAATAGATCAAGTAATGGTCTTTGGACACAAAAAGGTAATGTTTGTTGTAATCTTCGGGAGAAATGGTAGAAGTCCCCGGGCGTTTACCAGATCGGCCGAGGGCTGATGAGCCAATATTTCGGTTTGGAATGTTGAAGTCAGTTTATTCTTCTTTAAAGTTAGCCTGATTCCTCGTATTTCCTCCCGAACAAGTTGCAGCGTCTTGTGTAGTTGTTCCGGATGTTGGTAGGCTGCGTGTAGTTGTTCTGTAGTGGTTGGTCTTCCTCGATATCCTGCCGAACAACGATTTTTTACCTGTATTTATATCCAACATTAATTCGGCAACCACAATTCCTCAGAATTCCGTTGTTAAAACTAGATAAAAAAAGCACCAATCAGAATAAAGCTATTTTATGCGGGGAGTGCGAGGTGATATGCCGGCAGTAATGCGCGGGCAGAAATGTATTAATCTAGCGTAGTATAGACTCGAGATACGCGTGCACTGCTAACCAATCGGAAATGAGTATTGGTTGACTGGAGTGCACTAGGTTTCGCAGGCTTAGGCTGGTTCCAAGCCGGGAGAAAAGTTGAGGGATTTTTAGCGAGGTTGTTAGTAAGCGGAACTAGGTTGTAAACTCAGTTCCTATGTTGTTTAGACAATGACATCCGGAGTTTTGGTAGGGGTTGCAGTATAATTGTTCTGTGGAGGATGATCCTTCTCGATGTTCTGCCGAACAACGATTTTCGATCTGTACTTACACTCGAAATTATGGCGGAAACCATCAGGATTAAGCTACTATGTACGGGAGATGCAAAGAAGCGCGCCGGCAGTAATGCCTGGACAGAAATGTAATAATCTACCGTACTATAGACCAGAGATACGCGAGCACTGCGAGCCAATCAGAAGCGAGTATTGTTTGGAGGGACAATTGTGAATTATATTCGCAGGCATAGGCTGTTTGAAAGCCGGGAGAGAAGTTAGGGAATTTAGCGTGGATGTTTCTCAGTGTCAGTAAGCGGAACTAAGTAGTGTAACCCAATTCTGTTATTTAGGCGATGACACGTTTGAACCAATTTTAATCAAAATCGTTAGAACTATTTCTGAAAAAATATATATATATATATATATATATATATATATATATATATATATATATATATAACTTTAGCTACCCTTAATTTTGAGACTAGTGCGCTAATTTCAAACGCTTACCGATGAAAAGTTGGAAAAAAACAGAAGTTTTACCTTTTCGAAGCACTTTGTTACCATTTCCTTACAATATAACAGAATCTTTTTTCTATAGACTGACGAAAAAATAAAACCTGTATGGTTATTTTTCATCTTGTTTAGCTACTTGATGTCATCCCACAACTCATCGTTCTTTGTATTGGGTTGTTATTTTAAAAAAAGCATTTCCAAAATGTACTAGTACTGGAGTGCGTTATGAGCCGTTATCAGAAAGTTTCGAAATTCTCTTTTGCAAAGGCCTATTGCGTTGGACTGGGTGATTTGTTTATACTCAAGTGAAAACTCAAATCACATTAATGTAAAATTATTTTAATAGAGCAGCGGCCTAACTTCTTTAAAATTTCATCATTGTTTTGAAGATTTTTTTGAAAATACAGTTTTAAAATTCTAAAAAACTCTCCTAGGGATGTTACTTTCACTTTGAAGACAGGTGTCGTGATGTTGTAACACTGAGAGGATCGCGTGACGATAAAAATAGTTGTCGCTGCCTGTATTTTTGTGAGGAAAATATTGCTTTGTGTGAAACAATTGTAAAGACTACTGTTTAATTAAAAGCGGGCAAATTTAGGACGACAAATGTCTCATAGTCCTCCCTGGATGGTTTTCACTCCTGGTAATTGTTTGAAAATTACTGAAAATTTTTTTAAGAACACATCCTGAATCAATAGGTTTGAGCATTGTTCAGCTTTGCAGATTGTTCCAGCTTTAAACTTGTTGTTATTATAAAGAAACTTAAGATTATTGTTAGTTCTTAAGTGTTATTTTCTCGTTGAAAAATAATCTTGATACATAGATAGAGCAGCTGTTACCCGTTGCGGCTTTGCCCGCAATTATAATATTTCAGTAATAAAATTTATAGTGGATTTTCAAAATCAGAGTAGGTTACACTTGTCACAAAACTAAATATTAAATATTAAGTTGGACTGAGTAAGTAGTACGATGGCGTTTTAAATAACTTAAACATTATTATTCACACCTACCAATATATAATAAACGTATAAAACGCCACTGTTATACAATTAACACGTGAAGTACTAAATAATAAATTTGGACTGGGTAAGTAGTATGATGGTATTTAAAATAATTTAAGCATTTATTATTCACCCCTACCAATATATAATAAACGTATAAAACCTCATTGTAGTACAATTAACACTTGAATACTAAATAACTAAGTTTATAAATAATAAACGTTTAAAATAAAAAAGTGTCACCAATATATAATAAAAGTATAAAAAGTCACTGTTATACAATTAACACTTGTCACAAAACTAAATACTAAATAATTAAGTTGGGCTGGGTAAGTAGTATAATGTATTTAAAACGGGAATAGGATATGTTTATCTCAGGTACCTAAACCATGTTCATACCAAAATTCATCTCAATTGGTCCATCCAGTAGTTAAAGCGTTTTTGAATAACAAACAAACACACAAACGTTCAGAAATATAATACGATTAAAGTGAACATTTTTATTGTACACAAACTTACACAAAATAATGATACAAATATATATTACAATATAAAAAACCACCCTGGCCAATGGCAGTTAGGGGAGTCGCTATTTAAAAATTAGTTCATTACACAGCGAAAAATACACAAAAACATTTTTTTATTTGTTTTGCACACAAATAATAACCTTAGTCGTATTAAAAGTTATGCAAAATTTAACAAGTAATCATTTTTTTCTTTTGTAAAGTTTAAAATCTTAAACATTACGAACAATAATTGCATTCTCACACTACATCAGATCTGAGCCACCTCGGTGGCCTAGTTGATAGCGTACTGGGCTTTCACCCCGAGGACCCGGTTTGATTCCCGGCCAGGGCTTGGCATTTTCATACGCTACAAATCATCCCATCGTCTGCATTAGCCCAAGTGTTCACAATAGTCGGACGTTAAAACAAAAAAAAAAAAAAAAAAAAATTACATCAGATCTGTACTGCCAGGCATGTCTGAAGTAGTTAACAAGTGACGTCCAGTCCTTCTCATTCAACAATCGATAATTTCACCTCTAGCCCTGTCTTCATCCATCTTCTTCTCATCAGTTAAATCAGGACACACCGCAAGGAAATGGAGCAGATGTTCTATTCTGTTCGAGTTGCACAGGGAACATTGCAAAACCAGTCCTTTTAAACTGTTTTCCAGTGACGTTTGAATAAATCGTCTCTTAGTTTCAACAACCATCTGCATTTCTCTAACATGTCCGCATGCAGATATTTTTTTATTCACTGAATTTAATTTTAATTTCCTGTATGGTTCAGTTCTCGATAATATTATGAAAGTTTTCTTTCACACGCTGCTCAACTCCAACACGTGCATTCACAAAAATGCGCTTCAAAATTAATTAAGCGTTTCCCCTTATTCCCTATTGAAGCGCTTCAATTAATTGTAGGTCTCTATTCATTTTTAATGTGAAGAAACAGAGAATGTATGTTATTATATTAATTAAAACAAAAAGTGGATAATTATTATAATAAACAGGCAGTATGTTTAACAAAATCAACATTTCTTTAAAATTATTAAACGTACAATATAACATTAAAATGTCAGTTGTTTATTGGCCACATGTTATTTATAAATGCAGGTTATTTATAAAATAAATAAGACTAATTCATTTAAGTGTAATAATTTATTCGGTATTACTTTGCAAACTAGTGACTCAGTTACAAATACTAACACCAAAAATAAACTGAACTTGAATTCTCATTTTGAAGTAGTTAGAAATTAGTTAACGTTGAGCGTTTACTCGTTCTTCGTTATAACTTATAACATTCCCAAATTAAAAGTTATCCGTTACTTCGGATCTTTTCGTTTAAAGTTATATCAACGCTAGCGCCAGTAACACATAGCGTCAAAGCATTGAACTACCAAGCGGTTGTCTAAAAGGTTATTGGGAATAAAACGTTATTCGTTCTTCATAAGGCGGAAAAACTCGTTACTTCTAAACTGTTGTTAGGATTACAACACTTTAGCCCAGTAGCCGATATTAGTTACTGGAGACTCGGTGGTCGATGTGACTAAAGCACTGGTCAGTCTGCTGCGCCTCTGAACTGCGCACCTTCAGGTTCTTAATTCTAGCCGCAGTTATTCCCATTGCTTTTTACCTTATACCGTTAACGCTGATCCTTCGTCTTTATTAGTTTAATTTGTATAAAATATAGACGTTAAAAAAAACTTAGGCAGTGCGGGACTGGCCGACAGAAATGACTACTTCTTTTGGCATGCCTCACTGTCATGGAGGAAAGTGTAACTCTTGAAAATTATTTTCGTATTAAATTTCGCGCGTGAGTGTAGGTACACAACTTAAAAATTAATTGAAACTATCACAGGCTATGAATTTGAGTATCCTAGACTATATAAGGCACTTTAATAATTAATCACTTTATAACTCCACATTTGACAGTTATACTGTTGACATTTATACTGTTTAAGTATAATAATAAATATAATATTTGCGATTCTGGCATTCAAAAATCTGTAAAGGTTATATACATTAAATAATTTAACTACACAAATTTACAAAATACGTATTTTTAAAATTAACAATAACAAGAAACACAACCTCAATAGAAATGATATTGAAGCTATTGTGCGAAATTAGCTGTTTATAAGTAGTCACTTACAGTCTAAATATATACAAGAACAACATATGTTGTGAGGTATGCATTACGGATTCAAGCGTGACGCGAAAGCAAATGTTTATACCCATGTTTTATCGACCGAGACTATACAAGTTTTCATTTCAAAAATACATTTTATTAATTTCTTTAATTAAACAAAACTTAGAGCGTTCTGTGACTGATTATTCCCCGTGCAAAACACACACCCTTACCCCGCAATAAAAAGTAGTTACTTGTGAAAAAATTATAACGGTTATTACCGAGTTTTTCAATAACCGGTACTAAATAACAGATAACAGATAACGCCAATCACTACTTACCACATTGTCATAAAGACGTAAGGTGTCCAACAACAGATGAATGTTGCGACTATAACTATAGACATCCTCAGCGTTCTGCTCCTCGCTCGTTCTATGTTGGAAATATCACTTCTGCGCAATCGGAGCCTGCCTCTGACGTTTTCGCAATCTTCGTTTATTCTGCACGCAGCATCTGCGTTCACACAGAAACATTTGATATTATCAGCGGTTGAACGTATTATTTGGTAAAATAATTTTATGTTTGAAATTCTATTATATAAACTAACTCTAATATTTGTAACAGAGTAACCATGTTGAACAATTCAGTTATTTAAAAGCAATTATATTAAACTTAAGGAAAATAAAACAAAACTTATAAATTGCGAAACGAAAGAATTAATGTAAAAACTGCACACAAACTTTCTTACAATGAATTATTTTCACGCACAAAAATCTGGTTTAGGAAGTTACGAACAAAAAAAACGGAAATCGACCTGATTTATCAAAATTGGTTCATCGGATTATCTCAACTAAAATTAGAGTGGTGAATTTTAAATAAAAGAAGTTCGAGAATAAATCTGAAAAAACCGTAGGCGATATTTTTGGTTTCTTTAGATTTTGATGAACATATGTTTAAAAGTTTAATAGATTTTCAATTTTTTCTATATCATAAATTTTTAACCGGATGTTTCGCGTATCTATCCACCCGTTTTTATTTCAATAATCTACGAGTACCCAAGGAATACTTTTGAGGAAAATTTGTTAACATTCGTTAGAACCAATTTTGCCTTTTCCTGGCAAAATTTAAAAAAATTCCCGATATACGGGTAAGCGATACTTACTTGCCAGTCAATTAGTTCAGTCTCAACAATGTGTAGAGTATAGTAACAGTAAATAGGCCTACAACTACTTTCACGGTAATAATAAATCGCACCGGCTGCCGAGCTAGTTGTGACGTCAAGCTATCGAGAAAGTTAAAACTTTCAAAAGTTTGAAAATAAAACATTTCCAAAAAAAGGTTTCAGCGAGATAATTGCACTACAAAGAATAGTAAGTGATCAGCTGATCAAAATTTATTGTGACCATGGAAAAGCTTATACGGAAAATCAAAGAAAATCTTAACAGACGAGTGGATACAAGTTGAAAGTTGAGAGAACAAAAAGTATCAAACTTCTGAAATGTTTACGAGGAATTCGATTGGAAAAAGTAGTTTTTAATTAACAATGTAAATTATTGGTTCGAATTAAATAATCAAGAAAACCTTACCTATAGAAATTGTCCCGGTACTGAAACTGTATTGCGTCTAGTGTTAGGAAAAGAAAAACAAGTTAAAATGTATGGGAAATAAAATAATTAAAATTGCAAAAAGTTGGTAAATCTTTTGAAAATCCGCTGTCGGACATTTCAAAAAGATCGAGGCGTTACTCAAGAATACAAGAATTATTGGGACTTCGTCAAGACTTCAAGAGCGGTACGTGGAGGATCTTCAATAGTAGAGTTATCAGCAAATATAAATATTAAATCAGATCATTTAAAAAACTAAATTTATCAAATTAAATTACAGTAAATACAAACTTAAAGAATTTCAAGAACTTCAATAAAACTTTAAATCTACTCGACAATATCCGATTGCAGAAAAAACACCGAGGACATAAAATGTCTTAAGACTTAATCAAGAACCATTCAACGAGACCGGTGACTGTCACTGGAACTGAAGACGTCTCTTATCGATTCGCATAAGCAAACTCTTCAACAGGTCGGAAGGTTTCCCCTTATACAAAGCGCTACGTCGCACAAGTGAATGTACTCAACCGAAATTCTGGCACCAGTAAATTATCGATACTTTTCTTTCGATACGTAGTATTTTTTGTTTTACTCGATACTTTTACTAATATCAGTACTAATAGCTATCGATTTGTCGGTAAATTATTTTGTTAAGCTTAAACACTATCACCGTCCTCGGCAGGTTCGAACCTGATATCTCTTACAAAGTACCACTAAACCATCCCGAGATGACCAAAGTGCAATGTAGCCTGTAAACTAGTTCCTAACTTCGTCCAGTCATCCTACGGAACCTACATATTTATACCGTACAGCCTAATGGCTAACAAATTAGGTTATGCACATATTATATTTCTTACTTCTTGCGTATAAGAATTGGTTTTACTTATTTTCAGTTATTATTTTCGGTTTACTTAATATTATCACATCTGATATATTTTTTAAATTCAATGCTTTGCTTTTAATACGAAGATATTATATAAATTATTCAATTTGTTTGATGTTTGCGTCATATTTCTTTCGATATTTTTATTCGGATACTTTTTTCCAATACCAGGATCAAGTAAAATTATCGATACTTTTTTTGTTGTTATTTCATCCCTACTGGGATAATATTGAGATCTACAAGTATAACAGACCTGGAAAACAAAGATGGCGGCTATAAGCGTTTGCCCACATGTTCAGCTGTTGATTCAGTATTCGTGATTGTGAAAATAACATCTGTTTTAAGTTGGACTCCATGGCCATCTTAGTATAAAAATGAAACTTAAATTTCGTATCCTAATCTATTGTACCTTCTGACTTAGCTATAAAGATGCTGAATACATTGTCGGCAATATTTTTAAATCCACTGGATAAAAAGTGGTATGTGGGGACTGTGTTTATCAATTATTAACCATTTCTGACACTCAAAATAACAATTTAATTAACTGCAAAGACAGAGATGGGCATGTTCAGCTGTCACAAGCAGTTTTAGAACTTTGTAGAGTTTCTCAAAATGTCTTAAGACGACACTTGTCGATTACTTCAGTCAATTAACCTTTCCATTTACGCCGATCTCTCGTCATAACTGGCGTAAAGTATAGATGTCAACAAAGAAAAAGAAGAAGAAAAAGAAGAACTACTACAACTACTACAAACTGGTTTAGCGAAGACCTTTTTAACATTCATAATGTTTTAGGGCTGGTTGTGATGTTGAATTTTGCGCGTCACAAATTTATATTGGTAGTTATAGTGAAAGATCAGTTGTTTGATATTAATTCGTAACGATCAGCTGATTTAATTGAACAGCTGATTAGGCTAAAATACGTTTTAGGTTATGTTGTTAAAAACCAGCTATGTTAATTTGTCGTGTTTTCGAATAAATTAACGTAATTTGCTGGTAAGGGCTGGTTGTGATGTTTGATTGTGCGCGTCGCGTGATGCGAGTGCACAAATTTATATTGGTTAGTTATAGTAAAAGATCAGCTGTTTTTTTAATTCGTAACGATCAGCTGATTTCATTGAACAACTGATAGGCTATACGTTTTAGGTTACGTTATTAAAAACTAGCTGTGTTATAACATTAATTCGTAACGATCAGCTGATTTCATTGAACAGTTGATTAGGCTTACAATACGTGTTAGGTTTGTTGTTAAAAACTAGCCATGTTTGTCGTGTTTTCGAACAAATTATCGTAATTAAAATAAGGAGGAAGAGAAAACATGATTTTTATTTTTGGTTCAACAACAAAACTTTTTTCATTTACACATTTTCGTGGTCAAAATTTAAAAGGAAGTCATTTAGTTTTACTAATGAAGTCAATTTGTAAAAAATATTTTAATGTAGCCTAAGAGATAACCGTTATACTGTGCTGGTCAATGAAAAGTCATGTTTCAAAAGTAAGAAACGGTGTTATTTTTAGGCCAGTAGTAATGTTCAACCACAAATGTGTTTGAAATGTCTGTCTAATGACTCGTAAAAGCTTTGCTGTTTATCTTTGTTCCTTTTTCTAATAATTGTCCTAAAATGTCTGAGATTTGCATTTGAGCGGCCTGCAAACTTTAAAGGTTTCCAACTTCTGCAGCTAACAAAACGTAAGAAAATACATTTATTGACATTTTTTTAAATGTTACTCCCTATGGACAACGTTTATTTACAAAAATAGTTTTGTATTAACTCCTTTTTTATTTTAGTGCGTGAAGTGGTATTAAACTGCCATGTTTTCAAATTAATAAATTATATTTAGAAATTATGAAAATTGTTATTTAGTAACGAAGTATAATTTATTTTCTCCACATTATATATTAAAAATATATTTAAATATTTAAAAAAAATTTGTTTATAAAAACAATCAAAAAATTAGCCATTGACCAACTTTTTTAATATTTTTCAAAAAAAAATCGTAATTTAATTTGAGATAAAAGTAGTATATTAAATGATTTATATTATCACATATTTCGTGTGCGCTCTTGCCCCGTTTCAACTCGACGTTCGGCATTTGGTTTAACCTTCAGTTTTGGCGAAACACAATTAACGATTGTTTTGAAATTTGATACGAAAGTCCCTTATGTACAACCAAAACGATGTATGTGTAAGATTTTCACAAACACATCCGTTTTAAAATAGCGGGGTCTGATTTAATTATGAAAGTGTACTCGCTGGTTATTTCCTGTAATACTGGCTGCACGACAAAACCTAACAAAATTTCGATCTCCTTATGGAGAGCATAGAACCAATAAATTTAGTCCGGTAATATTTACCCTAAATGTTACGGGCTCTTCAGAACGTTGTCGCGTAAAGCTCTGTGTATTAATTAAAACTAAACTGAGCGGTCTGCACTTTTTTGAACTACTCTAGTTTCAAACTATCAAACCAAACTGAACTCAATCTAGTTTTAACGTTAAAAAGTTAATAAACCACAATGATTGGTTCAATAATTAGTGCTGTTTCAAACCTGCATTTGTTAGTGAAATTTGCGCTGTTTCAAAGCTATGTATGGACGAATACTGGTTAACCACGATGACGGATGCTTCCTACAACCGCCTCAGCAGTGATTACAGAGAAATGGACACTCTAGCTTTGACCATTATTTGCATTTGTCATTGTGTAGGTCACACTGTTGAATAGCTTCTTTTGATGTGTTCGTAGTTGACGATGAAGACATTCCACATTGTTTTTGTGTCTCGAGTTGTGTTTCTAACTGAGTTCTCTGATTCAACTCGAACTTTCGGCGTTTTGTTTGTGTTTGTTACGCAGTTTTGGCCAAACGGATTGACCGATTGTTTTGAAATTTGATAAGAAAACACCTTTTAAAAAACCCGAACGATGTTTGAGTACGATTTTTTTTCATTCACTTCCGTTTCAAGATGGCGGCCTCTGATTTAACGTTGGCGAAAGTAGTTGCTCTAATACGGGCTAAACAACTTTTTTTGTAAGTATTACAGTTACCGGCAAAATTGGCGGAAAGACTGCAAGCACGTCAGATCACAGTTGTAGTAATTAATCAAGAGTAGGCCTATACTGAGAGATTTGCTGTTTTTTTAACTACTACTTAGATCAGGGAATTGCACAATAGGGGGTTCAACAATCAGTTGATCGCAGTGCCTGGGGTTGAAAAATCCCTTCCTCTAGAATATAGATCAGGGGTTCACAACGGGATCCAGGTGGACCCATGGCGGTCTGTTGAACTTCGAAGGGGTTTGATTGAATTAAGAAACTTAAATCTTCCATCTTTGATTATAATACTATTTGAAAGCGACATGGCCGATATTGCTTTTTCACTATAAGACAAATTAATTGAAATTAAAGAGAAGTTGGAACTCAAAATCAACTTTCAAACAAGTGGATATGCCGACTTTTGGAGTTGGAAAGACATCCGCACAAAATGCGCCAGATTAACAAGTATCAGCGAACCACTACTGTTAGCATTTCCCAGTTCTTACTTGGTTGAGGAAGGATTTAGCTATGTAAATAATTTATTGCGAAAGAGAAGAAATTGTTTCAAAATATCAGAACGTGGTGATTTGAGATTAATATTTTTGTTGTAGTTGTTATTTTAAGGCGAAAAGCACATTGAGGCTATTATCGCCCTCCTAAATGTAAGTGTGAATGTAAAGTGTTAAAGTCATAAGTGTAGTGATGTAAGTGTAAGTGTTTGTTAGACTCGGGTACCACGAGGGACGTCTAAATCCTCTCAATAGGTGCAGCTAGTCTGCACCCCCTGCGGGGACTACTAATATTAATAAATATTTCCCCGTATATAAGTAAGACAATCAAAGGAAATCAACCGCAACCATTTCAGTAAAATTGTATGTACGAGGTTTTCTGTGATTTATTTTAATTTCTGCTTTTATAAACATAATTATATCTTATTAGATAAGTATATATAATAATACAAAATACAAATTATTAAAAACAAAATTGCACTACTGAATTTCTTCTAATAAAAGCTTCATATGCAATGATATTTGTGCAACACATGTGAACATATGGGTGTCTACAGAATAAAAAATATTTAGGGGTCGAAGCAGAAAAATGTTGAAAACCCCTGATTTAGATCACCAAGTGAGGACTACACGTCGATATTTCATCTCACAAAGAAACAAAATCGAAGTGCTAAATAGTCTTCGCTAAAAAGATTTTGTGCCGTCAGAAACAACAGTGCTTTGTATAAACATTTCGTCGAACGATTTGTAGTTCGAAAGACAAACTTAACCGACCAGAAAGGCTCTGTTCTGAACGTAAAGCGAAACGGAGTTAAACTGGTAAACGATGTGACGACATTGTTTGAAAAACAGCCGAGAGAGAGTTAGAAAACTGGAGAGGGGAAGATTGCTCAAAGACAAACAGATATTAGTTTAATGCTAAACGAACTGGAAAAAGAACGAAAAAGAAGAAAAACGGTTGAAATTGAAAGTCTTGTTTCGAATACTTCAGTACTAACGTGCCTTTAAAATTGTAAGAGAATAGGGTAGTTTCTGTTTATAAATAAATGGGAAATGTCTACATTTATAAAATGTATTTGCTCTTAATTGTCGTTCAAACAAAGTATTGTTGAAATGTACTCTGTACAGAGTAACAAATGTTTGTACCGTACAGACAAATGAGTAGGGGAAACTATTATGTCAGTTGAACAGAAGTATTAAGTTAAAAACTGCCAGCAAAAAAGTTAAAAGTTTGATAAGACTATTAACAGAAGTGATCACGCTGAAAATAATGTTTTTGTCTTTACAAATTACTTCAAAAGATTAAATTAATGAGAATATGTAATTGTTTTTGTTATTTCGAGGCTGCAGTCATATAAAGTTAACTCAAAATTACTCAGAATTACTTTATAGCATTACAGTAGTTTATATTGGTGGTTATATTTTTCTTAAAGTAAAGAAAGAATTTAGAAAACTGTTAAAATGTTTTAGTTCGGCGGCCACCATATGCGGAGCTGAGATGCGCGGGACGAAGATAAACGGTAACCAGAAGCGGAGCTGAGATGCGCGGGACGAAGATAAACGGTAACCAGAAGCGGAACTGAGATGCGCGGGACGAAGATAAACGGTAACCAGAAGCGGAACTGAGATGCGCGGGACGAAGATAAACGGCAACCAGAAGCGGAACTGAGATGCGCGGGACGAAGATAAACGGTAACCAGAAGCGGAACTGAGATGCGCGGGACGAAGATAAACGGTAACCAGAAGCGGAGTTGAGATGCGATGGACGAAGATAAACGGTAACCAGAAGCGGAGCTGAGATGCGCGGGACGAAGATAAACGGTAACCAGAAGCGGAGTTGAGATGCGCGGGACGAAGATAAACGGTAACCAGAAGCGGAGCTGAGATGCGCGGGACGAAGATAAACGGTAACCAGAAGCGGAGCTGAGATGCGCGGGACGAAGATAAACGGTAACCAGAAGCGGAGTTGAGATGCGCGGGACGAAGATAAACGGTAACCAGAAGCGGAACTGAGATGCGCGGGACGAAGATAAACGGTAACCAGAAGCGGAACTGAGATGCGCGGGACGAAGATAAACGGTAACCAGAAGCGGAGCTGAGATGCGCGGGACGAAGATAAACGGTAACCAGAAGCGGAACTGAGATGCGCGGGACGAAGATAAACGGCAACCAGAAGCGGAGCTGAGATGCGCGGGACGAAGATAAACGGCAACCAGAAGCGGAGCTGAGATGCGCGGGACGAAGATAAACGGTAACCAGAAGCGGAACTGAGATGCGCGGGACGAAGATAAACGGCAACCAGAAGCGGAGCTCAGTCAGTTTAAAGAACACGTTTGTATTAAATCTAAATATTTAGGCCTACAGTAAATGTTCTATGAAACTTTCTTGTTTAAAACATTCGGTAACTAGATAATGAGAAATAATAAGTTTGGAGGCGTGATCTGCATGGTGGTAAAAGTACAGTCAGCTTCAAAACTGAACCTAGACAGACTCGAAGCTACGGAGTGCAGCTACGCCGATTGTGAGTATACAAAAATCGATTTTGGAAATAGCTTGACAAATTCGTTAGCCAGCGAAATTCTTTCAATAGTTTCAAAATGACAGTCCATTTAAAATATTTAAAAATTCATATTTTTCTGTCAAAAATGTTTTTGAAAATGCGATTTTAACATCGCAATTAGCGTTCAAAGAGGGTAACGCATTGCTTCCAGAGCAACTATTGCGTACAGATTATTTCCTTTTCATCGAACTGTTTCGTAATTTAGAGCAATGGTCATTTGGATAATCAACCGGTGTTAAGTTTTTTCTATAGATCCAAAAAAAATTGATTTGTGAGTTGTAAGCAGTACCATTGAATATAAACGGACTAGAAATACAGCCACCATTATAAAAAGCGTGCTCGATATCAGCGGCTTAAGTCCAAATAATTGGAATATCTGCCGCTACGAACGCTGCTTGCTGCAAGATCAGGGGGGAAGACTTTTGAGAAAATAGACAGTACTATTATGTATTCAACTGTAGTTGAACCCTCTGCCGCAAGATGCTACCAACAGCGAGTGCTCACAAAACTCATCTAGTACGATACCCACGTGTTATTTCCCAAAATCGATCATGAATAATCGCTTAACTATTGGTTCAAAACTTTATCAGGTGTAGGCCTATTAACTTTGGTAAATTGTTTAAAACCAAAATTACTAAGAGATGGTAAACTTCCGGAAACTTTTCGGAAACAAAGAGATAAAATTACGAAACACTTTGCATGATCAAAATACTTATTATATCCATTAGCAACTTTCTGAAAGCAGTATTACATTTTCAGTACGCTTACCTAACTTTGGTCTTAGAACCTTTGCCTCGGCTGATGTTCTATTTTTGTAAGAAAGCATCTCGCTTTGTGACGGTAATCCAGTTTTATACAGTCAGCACGTAACATTCCTAATGAACTCATCCGGTCTTTTCCATTGCAAAATCAAATTTAGACTTCAAGTTTGTAACATTTGCATCTCGACGTGAAATGTCTTTCAGTTCGGTCAGTAAGGGTTCGCTTGGTAAAACCACAAGTAACGAAAACATGTAGTTAGACATCTTTGCAACCCTACTTTGTGCTCTCTTTATGTTGTTGCCGTTAAGGAGAGCAAAAGAAGCCATGAGTATATCACCGGGACTGTGATCCCGAACCAATCGAAACTAAATTTACTTTGAGTCTACTCACAATATATATGAGTCATATAACTCATACAAGCGTTCATTGGACTTTACAAAGCTTAAGATTTTGTGATTTTTAGCAGAAATTTGACTAATTCTCGACAAAGCGCCCTCTTGTGCGATATGTAACTTATAAACATTGCGTACAAAGACTCGGGCAGCAAGAAAAAAAAGCAGTCCTTGCCCATTCGCTTTAACCACGGCGGAAAGTGTTTATTTCCACAGAAGCGTGTTATATTGAGGCAAGTGCAGGAGCCACAACCGCTAACATTACGAGTGAGGCACAGGAAGTTTCGAGCGCCACCAGAAGGAGCGTACATCCAACAGTTCCTGTAGAATACCACAGTCAGGACAGATAACGCGTGCATTGTAAGTTGGTTCAAATCCGTCTTCATCAACAACGAATTCTGTCACAAGTGCGGTGTATGTAATCGGTTGTGGTTCAAGGAAGATTTGAAACCAGCAACTGCAATCGGGCAAAAATTTCTGGAGGAACCGTTTTTAGGAGAAGATACAAGACGTTCTGCATTAACTTCTTGGACGCGTGTAAACATAGACGGATGCCAATTGTTGTGTAATTGGTTAGGAAGATGATAGCTTAAGTAATAAATCTATTTTGAAATAACAGTGTTAAGACAAACATATCATTTTCCTTCTTAAGCTATACCCACCTACTGGAGGACCAGTCTGCATTTTTAATCGGTCAAAGATCTGTAGTTAGTACACCTTCCTGGCAAGATCCGCATCTGAGTTCATCGGACCTGAGGTGGTTTTAGTGATTTCTCTGTTATTGGCTAGGTCTGCTACTAATAAGCAATACCAGGCAAGATGGGATTCCCATAGTAAGCGCCTTTTAAGCAGCGTTACATATGGAGGTCAGACATCTTGGGCAGAGCACAACTCAGGGAAATCATGGGCCTTATTACTGGTCACTGTGGTCTGAGGGTGCACATGAACTGGGTAAGTATGTACCTTGGAGAAACCGTATGTAGGTTATGCAGAAAAAAGGAGGAAACTGCAGGACACATAATCCAGGATTGTGAGGTTCTTACTAGTAGGATGTTAGGGGTTTTTGGTTTCCGGAACCCTAGGGATCTTCAGCAGTACGAACATTGTTGGAACTTACTATGGGCATCTCTGTTAAATCATTCAAGAGGTTTAGTTGATTACAGCACCTGGGTTGTATTAGTCCTTCCTCCAGTTTGAATCTATCTAATCTATCTGAATTCTAGTCTAATCTAATCTAAGCGCTGCGGTCCTTGGATTTGGGAAGATTTACAATTAACTTAACTAAAATTTAAACTTTAACTGTATCAAGGGATAAACTCAACTAAAATCTAAACAGTTAACTGCTACAAGTAATAACTCAACTAAAATTTGAACTTTTAACTGCAACAAGGGATAAACTCAATTAAAATCTAAGCAGTTAACTGCTACAAGTAATAAACTCAACTAAAATTTGAACTTTTAATTGCAACAAGGGATAAACTCAACTAAAATCTAAACACTGAATCTCAACAAGTAATAAACTTAACTAAAATCTAAACACTTAACTGCTATAAGCAATAAACTCAACTAAAATTTGAACTTTCAACTGCAACAAGGGATTAACTCAACTAAAATTTAAAAACTTAAACGCTACAAGTAATAAACACTAAAATCTAAACATTTAAGTGCTACACGTAATAAACTCAATTAAGACTCAATATCTAAATCTTTAAAGAGATAATTTTGTCTAAAACTCAATATTTAAATTTTTACAAGGAATAAACTCTTCTAAAAACTAAATGCTGAATAAGTATTTCGTCCCAAATTGTTCTGCGCAACGCATTAAAAATGTTAATGAACCGCCCGTACCATTATGATATAGCATTTATAAATGCCTTCTCATTTAGTAAATGCAAATTTATTGTATTCGAGGCTAATGAACGGGATAAAATATAACGAACCTTGTTTATGGTTATAAATTAGCCTGCATGGAATTAATGTCATATGATTTTAGTTAAAATTAATGATTTAACACAATGTATAAGAAATTTATGTATGCTTATATATTATATTAACTCATTGTTCATTATCCATATGCATGACGTCACTGATGTATAAATGTGAGTCAGTTATTAAAAGATTGCATGCAAATTTAAAATAACGGGAAAATGGGTTTATATATAAAAGAAGCAAATCAATCATAAGTTCATAGAATGCATTTACATTCATTTAAGTTATTTTAAAATGGGTTAAATAAAGGACTGTAGCACCAAAAATGACGTATCCCCTTAAGGGCTTATACCTTGTGAGTACAGTTTGGTTGGAGTCTCTACGTAACCAAGCTGATTTTAAACTTCCTGTATCTTTTTGCTCTTATGTTAGATCCTTTCATACCAAGACAAGGTGGTGCAGCTTACGTTGAAGACTGCGTAGGAGGCGCTTTGCTTACGAGTCTGTGGATCCTATCGGCTATTTTGCATCTTTTTTCTATAATTTATGTTTGATATCTTATTTTTAAAGTCTTGACTATGTAGGCCCCTACGTAAGACAGCGTTTTCAATTTTTTTTTTTACTTTGTATATTTCGCTCCTAAATATTTAAAAGCAAAAAAAATAAACAAGATGTATAGAACAGACTACATTCTAACATAGAAGACTTTTAAAATGCGATATAACATAGTTTTATCTTAATAGCAGCGTAAGATGTATCTTTATTTATCATTAGTCTTACAGGGTCTTAGATTCAATATGGTCGACAAGGTTCGCAAAGTTTTTTACTATGTGGACTCCGAATACCAGTTTTTATTAATGTATCATGTTTCAGGCTGGTTGTGATGTTGGATTTTGCCCGTCGAGTGATGCGAGTGCACAAATTAACACTTGTAGTTACAGTAAAAGATCTTCTGATTTCATTGAACAGCTGACAGGCTATAATACGTTTTAAGTTATGTTGTTACTAGCTATGTTACAGTAAAAGATCAGTTGTTTTATATTGATTCGTAACTATTAGCTGATTTCATTGAACAGCTGATAGGCAATAATATGTTTTAGGTTATATTGTTAAAAACTAGCAATGTTAATTTATCGTTTATATCAATTCGTAACGATCAAGTGATTTCATTGAACAGATGATAGGCTATAGTAAATTTCAAGTTATATTGTTAAAAACTGGCTATTTTAATTTGTCGTGTTTTCGAACAAATTATCGTAATTAAAATAAGACAGGAAGAACAAACATGATTTTATTTTTGGTTTAATAACAGAAATTTTTTTCAGACCATTCGTTTTAATGCTTTGCAGACTGCGCATATAACTAGAATCAGCTGTTACCTTTGGTCTCACGGGATTTCTTCGTAATGACAAACAGTATGCAGGAGTAGGCGAAACTGATGATCAACAATGGTATGAAGTACATGGCGCACACACAGAAGACATTGTACGTTGTCTCGTTGGCCTTGGAAGAGAAGTAGTCGAAGGAGACGCACTGGTAGAACTTGGGGTATTCAGGGTGTTCCGATACGTGAAACACAATGCTCTGAACAGAAAAAATATCAAATAAAGTAAATAACGGAGCGGTAAGAATCATATATATATATATATATATATATATATATATATATATATATATATATGATATGATAGTTTTGGAAAATGTTCCCACAAGATGTGTGTGTGTGTGTGTGTGTGTGTGTGTGTGTGTGTGTGTGTGTAAAATATTAAAGTCGTAAGTGTAGTGTTCTATGTGTCAGTGTGTATGTGTTAGACTCGGGAACCGCGAGGGACGTCTAAATCCTCTCAATAGGTGCAGCTAGTCTGCACCCTCCCTGCGGGATATATACGCGTATATAACTGGATGTACACCAGTTCCAATAAGATTCACCATTTCCAACTGTGAATAAATACACATATGTATGTAGGTGACCAACTAATATTCGCTGACCTGACGTTTAAAATACCTTTTGAGGAATAGATACTTCTAAATTATATATATATATATATATATATATATATATATATATATATATATATATATATATATAATAATTTAGAAGTATCTATTCCTCAAAAGGTGTTTTAAACGTCAGGTCAGCGAATATTAGTTGGTCACCAGTGGTTGCTTTGATAACTCATTTCCCAACGGAAATTCGCTAATAACCACTTTAAGTTGATGAAACCAAGATGCAGTAGAAGTACAGTCATACCAAATACTTAAGTTTACAGGCTGACTGTACCGTGAGTATTTAAAAAACAGCCCGGGGCACAATTTAATAATTAAATTCAATATTCGTTTGTTTAATAACAACAGAATGTAATAAATATTCCGGAACTAATAAATAACTTAAAATGCATTAACTTTCTGACATTGAGTTAAATGAAAAAAAATTCTTCAATAGAACACCGAATTAGTGGGTCGCAATCTACAAGTTTCGTTTAAGAACATTAAAAATAAATAAACAACTATAATTTAGAAGCCAGTTAGGGATTATTTAAAAAAATAATTCACACAGTTATTTGAATTATATATATATATATATATATATATATATATATATATATATATATATATATATATATATATATATATATATATATATATATATATATATATATATATATATATATATATATATATATATATATATATATTATTTTTTTATTTTAAGGCGAAAAGCACATTAAGGGTGTTATCGCCTCCCTAAATGTAAGTGTGAGTGTAAAGTGTTAAAGTTGCAAGTGTAGTGTTGTAAGTGTAAGTGTGTGTTAGACTCGGGTACCGCGAGGGACGTCTAAATCATCTCAATAGGTGCAGCTAGTCTGCACCCCCTGCGGGTTATATATATGTATATAACCAGGGTATATGTATAAATATATATACGCGTATATATATATATATATATATATATACATATATACACGTGTATTGAAAATACAGTTGACCTTGGTTATAACGCCCTCGGTAAGAACGCTAACTCGGTTTATAGCGCTATTTTCATAATGTTCCCAATATTCTATATTAAGTGTACGTATGTTTAAGGCTCGGTTACAACGCTTTGCGAACTCGGATACAACGCTGTCACGCTGCTGTTATAGTACAGCCACTTAGTAAACGGCCTGCACGAGAATTTCTCGCGCATGTAGGAGAATTCCCCTCTAGCTCCCTCCAACAGTCTGGTGACACAGAGTCTGCCAATCTTGAGTCTACAAACTGTTACTACTAAGCTATAGTGTAGGATAAGGAGGAAGCTATGGTGACAGAGTGGGAACATGACCTCTCACTTGCACATCTTTTCTCTCTGTCCAACTGGTGCTCTTAGCAGTTTTCTAAGCTGCTGACCTATAGTAACTCTCACTTGAAATACAATTTGTATTAGGCCTATATTTTTAGAATAAGGTTGAGAATAGAAACGGTCCCTTTCTTAGAATTTTGTAGTAGGCTAAACAAACAATGTAAATTTTGTCATTCCCGTAAAAGTGTTCTCTCTCACACACACATACACTCTGTACGCCTTAGTGGGAGGAAAACTTCAATCTCACGAACCCTCACAACAGTGTACACACTGCGTTACATGTATACATACTAGACTGTACAGTACTTATTTTCTATTAGTTATAACTAAAATATATTTCAAAATTATGTAATATGTGTAATAAATTGTAATAAAATAGCCATTAACTATGTATACAGTACAAAGTATGCTTTTCTTTCACTACATACAGTATTGCCGCCGTTTACAAACTCGGTTACAACGCTATCTCGTTTACAGCGCTCGTACACTTTCGTCTCTTCAACCGCGTTATATCCGAGGTCGACTGTATTTATCAAAAATTTTAGCAAGATATTTTTACGCCGAAAATTACGATAACATCCCAGAAAATTGCTGAATTGATCCGCGAAAATCGTGATCTGTGTCCAAGCTCTTGCTGAAATCTCAGGATTTAAGAAAGAAAGTATCCGTTAGAAAGAAAGCGTCAATCGATGCACTGGAAGTGCTCCCCCCACCTCATCACGGCAAAAAAACGGAAATGAGAACAAATCAAAATTCAAGTGTCTACGTTTACTGGATCTCCGAAGGTCAGACGATCAATCAACATTGTCGAGGTTCTGACAGCCCTTCATGAACGAGTGAGAATACCAAGAACTGTCTGTGAAGGCACTCGTTCGACCTGCCACTTCTATTTCTTTTTCTAAGGCCAAATCGGAGCTTAAGAGAACAAGATTTCAAAGCAAAACCGACGGAGGTTCTCAACAGGCTGACAGAAGCGGACTGCCAGCACTGCTTTGAACAATGGAAAATTTGTACGCGTATGGCGTATTATAGGCCTATGGATCGGTAAGGAGAGTATGTAGAATGGGTTAAACTTTGTAATGTAATTGATGTGAATAAAATATTTTGTAGAACCAATTTCCACACTTCGTACTTTTCAAAAAAAGAACTTAAGTGTTTGAATTACTGACACTTGGACAGTGTATTGATAAGATATGTGTCTATATTTTTGGTCTGCTGTTTGATTAACTAGGAGTCCGTTCTTGCGTCAACTCTAAAAAAACAAAACACTCAAGCTTAAATTTCAACGATCGGTGCAAATATAAAAGAACAAGTAACTGTCTACCTTCAGTAGGTGTTTAACCATTTTATTATTGTATCAAGGAACGCGGCAGCGTTCCGCCCCCGCCAAGTTACCCAAGCTGCCGCATTGTATGGCGTACGGTTTTCAGTTATCCATAGCTTGCACCCCGATGACCCGGGTTCGATTCCCGGCCTGGGCTTGGCATTTTCATACGCTATAAATCATTCCATCGTCTGCATTAGCCCAAGTGTGCACAATAGTCGGACGTTAAATACAAAAAAAAGAAGCATGGAAAACCGTTTGTAAATGGCACTTTTAACTATTTTCTCCTTCATAAACATTAACTCGCTTACAACCTAAACTACTGAACCGATTTTGATTAACGTTGACTCGTTTTATCTGTTCTGGTTTCAGTATGTAAATCCAACATTTACGCGCAAACAACCTAAACTACTTAAACAGTATTAATTTTGAATAAAAGTAAAAGAATATATGTTAAAAATTACTAAATTGCAAAAACCGTGAAAAAATGATTAAAATTGGAAATATTTATGATTATACAGCATAAATATAAATTTTCATCGCTCGATTTATTCGTCATGGTTAAGTTATTTGCCTTTAGTATAAAAATTATAAAGTCCTTTTACAATTACAACATTGCAATAAACTTCCAAAACGTTTAACGATTTCGTAATTTTGTATCTTTACTGAACAGCTGATCTGTGAAAGATAATACAGATCATCTTATGAAAAATTACATACAGATGATACAGATCACATGTTATGAAAAATTTAAAAAAATATCTTTTTAAGTTCTCCACAATCCTAAAAAAATATTAGCTTTTACTATCTTGGGCTATTACAATGGAATTTAAGCACTAAAATAATTCTTTTGCATATACACTAATAATTTAGTTTAACTAATGTAACATTTGGTACCAGTAATAATCCTGCAAAAATGATCACAATCTAAATAAAAACCTCCGAGTGGTAAAAAGTTCCTTCCTTGCGCTTTATCCTTCATTATTCAGGATTTGGGGGGGGGATAATGACAATGTTGTTCCATGTTGTTCCCTACTTTCAGCGTATTGGCAAAGGTAATAGTGCTGATGTAAAAACATCAGATTGTTATCTTTGAACCACGCACTTATTTGAATACAAACTGTACAATTCACTCCGTATCCGAGACCGTATCATTTAAGGGTTCACTACACTGTGTAGACAATTGAATATAAAGGGAGTACAGCCACCAGTATAAAAAACGTGCTCGATATCAGCGGCTAAAGTCAAAGTAATTGGACTTTCTGCCGCTGCGAACGCTGCAAACTGCAAGAACAATGGGTGGAGATGTTTGAGAAAATGAACAGTGCTGTTTTATATTTTAACCGTAGTTAAACACTCTGCCGCAAGATACCACCTGCAGCGAGCACTCGCATATTTCTCATAAGGGTTATCATTCTATTACATTTATATTAAGTGGTGTAGACCAATCCGTCCCTTAACAATTCGTGTAAAATAAAATTTACTTTCTGCAAATTTCAAACTAAGAGATTGTTTGATCCAAGCACAGTTAAATATTTTATATACCTGTTTAAGTATCAGCTACTGAAATCAGCTGTTTTGACGGAGAAAGTCACGCCGCCGCTAAGTGCGGCGAAACTGCATAAGCAGGTGACTGGTTCTTGTGTCATCGACTAAACAACACAACAACCTAATTCCGCTTATTGACACCTAAACAACCACGCTAAAAATCCCCGTACTTCTCTCCTGGCTTTGAAACAGTCAAAACCTGCGAAACCTACTTCACTCCCGTAACCAATACTCGCTTCTGACTGGTTCGCAGTGCGCCCGTATCTCGGATCTATACTACGCTAGACTAATACATTTCTGCCCAGGAATTGCTGCCGGCGCACCATCTCGCATCTACCGTATACAATGGCTTCATTGTGATTGTTGCGTTCTTTCTCTAGTTTTAACAATGGAATTCTGAGAAATTACGGTTGCTGCCATAATTTCGATTATAAATTCTGGTCGAAAATCGTTTTTCGGCAGAACTTCGAGGAGGACCATCCACTATAGAACAACTACACGCAGCTTAGCAACATCCGGAACAACTACACACACTTCAACTTGATCAGGAGGCATACGGTCAACTCTAAACGAGAATTTCTTTCACCATTTCGAACCGGTAAAGTGCCTCGGCCACCTCGCGGCCGACTTGTTAAACGCCCAGTCTTCTGCCGCAGACGACAACACTTGGCGGAATTCAGAGGCGATTTAATAAAGTTTTTAATTGTAAACTTGGCACGGAACTTTTTAGCACTCGGGGGGAGTTTGATTGAATTTCAATTTGCGTATTGTGCTCTTTGTGTTGGCGGTTTTCATAAGTTTCTACAGAAAATATGACAGTCTGACTTTGAAAGCAGTAAAATAGAAACCATAATATAACTTAAGTTTTGTAATTAAAATAATAACGTTTTATAGTTGTCATGATCGGTCTCTACATAACATTAACGTTGTTTTAATTATTGTAAAACTGTTCCCTCTGGAGAATTTAATTTAACATTTAATGTTTAATTTAACATTTAAAGTTTGTATTACACATTTCAATGTTTTATTTCCATAGGCATTTTTTCTTGTACTTGTAAATTACTGTCTAAGCTACAGTTGAATTGTGAACTTGAGTGTTCTACACCTTAAATGCAGTACTTACACGCGCTTTTATTTCGATGCTTACAATGATTTACATATCGAATAATTACAACAATGGATCAGTTGATTTCGGTGTCGTCTATACTGCTGAGACGCGGACTAGACCGCGCCAGTTACTCAGAACATATCGCGCGGAATGTACGTGCTTTAAAGAATGTTCTTGACCATTTTATTTGTTGTAAATTATGGGCAGACGTAATAATATATTTCCCTTTGTAGGCTACAACATTGTTAACATCAAATCATTAGACATTCTTTAAATAATTCAATCCTATCAGCTTTCTCTACCATGTATGTAACGGAGAAACCACCGCTCGTTTTCAATTTAGCAGATTTGTTCTTTTCCGTACGTATTAATTTCCTTACTTTCTCACTATTCGAAATGTACAGGGTGTCCACAGACCTGTACGGGAGTACGCGGGGGTGTTTGGGGCCCGGCGAGGCCCAAATTCTGATAGCTATAAATACGATAATTAAAACACAAGTTCCAAGTTCAAAACTCAGGAATATAAAACACACACACACACACACACACACACACACACACACACACACACACACACACACACACACCCTTTTTTCATTCAATATGCGAGGTAAGGTCAAAAAGTTCACAGAATTGGTCAATGAAAATTTTTCAAAAGAACTTAGAATATTATTATTTTTCTTCAAACACTCTCCTCCTTCATGTACACTCTTCTTCCACCTTTCATACAATTGTTGGAAACACTTCTGAATGCCATTTTTGTAAATTTCGTTTACCAGCTTCGTCACATTTTCCATAACCTTTGCGAATCAGCAAAACGTTGTCCCTTCAACGTCATTTTCAGTCGTGGAAAAGGTAAAAATCCAGTGGTAAAAACACGTGCTATTCTGTTCATGTGCACCCTCAGACCACAAGGCCTCCTGAATTATGCTCTGCTCAAGATATTTGCTGCCCCTGTAACTCTCCTTGAAAGAATTTTTTAAAGAGACGCTTGCTATGGGAATGTCCATAAAGGTTGTCTCATCTTGCCTGGTGTTGCTGATTTATCCACCTATTGATAGCAGACTCGGACAAAGACATATAAATCGTTAAAGCTGGCTGGGATCCAATAAACAACACAAATCCTAGTCCATCCAGGTCTGTCTGCCGTCCTTCTAAGTCCTCCATGAGGAAGATTACCTAAGAGCTTGTTAAGTGAATGCACAAGAAGGTTATCCCGTCTTGCCTGGTGTTACTTGTTAATCCACCTATTGATACCAGATGCGGGCAACGACAGAGAAATCCCTAAAGCCGGATCGGGTCCAACAACTCAAATGCAGATCCCAGGCCAGCCAGTCAGTCTGTCTCTTCATTATCCGCAACCCGCTTATGCCTCGGAACCCAAGGTTGAAGTTCTCCCGAACCAATACTGAACCAATTTAAACAAACTCTGTTTGTGTAAAAGGATTTTTGTGTAACTATATTGAGGCTATTATCGCTCCCTAAATGTAAATGAGAGTGTGAAGTGTGAAAGTCTTAAGTGTAGTGCTGTAAGTGTAAGTGTGTGTTAGACTTTGGTACCGCGAGGGATGTCTAAATCTTTTCAATAGGTGCAGCTGGCTGCAACCCTGCGGGGTTATGTTTATAAAAACTAGCTAAGGTAGTTATAGCAAAAGATGTGCTCATATATAGGCAAACAGTTAATAACAAGATGAACACACTTCTGTAGTGTATTTTTATAAGGTATATATGAATGAGGGCCTATGCCGTGGGGCCGCTACGGCCTTGGGTGTCCCAGTACGCTCTGTAACCTTTTTGTAAAACCTTATATATAAATTCTTAAAGGAATTTCTTTTCCTGACTAATATGCCGTTATTTATCTACCTATTTGGACGAATAATTAATCATTTAAAACCTTTTCTGCTAAAGATTTACGGATAAATCCAATATCACTGTATTTTAAAAATTAGAAAAATTAAATAATATTATTTATATAAGTTAATATTTTTGAAAGAAGCAGTTTGAGAGAATCAGTTAACTAAGTGTCATGATGAAAAATACAAAAATTAAATTGTTTTCCCTTAAAAATATAAATATCTACAATTACTTTCCCCATGTTATTTAAATAGGATATTTATACTTAAGACCATTGATGGAAATCCATTATATTAATGAAATAATAACACGTTTGTATACTTCCACAATTTTTTTATTCGTGTCTTGCCAACAAAGGTTTTACTCGTTAGAGCATTGTCAAGGCCACTTAATGTTTTAACGAGTGAAACCATGGTTGGCAAGACTCTAATAAAAAAGTTATGAAAATATACAAACGTGTTATTTCACTAATGGGATATTTTTTGTGTACGAATTCACTTTTAGTTTGGGAGAACCAGTCAACGTACGATCTTGAGACATGTATCAATTCAAAAGCCTTTCAGTTCAAAGCACTTTGCATCAATATCTTTCAATACTCGGTAGGAAAGTAAGATATGACATTTTACGTTTGTTAAAAAATGGAAAATGTAAATGCTTTGAAAGCGTTGAGGTGGGTTTGTAATATACGTTTATAGTTTAACAGCTGATCAGCTGATAAAATAAATTTTACGAGTGAGTGGCCAAGAAACAATAACGAGTTTATTTTTAAACCTATTATTATTATTAAGATTGTAAAATTTGCAAGTTTTAAGACAATTTATTTTTACAGTATAAATAACTCATAATGTATTTACTTTGTCTGATTTTCCCTAAAAAGAATATTGTCAAGTATGAGAACGGTATCAACACTGTTTATAGTGTAATTTAGTTGTACATCGTTGGCTGGTTATCCCCAAATTGTTCCTTAACTACAAATGAGACACACGTGGCAAGAAAAAAGTTCGAAAACTAAACATTTTCAATAAAATAAGACTGAAGCTCACTCAGTGTCTCGTTGAAATGATTAAAACGAATTTTTGAAGGTAATTTTGTATCTTAGCCTCTTTTTGAAACTCAAATTCACCATTAAAAACAGCATTAAAACCTGCTTCCGCGCGCGCGTTTGTATGTGTGCGCGCGCGCTGTCAGTATTTTAATCTTTCGAATTGCGTTGAAAATACGAAAATGAACCCTGCACTCCATCAAATTAAATTTCTTAATTTCAACGGATTTTGGAAATTCAAAACGTTAATTTATGAAGTTTTCAACGCTGATTAAGTCTGATTTAAAAGAAATATATTTAACGAAAAAAATCTAACGAATTTTTGAATATTTGAAATGGCCGCAATTTGGAAACTGTTGAGCGAATTGTGCTGGTTAACGAACTTGTCCAAGATATTACCAAACACGATTATTGTGCCAAGTTTTAATCAAATGGCACACTGTGTGTGTGTGTGTGTGTGTGTGTGTGTGTGTGTGTGTGTGTGTGTGTGTGTGTGTGTGTGTGTGTGTGTGTGTGTGCGCGCGCGCGCGCGTTCATGCGTGTATATATATAATATATATATGGTCTATATAAAAAAGTGATCAAGAAGTCACGATCAAAGGTCATTTCAAGGTCCCGAGTCTGATTTTTTCCATTTTTATTCCTAGAGTGTCACATTTCATATTGTACTTTTCATAGAAGTACTTCTTTACACACAAGAAGAAAATGTTGGAACCGGAAACAAAATAAATAAAAAATAACTGGATGCTCTGTCAACAATAGAATACCGGCACGTACCAGTTCAGTTCGATCCATCACTTGAGAAAACAAAGTGAATCCAATGTACACATAGAAGAAACGGAACGGAACGGGAACAATTGGTTAAAAGCTTTAAATTAAAAAAAAATACATTTATAGTAACGTATTGGGATTTATAATAAGCGTTTTTAAAGTGTTTAGAATTTTTGCCAGAAAAAACAATACACTCTTCTCCCTTGACTATAAAAGTGTAATGAAAATGCTAAGAGTGTTTTTTTAATGTAACCAAATCGAAACTACATTCGTTACAAATACAATTTTATTATTTACTGAAAACTATTGTATAAGATAAAATTTGCTTCAATTACGTCATAGATTTTTTTTTATTTTAAGACGAAAAGCACATTGAGGCTATGTTCGCCTCCCTAAATGTAAGTGTGAGTGTAAAGTGTGAAAGTCGTAAGTGTAGTGTTGCAAGTGTAAGTGTGTGTTAGACTCGGGTACCGCGAGGGACGCCTAAATCTTCTCAATAGGTGCAGCTAGTCTGGACCCCCTGCGGGGATTGGGCAAACTGTTCCACAAATACTCAGCGACATAGGCCTATAGTATGTATTGATGAAAACGTTTCACATAGTTATTAGCGAGTTTACATTGAGTTATTGGAGCGGCCAGGGAATTTGAAATCAGCACTGATCCTGACCTATAGATCACATTTTGAGGGGGTTCGTTAAAATTATATATATATATATATATATATATATATATATATATATATGTGTGTGTGTGTGTGTGTGTGTGTGTGTACAATTTGCACTTATGTTCGCAATTTTGGTCCGATTTGATCCAAACTTGGCACAATAATTGATTACAGTAAAGGCTTGGACAAATTCGTTAACCAGCAAAATTCGTTCAACAGTTTCAAAATGGCGGTAATTTCAAATATTTAAAATATCGTAGAATTTGTTTGTTAAATATTTCTTTTAAATCAGACTTCATCATCGCAATCAGCGTAAAAAAAACGCATAATTAGCATTTCGAATTTTCAAAATCTGTTGATATTAAAAAGCTTTTGACGGTAGTCAGGGTTTATTTTCGTATTTTCAATTTAATTGAAAAGTTCACAGTGCTATGTACGCATATTTTCATGCTGATTTTCATGATGAATTCATAATTTCAAAAAGGGGTAGGATAAAGGAAAATACTTTTGGAAATCTGCTTCTATCACGTCAGCGAGACAGTTACGTGCTGTTATTGCTGTTCAGTAATAATGTTTTCGCTTACCGCTTAGTTGCTAGAAAACCTAATGGTACGTACCTGCGGAACAGAACAGACAAAGGATAACACCCATGCAAGCGTCAGCATCATCTTGCCCCTCCTTCTGGCATCGCTGACTCTCAACGGGTGCAGCACTGCGAAGTACCTGTCTATGGAGATGCACACGAGCACGTTGGAAGAAAGGTACAACCCGAAAGCCCTTAGGAACAGGAATAACTTGCACGCTGCGTTTCCGGCTATCCATTGGGTAGTCAGCCGCCAACCGATCTCCAGTGGGATCATGATGAACGTCACCACAAGATCTGCAATGGTCAAGTGCGTCATCATCAGGCACATCCTCGATTTCCTGTGGCGTCCGCGGATCAAAGACAAGAACACTGATAGATTACCGATAGCGGCGATCACAAAGAGGATACAGTACACTATGATAACTGTAAGGGTGTTGTTGTTGAACTGAAGGTGAGGGGGTAATTCGGGGGTAGATGCGGAACTATATTCAAGCGTGTCGTTCAAGTTGGAGAAGTACTCATCTACATAAGTACTACGGGTAGGAATACTCACAAAAACTAATACAGATTGGTTGAACATTGTTATTTTAGAATTTCAGGGTTTTTGCGTATCATCGAAAGTTGTTTTAGATATGTTTCGAATGTGTTTTAAAAGTTCTTTTTTCATTTTTAAATAGTCTTTGCGTGTTCGGGTAGAATTTTGCAATATCACTTTTTCAATCCATTTCTGTCACATGTTCCTTAACTTTTGTCGGATTTACCTTGACACTATTGTGTTTTCCATTTCGCGGAACCATTTATTAAACTGTTTGTGTTTCACTTTGAGATAGCATACGAACTTTGTACATTGTCATATTCAGTCTATTTGTATCAGACATATATTGCATTTATCAACACTACACCACCAAAAACTCGAACCAAAAGTCGCCACCGGCGAGGACAAGAAAATTTCAGTTCACTGAGACAAACCATCATCTAATTGGAAAAATAAAACAATCGGCGTTAATGGAATTTCACACACGACTTTTTTATATTTTGTTGATTACATTCGTCTGCCTTTCATAGCTTTGTGAATTTCATATTTGTTGACGCTAGTAAATTAGAGTAAAATGGAGGAAATATGAAACGACAATGCACATGACTGTATTCAGTAAAATAATAAATATTCCTATTTGAAATAAAAAGGATTATGTTAATGCGTTTCTTTCTAATTACGAATCGATTTTTCTTATAATTATATTATTAGATTTTATAAAATACAAAAATACCGAAAGATAAATTATAATTTAATTATATTCGTTAACATTCTTTTATAGGCGTACATTTATGGATCAGCATTTCATAGTGTTGTTAATTTGTGTTGACGCGTTTCAGTGAGAGTAAAATGGACGAAATTAGAAAAGATAAAGTAGATGATTGATTGTATTTAACAAAACAAGAATAATTTGTATTTAAAATAAAAAAGATTGTATTAATGTTTCTTTTTCCTAATTACGAATCGGTGTTTTTATAACTAATTCATTAGACTTTATAAGAAGAAAATATCCAAAGATAAATTATTATATGTATTATGATTCTTTTATAGGCCTACATTTATAGGTCCGCTTTTCATAGCGTTGTTAGTTTGTGTTGACGCGTAAATGAAAGTAAAATGGAGGAAATCTGAACAAATAAAGCAGATGATTGTATTCAACAAAATAAAAATAATTCCTCTTTGAAACAGAAATGATTATATTAATGTGTTTTTTTCTAATTGCGAATCGATTTTTTTAAATTAATTTATTAGACTTTATAAATTTACAAAATTGTTCAAAGACAAATTATAATTTAATTATATTTGTTAAGATTTTTTATAGATCTACATTTATAGGTCTATATTTAATAAATAGCTTTGCTAATTTGTGTTGTCTCGTTTCAGTGAGAGTAAAATGGAGGAAATCTGAAAAGGTAATATGATTGTATTCAACAAAATAATAATAATTCCGATTTAAAATAAAAAAGATTATATAAATGTGTTTTCCCCAAATTACGAATCGATTATTCTTATTTAGAATAATCTAAATATTTATTCTAGACTTTTTTGTCTAGAATAAATATTCTAAATATTTATTCTAAATATAAAATTTATTAGACTTTATAAAATACAAAAATATTCAAATATTAATTAGGACTATAATTTAATTTAATTTGTTAAGATTTTCCTATAGGCCTACAGAAAGTTGCCTATTTGTTTTAAACTTGGCACAAAAATCGATTACCGTAAATAGCTCGGACAAGTTTGTTAACCAGCAAAAATCGTTCAACAGTTTCAAAATGGCGTCGATGTCAAATCTTTAAGAATTTATTGCTTTTTTGTCTTAAACGTTTTTTTGAAAATCCGATTTCACAATCAACGTTAAAAACTGCATACGTTAGCGTTTTCAAAATCTATTAAAATTAAGAATTTTTTGACGGCGGTCAGGATTCATTTTCGTATTTTCAAAACTAATTAATCAATTAATTAAAGGTGTCGACGAAATTTGAACTCACGTTTAGTTTGCCAATGAATCATGTATTTTTTTTTAATTTTTCAAAAAAAAGATGTGTTATTTACTTAACTTCCCCTTTTTTATGCCAGTTAGACCAATTGAGACGAGGGATCAGCGATAACGGGAAAACCTACTGCATTCTATAACTAACGCCACACCGACGACTAGCTTTAGACACTTACAGACAAAAATACATCTGAAAATTTTGGTTCGCTATTTTCCATAAAAAACGAAACAACGTTTAACAAAAACTGTTAATCCGATTTTTTTCCATTTACTCTCGAACCGTTTTATTAAATTATTTCTAATTTTGTATCCCTGACTTGAGTTATGAAATTCTATATTGTCAACAAAAATTAGCGAAATTTTATGAAAGGATTTCGAGAAATTATTACGATTTTCCTTGTTTTTTTAACAAAAGCGTCATGATCTATATTTTTTAGAGAAAGAAAAACCATTGAGCAAGTTTATTGAATAAATAAATGTATCTTTTTAAATAAAGAATAAAATATTACAACACTTTTAATTTATATTTATTATTATGTAATGTATTTTTAAACGCGTAGTAAAATTTCCTTTCAAAACCGAATTTACCTTTTACCGAAATCCAGCTTAAAAAATTACAGTAATTACACAAGGTTCATAAGAGCTGTTTATTTTCACTTCGCTCGTTGTAGCGACACAAAATTTTAACAAAAAAACACTTCCGATTTACGTAAAATTACGTTTCACCTGATCATCCTCTTTACTTGATCGCTGTTTGACGCCTTTGCTACAAATAGCGGGTAAAATCTCACCAACTTCCCTTCCCCCACGCGCACTTCAGCACGTCTGCTCATTGACAACAAATTGGCGCATGCGCAGAACAACTACTTAGTATAATCATATCATTCATCTTTGTCGCTGTTTATACGGTTTGACATTAATTTTATTACTTTCCCATTAGAAAGTATAGGATCATAAAATGTGACAATAATAAAATACCAGTTTAACGCTCCTACACTGGCAAATGGCTTACTGGTGCGAACATTGTAGTAAGTCAAATGAACATATTCAACGAAAATAATCGCGGCACGCAGCTGTCTCGCTGACGTGATAGAAGCGAATTTTCAAAAAAACATTTTTCTTTAATTTACCCTTTTGAAATTAGGGTATTGTGTGTGTGTGTGTGTGTGTGTGTGTGTGTGTGTGTGTGTGTGTGTAAAATCCACTTTCCCGATTTCAGTCCGATTTTTTACAACTTCAGCATGAAAGACGATTTTGGTGTTTGCTCAAACAAGTCCGTTAAGCAGAGATATCCGTTCAACGGTTTCAAAATGGCGGCCATTTCAAATCCTAAAAAAAGAAACCAATAACCTTTTCTCACAGTTTTTCACCATAGTAATCAACGTTAAAATAAGCGTAAGTTAGAGCGTTTCGTATTTTCAAAATCCGTTGAAATAAGGAATACGATTTTGACGGCGGTCAGGCTGCATTTTAGTAGCTCATTTTCATAGCTATTTAAAATGCAAATTTGTATACATATTTAGATTTAGCTTATTATTGTGAAAAAAGATTTTCAAAAAAATGATAGAAAAAATACTTTACGAAATTCGCTTCCATCACGTTTGCCCGCTGAGGTTATTTATACTTCTTAAGGTTTTCGTTGTTTTCGAATAATTATACTACTTTCACTGTTCTATATAAAACCAAGAAAAATACTCGCTGTACGTAGCTCTCTCGCTCACTTGATGTAAGTGAACTTCCTACAAAAACATTGCGAGCCTTTCTCGAAAATCTGAATTTACAATTATGATTATCATTAAAATCAGCGCCGATTAGTATTTGAAACTGGCAACTTATATTAAAAATACGAAAACGAAACACGAGTGCTGTGAAAACCATTTCATAAACTTCTGTTGATTTGAAATCCTTATTTACGGAGAATTTATCGTGGATTATGACGTGAAATAAGATTTTCAAAAGAGCGTAAGAGATAATCTTAAGCACTTTTTAAGATCCAAATAGCCGCCATTTTGAAACTGCTGAATGGATTTTGCTGAATAATGGACTGTCTGAAAACGATTTTTTGCCAAATTTGGATAAAATCTGACCAAAACCTCGAACTAATGAGCGTACTAAAACATACATACATACGCGCGCACACACACACACACACACAAATAATATTTTTAACTCCCCTCACATAATGATCTGCAGTTAATGGTCCGTGTTTATATCAGTAGCTGTGATTTCCGCTCCAATTGCTTATTTTCATTGGAAATTCGCTGTTTATAATGAGACGCCATTGCACACGTGCATTGCATTAGTATAGTGTAATGTAAATGAGAGTTACAACTGTGAAAGAAATTCTTAATATAATCACCGTTTTCCCTCTAGGAACGTTATTATTTGGTTGAGTGCATACAGCTCTCTTTTTTTAGATTCATACATATATTTGTTGACACGTTTCGGAATACTTCTATTATCAAACATTTTTGCTTTATTCCAACAATATGCACACAAAAACACATCTGTGGTTGTGACAGAAGTGATGAATCAGGTCAGGTCGGTGTTTTTGCCAGTTTTGCGTTCCACAAAACAAACATTGACAAAAGTATTCTGTTTTCCACAAATTAAAAACTATCGAACTATTCCAATCAACAGAAAGTAATTACTTTCAACACTGCAGGCGGTTGATAATTCGATTAAATGCTTCTAATAAAAAGGTGGTTTTTTTGTAAACTAACCAATTAATAGTGAAAACCGAAAAATACACAAAGTCCAGAAGTCATATAAGGTATTTCTAGTGCTGAATAATTTTTAAATTATTATTATTATTATTATTATTATTATTATTATTATTATTATTATTATTATTATCGTTATCGTTATCGTTATCGTTATCGTTATTATTATTATTATTATTATTATTATTATTATTATTATTATTATTATTATTATTATTATTATTATTATTATTATTTATTATTATTATATTATTATTATATTATTATTATTATTATTATTATTATTATTATTATTATTATTATTATTATTATTATTATTATTATTATTATTATTATTATTATTATTATTATTATTATTATTATTATTATTATTATTATTATTATTATTATTATTATTATTATTATTATTATTATTATTATTATTATTATTATTATTATTATTATTATTATTATTATTATTATTATTATTATTATTATTATTATTATTATTATTATTATTATTATTATTATTATTATTATTATTATTATTATTATTATTATTATTATTATTATTATTATTATTATTATTATTATTATTATTATTATTATTATTATTATTATTATTATTATTATTATTATTATTATTATTATTATTATTATTATTATTATTATTATTATTATTATTATTATTATTATTATTATTATTATTATTATTATTATTATTATTATTATTATTATTATTATTATTATTATTATTATTATTATTATTATTATTATTATTATTATTATTATTATTATTATTATTATTATTATTATTATTATTATTATTATTATTATTATTATTATTATTATTATTATTATTATTATTATTATTATTATTATTATTATTATTATTATTATTATTATTATTATTATTATTATTATTATTATTATTATTATTATTATTATTATTATTATTATTATTATTATTATTATTATTATTATTATTATTATTATTATTATTATTATTATTATTATTATTATTATTATTATTATTATTATTATTATTATTATTATTATTATTATTATTATTATTATTATTATTATTATTATTATTATTATTATTATTATTATTATTATTATTATTATTATTATTATTATTATTATTATTATTATTATTATTATTATTATTATTATCATTATTATTATCATTATTACTATTATTATTACTATTACTATTACTATTATTATTATTATTATTATTATTATTATTATTATTATTATTATTATTATTATTATTATTATTATTATTATTATTATTATTATTATTATTATTATTATTATTTAGTGGAAATATCTATATTCTACTTTAATTATAGTGGCCTGCAATCATGAGATTTGCTTGACTGTTTGATGTCAACAGTCACTACGATATCAAAAAGCTCTAATTCGTTTATTTCTGGAATTAAAAGTAGGGCCTACTTTGTAGAATTGCGTTCCAAAAATGGTGAAATTTTGACTTAGGCTAATTTTGTTCATAGTATAGCGACTTGTGAACAAAATTAAAATTAATCTACGTCACGATGTACTAATTTTTTCCGATTTAGGCTAGTTCTGTTCCATAGTGGGGGAGAGCGGGGTAATACCACGCAGTGGGTAATGACACGCACCTGTCTTCAGCGATGCCTATAATTGTTAGAAGTGTGTAAAGTGCTGCAATCTGTAGGCCCTTAGGTCTATTGGTGGCTAGTGTATGAGAAATTGCCAATAGGAACAAGTGTGTTGTTATAAAGAATTTTTTCGAAAACCTTCAATTTTGGTTGAATTGATCTGGAAAGTTTGCTTCAAGATATTTATTGAATCAGTTTAGATTTAGCCTTTTCTTTATACATATCTCGAAAGTATAATAGTTTTTAAATAGTACTTATATTAAAAAATGTTTGTTTGATGCTTGTGTGACGAGTATGATGATTTTTTCCACAATGGCGACATGCGGAATTACCCCCAACTGCGTGTCATTTACTCACCGTGCGTATATACCCGAAAGTACTATCTTTTCGATTTTACATATTTCTACTGAGGTACTTTGTTTCATTTCCAACTCTTACTAAATCTTAATGTCGAGTACCTTCATTTTGAGTTTGTTTTTTTGAAAAAACCTAACTTCTCCATGGATTTTGTGCGTAATGCTACACATCTTTTTATTAAAAATAAATTTATTTAAAAAATGTTAATGCCCTCTTTTAAAATTAAATTCAACTTATATTGTTACAGACCTAGCTTACACCATTTTATTTAATAAATTTTAAATTTCACTTTTATGTGTGTTGTGAAACACATTGTTGGCACTACAGTAAATTAAAAACTGTAATAAGAAGTGAAACTACTATTGAGATATAAATTATAATAAAAACATTGTTTAACATAGGCTTAGTTAAGACTGTTCTTTACGGCAGCAGCTAACTGGCACAGTACATTATGTTTCCGTACAATTTGATGAAACAAACCAGAGTAACCCCTAAAGCAGCATGGACTGATAAGCAACTTCAGATGGCCATAAAAGCAATCAAAGACGGAGCTAAAATAAAAGAAACAGCAAGACCTTTTGGTATTCACGAAGTGACGCTTCGCACGAGAATGAAATGTGGTCTTATAACCGGTGGTCCTAGAATGGGGTGAAAAGCTGTATTTTCTGTAGAACAAGAGAAAGAAATAGCTCATCATCTTATTCTGCTATCGAATTTGTTTTACGGCATTACTCCAATTCAACTTCGACGAATTGCATATGAATATGCTAAAAAAAAAACAAACTTAAGAATACTTTTAATGCAGGTACAAAAATGGCAGGTAGAGATTGGGCTGATGGATTTTTGAAGAGGAATCCACAGTTGAGTGTTCGCCAGCCGGAAGCTACTTACTTCTCTTAGTAGAATCCAGAGCTATAACTAATGGAATTGAATTAGTGACTCCAGAAGAAACACTAGCAGAATCATTACAAGCAAGCCATGTAAAACAGTAAGAAATAGAAAACGTTCCTATCACTGCAATATCCCCAATTCCTATTAACAAAATAACGGCCCTGAAAGTCAAAGAAAAGGAAAAACTTGAGAAAAAGAAAAAATCAGATCTTGAGTGCAACACCCAGAAAAGAAGCTCTTGAAGAAAGAGATAAGAGAAAACAGAAAAGGCTTAGGTCTACTAGAGAAGAAGGGGAAAAGCTCGAATGAAAAAAAATAGATAGCACTCATAGGAAGAAAAAGGTTGCTAGAAAAAGTCTCTTTTTAAATGAAACAAGCAGTGAATCAGGCGATAAATTTATGGAAACATGTGAAACCGATGACGACTAACCACAGTGGATGATTTAGCTAAAATTTTACCGGTAAAAAATAAATCAGACAATGCATGCATCTTGTGCCAAGAATTTGGGAAAAAAATGAACTGTGGTTCAGATGTGTTTTATGTGGTGGGTGGGTCCACTCAGAATGTAGTGGTTTAGACTCTGCAGTAGATTATAAGTGTGACATTGCATTAATGATAATGATAAAAAAACTGTAAAGAATAACTAAAAATGTAATTTGTTTAAAAATAGGTATACTTAAAAACAATTTATACATCATTGGTGTCGTTGTTTAATTACGGCATGTTCATGCGTGCCATTACCCGAAACCTAAGGGTAATGACACGCAGCGCAATTTTTTTTTAATTGAATAATTTGGTGAAAATGTATACTGTATATAGTAATTTTCTAGTTCCAATGTAAAGAAAAATGCATGTTTTATACGTTAAAATGAAAATAAATCCCAAAATTGAATTTTAGAACGATTTATAAACGAAAATGTTAAAGTGCGTGTCATTACCCCCCTTTCCCTATAACGACTTGTGAACAAAATCTAATTAAACTACGTCACTATGTACTGATTTTTCGGACTTAGGCTATATTTAGGTTCTGCTCTAGGCCCTGTAGTATAAGGATTTATGATCAAAATTTGAACAAATTCTTATTAATCTATGTCACGATGTTATTATTATTTTTTTATATTTCCAAAGCTGATTTTTTGGAAAAATAATAAATCGTTCGTTTTGTTTGTTTGTTCAAATGTTTCGTATAAAGCACTGATAAATATTAAAACTTAATGCGAAAATATTTTTGGACCTCTTCACGACCATTGCAACCCATCCCATTCGTTTCTC
>CM040190.1:48060118-48150118 GCA_022606455.1 Callitettix versicolor | reverse complement strand
CAGTGAACAGTAGCAGTGATTTAATTACAGTTTACTAAAAAGACAACGTGCTGCCATGTGCTAACTGCTCACTGCTCAGTAGGCCTACTGTTTATTACGCTAGTAGATTTCTTATGAAAAATACATATTATTACAAAATTATTATTGTTATTATTATTATTGCAAATAAGTTAATTAAATATTAATCTAATCAAAGTAATAGAAAAAAATTTATATGTTTTCACAATAACATAAATTTGTGAAGAAAAAATAAATACAAAAATTTAACGCATATAAATCTTTAAATCTATAAAATAAAAAATATAAATAATAATTTTTTTAATCATTAGACAAGCACCTGAAACTGTTACCAATTAATAATAGTAGAAATACGCTTTGCATCTATTTGATTAAAAGAAAATATAACAACTAGGCCTTCATTATTAGTTACAGTAAAATAAATAGTATGTTATTAATTAATAAATATCAATAATAGGCTAACTTTTATTTCACGTAATTTTCAGTTTTCTCTTATTACCACCTTGCGCGCTTAAATTTCCTTGTAAAACAAAGAGCAGACAACACTGAGCAGTGAGCAGGTTAGAGAGCAGAACAGTAAAGCAAGAATAATGTTCTCAGTAGCAGTGACTGCATTCACAGTCTCACCTCTAGTTTGGCATTTATTTCTGAAGCCCTTTTCATCAAAAACGTCTCTAACGGCTTGCTGTAATGTAACCTTATAGTCCACAAGTATCCAAGAAAAGCAAATTTGGCCGTTGTTTTTGTTCGTTGACTAGTTTCGAGGGGCGGAGTTGTCGAGGTGGGTCAGTCTGATGTGTCTCTGAACTTGCGTACTCCAAGATCTTAGGTTTGAGAATGTAGTTACTGCAGCAAGCTTTACACTTCCCTCGACCTCATTAGTGTGGGTTAAGACCTTCTTGTAAAAGAGATGTTTAAGTATCGACGGTATTTGTTTAATTTTGAATAATTAATTTAAAAATCCTTTCCGGTTGGGCCAATGTTTAATTTTCAAAAGATTTTATTAGTTAACCGGAGTATTATAAAAGAAAATATTTGTTAACTTGTTCGTTCGTTCGTTTTTTTCTTTTGTTCGTCCTTTCGTTCCTCCGTATGTCCTCCGTTTGTCCCTTCGTTCGTTCGTTAGTTTTTATGTTTGTCCTTTCGTCCGCCGTCCGTCCTCCGTTTGTCCTTCCTTTTTTTATTTTGTTTGTTCTATCGATCATTTGTTTGTTCATCCGTTCTTTCATTCGTTCGTTTATTCATTCTTCCACTAATCCATCCATCCATCCATCCATTCAACCATTCATCTTTTCATCCATTAATCCATTAATTCATCAATCTATTCATCCATTCATTAATTCATTCATGGCCGATAAGCATCTGAATGGTTTTATTGTTTTCCTTGTTTTATATGTTTTTCTTGGTTAATAAATTTTAACGTACGAAAAACGCAAAACCATTCGAGTGCATATTGTTTCAAAATGAAATTTCGATCGTAATTTTAAGACAAATTGTAGAGGAGAATTTTGTTTGCAATATTATTTTTTTACAAATGCTTTTAGGCAATCATATAATAATATTCCAATGTGTTGATACACAATTGTTCGGGAAAAACACAATTATCACTGAAGCACAGAAGCCCATTGGGGTTTTCTCTTCAGATGACACACTACTTCACTGCCATCTGCCGTTCTTCTTGCGAAGTTTTATTAGTTCTGTGCATATATTTCAAAAACAGTAGGGCCTACTCTTTATTGCTTCTTTGATAGTCTCCTTCTTTGTGTTCCTGTGTAGATCTTCATTTTTTATTTACCGTGGAGCATTCACAACGCTAAAAAATACTTTATTTCGAAACGTTCGAATAATATTCAGGTTTATATTTTAAGACGTATCATATTTTAGGGCTGATTGTGATGGATTTTGCGGGACGCGTGAAGCGAGGAACACGTTTATATTGACAAATAACTGTATATTTTGCTCATCGTAAGTCTCATATTAAATTAATTATATTTAAAAATATATGTTTCCGCCGGGATTGAACCGGTGACCTAGCGCGTATGAGGCACACACGATAACCAATACACTACGGAAACAACGAAGAAATTTGACCGATTTAAAAATATGAAATGAATCGTTAATTTCATTTTGGTAGTTATATTAAAAGGTCAGTTGTTTTATATTAATTCTTAGAGATCAGCTGATTTCACTGAACAGCTGATAGGCTAAATAAAATTTCAGGTTATGTTGTTAATAACTAGCTATGGTGTTACTTGTATTTTTTCGAACAAATTATCATAATTAAAATTAAAAGAGGAAGATAAATATGATACATGAATTTATTTCAATAACAGACATTTTTTTTGTTCAGCCCCACAACTGGATACCATATATATAAACAGGAGTTTAGAATTTGCCAGTATATAAGCTATTTGTTGTGTACTGGCAGTTCAGAACTAGTTTCAGTACAAATTCTTGAATCTAACGTTTACCTCTCCTTTTTTTTGACATGAATTTTCCATTTAAATTTTGCGTCACGATTCATACGTAAGGATTTGGCTGCACCAGCGTAATGAATTATCCGAGAATCAGTTTCTACAATTATTTGAGATAATTGATGGTATTATTGCAGCAGTTTTGTTGACGTGATAGAAGCGAATTTCCAAATGTACTTTTCTTTATTTTTGACATACCTATTTCACTAACAAAATCAGTATTAAAATCTGCACTAGCATTTTGAACTTTTAAAATTACACTGAAAACACTAAAACGCAACCTGACCGCGTCAAATTAGGTTTTTTACTTTCAACGGTTTTTGAAAATGCTAGTTTATGTAGCTTTTAACGCTGATTACGATGGTGAAATCGGTTTTAAAAAATGCGGTAAAGAAGTTACGGATTTTAAAGATGTAAAATTACCAACATTTTGAAACTGTTAGACGAATTTTGCTGGTTAACAAACTTGTAAAAGCTATTACTATAACGTTGATCCAAGTTTGGATGAAATCGAAACGATATCCAGAGTTCGCATACTTAAGCTAAGATCCTCTTTAGCCAAGCAGCCTTCGACGTATGATCTTCCACCTTGGTTTCAGGATGAAGGGATGTAACTCAATAGTAGATAAAGAAAGGTTAAATCCATCCAAGGCACCACAGGATTGCTAAACTCGTAATCAAAATGTGTGAACCCCTGAGAGGTGACCATATATAAAGTATTACCACTGTATTAAGCTATTACCTGCGTGTTCAAGCTTTATAACAATTCTAGAAGTAGGCTGTTTAAATACCATATCTTACTGTAACGACTGAATTCCAGTTAAGATAGTATTATTATAAAAAAATTGCGTGTCATACGTCTAATATAACCACGCCCTAGGTCACGTGATCCGACCTGACCTGGTCACCGCCCTACGCCTTACTGGACAAATGTTAAACCACTCAACTTATTGCCTTGTTAACCTAAATACTGTTAGAATGTGTATTCTTATTTCGTGTTACTGCTTCATAATTTTAAAAGAATGAGCATCATCTCAACTTTAAAATGTGGAAAGGCACTTTTTGACATTTCACCTCACCCCTCTTGATGACCTTTCGGTTTATCTCCGATCTATACCGAAACCATTATCTGTAGGTCCCGTTATAATTCAGTCAATAAATTTAAACAGTGTTGGTCAGTTTGGACAAAACTGCGTAACAAATACACTGAATGCAAAACGATCGAGTTGGAACAGAGACCTCGCTTCGATCGGTCAATAAACCCAGGTTAAGACTCACCAATACCGGTGAATCTTCTGAATAATTCAGCTTAATGCGTTTTTACAAAAGTTATAATATTGTTAGTATCGTTGGCTTTTCCATTAGTATTATGTCTTACAAAGTCTAACTGGTACAAAATAAAATAATAAAAAATATATATTAAGCTAAGTTCAAACGAACCTGGAATTCTTCCATCGTAAGAACGATTCAGTTTTGTGTATTGGTTATTGTATGCTACTTGAAAAAAGTTAAAGCTAATGGTGATAGATGGTTATATTAGACTAGAGGTAAAGAACTTTTAAACCCAAGTTACTGTGATCTAAAGATCTATTGTGCAACTAAACCTTTTGGTTAGTAGTTCACCAGAATTATACCCTTAGTGAGTTCCAGCAGTCCACGAACTAACTATTCTGCTCGGACGTCCTCCTCCTGGCAAGAACCTCAAAGTTATAGAGGTGGTTTCCTCTTATTTCCTGCATAACTTACATACGGTTTCTCCGCGGTGCATTTCTATCGTGTTCATGTGTCACAATACTCTATAGTATAGGTCAGCAGCATAGAAAACCAGTGAAACATAAGAGAAAAATGTGCGCGTGAGAGGTTGAATCCCCATTCTCTTACCACAGCTTCCTTCTTTCCCTTCACTATCGCTTAGTAGTAACAGTGTGTACATTCAGATTGGTCGATTTTGTGTCATTGGAATGTTGGAGGGAGGTGGAGGGGAGTTCTTCTACATGCGCAAGAAATTCTCGCATAGGCCGTTTACTAAGTAGTTGGACTATAAATTTCACGGTGTCCTTAAACTAGAATCTCCATTTAGTGGAAACTCGCCCAGAGGCTTCACAATCCAGACCATCACCTTCGTCATCTGTCAACACCACCTCCCTAATAGAAGATAAGAACAAGCCGCATCGTTCGGGAGAAACATATTGTAAACATGTTTTTAAAAAATAAGGAACTTTAAACATAATTTGTATTATTTTATCTTTCGAACAATACATTTTAAAAAGACAATAGCAACCGTAAATAATTTCTTCGAAAATCCGTTTTTTTTTTTTTTTTTTAATTTTTTCGTATTGAAATGTTGGTTTTAACATAGACATGATCGTTAGTTTTTGGAATTCGTTCCCATCCCTCCAGGGACGCAGATGTGGGCCACGATTAATTATTTATTTAAAAGAACAAAGCAATGAAGGACATAAAATAAACACAAGTTCAGTAGGTTGCACCACAAACACCAGGAAATTACAGCCGCGACGGGTGTTTTTACCTAATTTCCTTTGTGTATAAATGCAGAAGCATAGTATCGTATCACAAAGCGCCGCTGTTTAACTATGCAGGGAAGCATAAATAAAACTTTTTAAAATATTTACAGTTTTATTCTCTCTGTAATTTAATTTTTCCGCAGCTGCCACAGTGACGCTCATAATGAAATTCAACCAGACCTGGTGATTTATATTACCTTCTGTGAAACTTACAACCCCATTTGCCCAACAATAGAAAATTTTCCGCATTCGTTTTTAGGTTAAGTAGAATAATCACGTAAAAAAAACAGATAACGAGATGGAAGCTAATTTTCCAAAAAAAGTAATATCACATTACTTAAACACACATTTCGGATTCTAGAAAGCTATTATGTTTAAAAAACCTTTGGTGACAAGAAGTAATAAGTTAGGAGGTGTGGTCAGAGTGGTGAGGGAAATGGAATCTGTTTGAAAACCGAATCAAGACAGAGTCGAAGTTACGCGGAGAGGAGCCCAGCTCCGTTAAACTTTCTTCAGTGGCCGCAATTAATTAAAAACAATTGGTTCGGTTTTGAATGCGTTGTCCGCTTCACTCAGCGCTCCTCTCTGCATCTGGTGGCCACTTAGTTGTTATGGTACCATCTCTACACCGATAAAGTCTTGATTATTTTTTTATTAATGTTTATAAATAAAAACAAAGTTTTAATCCACCATCATTACTCATGGCCGGTTTCAACCTTTACAGGCCATTTACAATACGTTTCTTAGTATGTAATCAAAATTTCAGCATGAATCGATTTTGAGAAATGAGGCCGCGTTCCGGTTTACTGTCAGATAGTTTCCGAATTGACGTCGGGGATATAGGCTAATTTCAAATGAGTTATATAAGCAAGCAATATTGCATGCACTTTAACTATTTAAATGTTTCACCATAGAAACCAATATTTAAGTTTAATTTAGTATATTTCTCCTTAGCAACTAATATTGAAGTAAAATTATTTTAATTTCTGGTTATAGAAAACAAAACTTATTACAAATTATTGTAGTTTCTCAAATTACATCCTCTTTACATCTTAACTTTTCCAAGTTATTGCGCGCGCGCATGCATACGCGTCTCTCTCTCTCTCTCTCTCTCTCTCTCTCTCTCTCTCTGTGCGTGTGCGTGCGCGCACGCGCGTGTGTGTCTTTGTGTGTTTAAGAATGCTCACGCTTGCATTTGTGACCCGATTTGATTTAAACTTACCACACAAATCGATTATGGTAATAGCTTGGACAGTTTGTTAATCAGCAAAATTCGATCAATAGTTTTACGAGACGAGACCAATTCTAATTAAAAAAAACAAACAGATCTTTTATATCTTTAATTAAAAAAAAATATGTATCCTATCATCGTAAAACTGTATTGTTATTAGATAAAAATGTCTCGTCGTTCATAATATGTACATCACTTACATCCCCAAACATTATTCAGTCTTTATTCTCCAGTTAAATATTTCCTTTGGCCACTCAGACGTCATGTACACAATCGTGTGGAATTCTTTGATATTCCTAATAATTATACTTAACCGTAACACAAAGGTAACGGTTACTGCCCATTGCAGCTGCAGACGTTTGTGAAACTAACAGAAATGTTTTGTTTCCTGTTACAATTACACAAGCCCATTAAAGGGGAAAAGTTCAAGCTGGGGGGGGGGTATTTATCTGTTTCGATGTGTATTCAAAGTAAATATAAACAAAACAATATCGTCCTATCGTATATTATGTTTTTTTTGGTTTTTTAGGAACTTTGAGAAAACCGAGTGCCTTTATAACTTCGATATCGTGTCTTTCCACCGGTATCGCACTTGATAATCGTAATTGATTCATCACGATTAATAGTAATTATTCGATTTATCGATTTATAAGATTAATCGTAATTATAGTGACGGATCGATATAAAATTTTGCGATATTTTTAGCGTCACGAACTCAGGTAAAATATAAGGATTGACGTTAACAAATATTTAAGAATAGTGTAAGGGTAAACATTTAAAAACAAAAATATCTATTATTTTTATTGATCTAGTGTGGGTATTCGAACTAAAAGTAGTAATGATTTCGAGTGTATAATGTTTCTGAGTTAACGAGTTTATTAGAGTCACCAAACGTTTCTAAGAATTTAAGTTTTCATGTTTTCTCTTCTAACTTTGACAAGATCTCTTCACTGGGTTCGAGGCATAAGGGGGTTGAGGGTAACGAGAAGGCAGACCGACTGGCTGGACTGGGATCTGCTTCTGAGTTTATCGGACCTGAACCAGCTTTTAGGATATTTATATCGTTGCCCGGGTCTGTTGGATTAACAAGCAATACTAAGCAAGATGGACCTTCATGAACATTCACACAGTAAACACCTCATGGATGACTTAAAAAGGTCGGCAGACTTCTTCTCCAGCGCACAACTTAGAAAAATCTTGGGACTCATTAATGAGCACTGTGGTCTGTGGTGGATAGGTGTACCACAGAGAAACCGTGTGCAGGTTGTACAAGAAAGAGGACGAAACTGCAGAACACATAATTTATCAATGTGTGGCTCTTTCTAGCAGGTGGTTAAGGGTTTTTTGTTTTCAGGACCCTAGGCAGGATGAGCTAGTCAGTGAATTGTTGAACTTACTAAGGACCCAATCTGCTTAATTACTACTTAAGAGGTTTATTTGCACAGTAGGTCCGTCGATCGCAGTGCCCCTGATTTTATAATTCCTTCCTCTAGTATATAATCTAATCTATTCCAGGACAGATGAATCTCAAAAAATGCATAAACCTACTTTGGATTAACAACAAAAACAAATTTTTGGGATTTTTCGACAATTTTTATTTTTGTGGACATCAAAGAAGTGTTTTGAAAAAAACCACAAACTTTACAAACGTAACACGTGTTACCAAATTTCATTCGATTTTATTCAAACTTTCACAACTAAAACCAGTTCTAACAATTCAAAATGGTGTCCCATTATAAAACTCATATTTTCTTAAAAAAACTGATTTAATATTAGTAATTAGGGTTAAAATTTGGATAAATTTTTCATTTTAAATTTCGATTGAAAATTTAAGTAGATTTTATACGAAAATTTAACAATTTTACTTCAAAATATTTATATTTGTAATAACTGTACTTTTTTACAGGTTTTAATTCGTGACTTTCAGAATATTAGAATCCAGATCTAAACATTAAGTAAACAGCTGATTCTTTGTAATACAAAAACATATTTTTTAAATCTATTATTATTTGATTCTTTATTCTCTCAGTTGGTTATACGAAGTTGGTTATTTTATGTATAATGTTCGGAAATAACAAAAAAATTCGAATTTTGACGATGTCAGTAAGGCTATATATCTGCGCTCACCGAATTATTTGACCAATTAAAATGAAATTTGAAATATAAATTTAACTTGGCCTTCTCTTGGGACCATATCTTACTTAAAAAAATATATAATTTCTTTAGTTATTTTTTCAAGATTTCTTAAAAACACCATCAGTCAGTAGTGAGATACTGACCTGCAGTACTAAACGTGGCAACATCGCATTCCCTCCACACTTGCGGCTCAGCCCTATTCCATCATTAATCAGGGTTGCACAGGTGCGGCGGAATTTCCCCACAGTAGGGAATTGTATGCATTTTAGTACAGTGGGAAATAAAGGGGAAATCGTTTAAGTGGTGAATTACTGGTGATTTTTTTTTAATGGAAATAGGTGATGCATTAGTTTACAAAATTATTTTAGGCATATGCTCAGTGAAATAACGTTGAGTAAAACAAAAATTAGTAACCGATTGGGAAATAATGGCCGAAATATTGGTTTCAAAAAATATATTAAACAAAGAAAACATAATTTTAAAATATGTGTTCACCAAATACAACAATAAAATGTGTACCTAATTAAAATTTCGGTAATTGTTAATGTCCAAACTATTCTGACTATTTTATATATTTTATCATACAGTATAATGAATATGTGCAGTATTCTTGTGTGTGTGTGTGTGTGTGTGTGTGTGTGTGTGTGTGTGTGTGTGTGTGTGTGTGTGTGTGTGTGTGTGTGTGTGTGTGTGTGTGTGTTTAATATTCTTATTCAGGCTAAGAAGAAAGTAATTACAATTAACTTATTTAAAATTTTACACTCAGTCTAAGGCCTGGTAGACACCAAATGCGGAGCAAATTTTGTGCTGATCAGAGTGGACTACTCATTAAAAATCTAACCTATTGTTTTTAATGTAAATGTGGCCACTGAAAGAGTAAAGAGCTGAGCGGAGTGAAGCTGCATCGTTGCACTCCGCTCCACGTAGTTGGACTTTGACTAGTTCGGTTTTGAAGCTGACTCCACTTCCCCCATCATTCAGATTACGTCTACAAACTTATTATGTCTCGTTACCTTGGTTACATTTGCCTAGGTTAGGGGTTTTAGACACGGTAGTTTCCTAGAATCAGTTTCAGAAGGCCGGTTGCCGTTCTTCATTCCACTCGGCTGAGGTTAGCGCAGCTCCTCTCAGCATTTGGTGGCCACTCTTCCTAGTTGTGTAAATATGATTATTATATAATTCAAGTATAGGTAAACATAACACACATTATGTTTTTATAACAGTAGTTAAGAGTGGGGAAATTTTGTAGTGCTAGTTGAGGAAAGAATATTTTTTTTAGATGGCAACACTGTCGTTATTTGCAGTATTCCAATAACGGCTGCACACGTAGAGCGATTGCGATGAACTTGAAACGGGTAAAGTTTCTCTATTGTATGTATTCCTTTAATACGATGCAAACATCCCCTTAGTGTATACGATTTAATACGCATCACATTTCTTCAAAGACGCTAAACAACCTTCTTCTTTTCAAGGAGCGAGTGAATTGAGCAAGTTTGGATTTGTGCAGTAAAGACTGAGCAACTTTGTATTTAGTTATCTTACTATATAAACTTATGCATCACGCTAAACGAAAACTTTTGATAAACTGTGTTTCTGTGTCTCGTCTGAGCGTTACACGTGCAATATATGGCAGAACAAGGTTTCAATCGTTTCGTTACTGTGGTGACAGCGTTCTGCATTCAAATTTCGCTAAGTTCCAACAAATTATTTCTTACGGGATGAAAGCAAATTTCTTAAAATAATGTTGTGATTTATTTAAAAGTACATTTAATTTCTTAATTTTAACGGAAGTAGAGATTGAGACACGAGACAAAATTTGACATTGAAATAAGCTGATTGCTTACCTCATTTGTCCTTGAAATCAAATGAAGGTCAAATGTTTTCGCAAGTGTCGCACCCTCTACTAACGGATTTTTAAAATTAAAAATGTTCATTAATACAGTTTTTAATGCCGAGTAAGATGGTAGAATTTAAAAAAACTAAAAAAGTTATAATTAAAATTTGAAATAATCGCCATTTTGAAAATGTTTGCTAACGACGAACTAGTTCAAACTATCGGTAAAATCGTTATTTGTATCAAGTTTTGATCAAATCGGAACATAAATATTAACAACACCTTGAAAAGTGATCTGGAAATCAGGATCAGTGCTCATGAGTCTGATTCTTACCATGACGGCTTATTTTATCTAATGGCTTATTATCTAATGCAATTCTATTGTAAATTGTTGAAAAATATTACAAAAATTTCTAAAACCTTCTATTAAACTATTCATTTTTTATAATTATTATTATGATTAAAGTTAATTTTCCAAATATGAAAGGTGAAATATTTATGCAAAGAACAAACAAAAGAAACCGTAAAGCGGTCAGGGTTTATTTTTTCTACTTTCTACAGAAACATAAACATGTATTTTGTTTCAAATTCTCTACACTGTCTTTAGTTGTGTATTTTCTACTGACTAAAATTCAATGTACCGATTTTGAAATGTCAGAGGAATTTTTTTAGTTTTTTGAAAGCTTTTCCGGGAAATTACACTTGGGGAAATTAGGTCTATATTTGAACAAAATTTAATAAAAACCATTGGATACGATTTCGAGAAAATACGACGAACAATTTTAACGTATTTTTTTAGCGAAACAAGTTTTTAAAGCAAACATTTTCGCCTAATCTTTGGTGCTGTGGAAATTGGGCCAGTCAGATTAATGGACGCCTTCTTCGTATTCCCTCTAGTCGAAATTTTAAAAAGTCTTTCGTGACGTTTTTCTAAATACAAATTTTATTTCAAGTTAATGTAATTAAAATTTTTAAGGTAAAGCTGGTTATTTTTTAAAATTAGTTTTTACCAGAAAAATTCTTAATTGTTTTATTTCGACATGAAATTTGGCCGTACTTACGGGACACTCTGTATGTTCACTAGACACAGATACGTCCGTACTGGAACACAAGTTTCGCCTGAACTGAATGAACTTTTGTTATATAAACTTGTTCGATATAAGGTGGAAAGATATCGAAGTTGTACAATAGAACAGAAGCCAAGCGTGAACATCGATTCTTGAAAGAATGTGCAATATTGCCACCTTAACAAAACAAACTCTTGTATGCCGGCCATTGTGTAATATAAAACGTAACATGTAGATTTTTGAGCAATTTTATATGTAAATTCAGGTCGTAGATATTCAGGTTCCGGCTAGCACTTGTAATATGTAGTAATCCTATTTTAGGGGTGGTTTTGCCAGGATTAAATTCATCCTCTTGGTACATGATCTGTATACATGGATCGGGAAAACGTTTCCTCTATACAGGGATGAAGTGAATATAGCCTGCAGTATTTGAAATAACACAGGACAAAATATAACAACAAATGAGTGTTATTTGAAATTCAAAGTTATTGAAGCGAATTTTCAAAAATATTTTTTCTCTTACTTTTTTTTAAATATGATCTCACTATCGTTATCAAACATGAATTTGTGTAAAAAACGTGTCTAAACTAATGGTTAAACTTGTGTGACAACTTTTGATTCCAATAGCATTTTCCAATTGGAACTCGTTAACAAAGTTGACAAAATACTTCAAACGAAGCAGAGCGCTTGGTTCATTTTTTCGTATAGGATATTCATGTTTAGAAGAAATATAATAAATCATTTTTTAGAAAACAAACAAAAGTAATTCCCAGATCAATTCGTTGCTTTCACACCTTCAAATTACTAAAATTTGTTATAAATACAAACATTGTTTTGACATTTATAGCTGTTGATAAGATACGACAATTTATTATTGTTTAAAGTTAATGAGTTGTACAATTATAGCTGAGTTGTTTAGAAAATGGCCTGCTAAGAACATCAGTGGGACAGAGAAAAAAATGTACGATTGAGAGTTCGAGTTCCTTTTGCTCTTACCACAGCTACCTTTCCTTCACTATCGCTGAGTGGTAACTGTCTGTAGACTGAGACTGGCAGAGGTCTGTGTCACTGGACAATTGGAGGGACCTGGAGGGAAATTCTCTTACACGCGCGAGAAATTCTCGCCATGCCGTTTACTAAGTGGCTAGACTATGAAACGATGCAAATAAAACAACACCAATTACGTGAAACTCCATTGCGCGTGCGCGTGTATGTTTTATTACTCCAGTGTTCGCAATATTGTTTTTGTAAATTTAATCTCTTTGATTTATCATTTATTTGTGTCTATCACAAAATATTTAAGGTTAGACCCTAAATTAAAAATAACATATATAAACTACAGTAATTAAATAGCTAATTGCAAAAATAAAATAAAAAAAGGTAAGTAAAATACCAATGTGACACGCAAACAGCGCGGTGCACCAAGTAAAACTATAAGCACAAACATGAATAGTTTACCTGCACTTTTATGCTAGCTAGCTGCACACAAAGCGAAGGCTTGCTGTGTTAAAATTATAATATCCCCCTACTAAGTCGCTGTCGCTGTATGCCGTCATTTAATAGTGAGGGAAGTCTTCGTTGCTGTCTGCGAAGACATGTAAAGCAGGTTGGGGTAAAATAAGAGTTGTAATGCTACAGCGGATAGGCTACATTTAAAATAACGCCATAATGTTTATTTTTTATATTCGGGATAGTTACGAATACGTGTAACTTTATATGGTTGGGCTTTAGCAAAGTACGTTCATTTTTTTGTCATCAATACTTGGGCTTTGCAGATACAATCGCCTATTGTAAAATTAATATAAATAAATCTAATTTAAAAATGTTTCCTAGTATTTTTGTTTTGTTTTTGTATTTAACGTCCGATTATTGTAACACTTGGGCTAATACAGACGATGGGTTATAGCGTATGAAAATGCCAAGCCCTGGCCGGGAATCGAACCCGGGTCCTCGGGGTGAAAGCCTAGTACGCTATCAACTAGGCCACCGAGGCGGCTATGTTTCCTAGTAACATTTAACGGTTGGTTAACTACTTAAGTAAGCCCTTTTAACTAATTTTGATTATGTGTGCTATTAAATGCAAACTGGGGACTCGGTGTTAGATGTTGGTCAGTAATTCTGCCTCTCTGAACTGCCCACATTACGATTTTTAGTTCTAGCCGCAGTTACTCCCGTTGCTTTTCCCAACTGGCATGAAGTATAAACGTTAAAAAAAAGTAAAAGCAAACTACGAATTAATTTAACTTGTTCAGAAGTTATTAACAAAAATAATCCAATCGCATAATTTTGTAAAACATAACATGAAATTATGTGTACAAATATATCAAAAAAGTGCATGAGGTGGATTATTTGATGTGAAGTGGAGTGGTATTTATTGAATAACTCTCAACATCCTCTAGTCTCTAGGATTTAGGGCCATTATTGTGCAAACCCGATTGTTTCAATATTCAACTGCGCTTGCCCTACATCTAGTACATTACCTACCGCTTGCTTTTGTCTTTATTTTTCGATTACAATTAGTAATATTTTAAAATATTAGGATTGCGTTTTTTAAATTACAAAATGTAAAATTACGGCATCATTGTTTTTGTTTAATAATTTCACAAAAGTATTTTAAAATAGAAACATTCATTAGATTTGAAGTGAGAAATGTGTTTCAGTTTGTCAAAAGTTTAAAATTAAAATAGCCGACAAAAGCAGTTGCCTCGCTGAAACTATCGGGTTCTCAAAAATAACATTTCGTAATAACGTTTTTGCTAAGCAGTCGGAGAGTGACAGCTTTACTAACCCAAAACTGTGAACAAAGGACAAGTTTTTTATTTTTATTTACTTCTTGAGTGACTAAATAAAATTTTAACTTTAATAACACGACTTGTTTGTACAAGCTTAATGTAAGATGAATCATATTATACAGTATTTGTTGACAAAAAATATTTTTTAAGAATTTTACTTACGTAATTTGGAAAAATTTGTCATTTTTGAATAATTTTCAATTCAAGACAAATAAAACATTATTTGCACAAATAACTATTATTTTTATACATTTTTAAGGGGAAATGATTTCAGCATCGTAAATTAGCGTTTATACTAACTATTACTTGTTAGTTTAATTTTTTTAAATTTACATGGACCGCCATTTTTAAACTGACTAACGGATTCTGCTGTGTAATCAACTTGTTCATTTTACTGTATTACCGAAATCGATTCTTGTACTAAAATAGGACCAAAAATTGCGAACAATTTATTTAATGTTTTGAGATATTTATAACACACACACACACACACACACACACACACACACACACACACACACACACACACACACACACACACACACACACACACACACACACACACACACACACACACACACACACACACACACATACACACTCTCTCTCTCTCTCACACACACACACACTCTATCTCTCTCTCTCTCTCTCTCTCTCACACACACACACACTCTCTCTCTCTCTCTCTCTCTCTCTCTCTCTCTCTCACACACACACACACACACACAAACACACAAAAAAAACACAACACATACAAACACAAACACACACAAACAACACACACACAAATTAAATCACACCCAGAGAGACACGATCAGAGCTCATTCAAGGTTGTAGGTCTGAGCTTCCTACGATAGCCGCTAAAAAAGATAATTTTCCAATGGGAATTCTCTAAAAGTGAATATAAATTCACGGTAGCTTCTGTGACAAACTTAATTGACCAACAAAACGATAAAGCTTTCAAAACAATACGACTGTCAGAATGTCAACGCGGGGCTTGTCAATTCCAGTGACGTCAGAACAGATGGTTGACAGTTTGACGGTTAGTGTATTGTTTTATTTACGAAACCTTTAATTCTTCAAATCATTATTTTTTTTTATCTAAAAAATCTAGTTATCGGAACGTATCATCAGTTACAGAATAATAAACCTGGCACATATTTTAAATTGGTTAAAAATTTAATGATGTGTGTGTGTGTGTGTGTGTTTGTGTGCGCGCGCGCACTCAGATTCGCAATTTCAGTCAACTTTGATTCAAACTTGGGGCAGTAATGAATTTTGGTTGTAGTTTGGACAGGTTCATTAAACAGCGAAATTAGTTTAACAGTTTCAAAATGGCGGCAATTGAAAATATTTGAAAATTCATTACTTTCGTCTTAAATGTTTTGAGAACCTGATTGCACCATCGTAATCAACGTTAAAAAATGCTTAAATTTGCGTTTTGAAATTAATAACATTCTTTTTCACACCGGTCAGGGTTCATTTTCTAATTTAAATACAATTTAAAGGTCAATTTATGCAAGCTTTAATGCTGATTATGATGGTGAAATTAGAACTTGAAGAAGGAATAAGATAAAGATAATATTTTTGGAAATTCGCGTTTGTCACGTCAGCGAGATATCTGGGTGTCGCGTTGGCACACTAGTTATTGACAAAAGTTAGTTTAAGCGAAATCTCACAAACGAGTGTCGAGAAAAAAGACGATTTTTAGTTTATTCTCAGATAATTTCTGAATTGAATATGTTTTAGAAGCAATTGCGTACGGGAGAAAGTTTGCGCAGTGTTGTCGATTTACTTCCGAGCAGTGAGATTCTTTTTATTTCAGATTGATTGCACGTTCGAGTTATGAATCTTACTCGAGTTAATATTTGTACGTATCAGCTGTAGATAACGCCACTGGCAACCACAGATGAACATCGGGGTCTCAGTTGACAACAATACGATCTCAACTCACAATGCATGTCCTGTGTCCCGCTCGCGCTAACCAAACTGCCTGTCATAGAGACAGCTGTAATGTGAACGCATTGTTTGAATTTACTGTTCATAATGCGAATCTGTGACTTGGCCAATAAAGCGAACTGTGCTTGCATTGCAATGGAGGAGATAAAATATTTATAGCGTGGTATTAAATTGTGCACTGTGTACATGGTTCTTTTTTTGGGGGGGGAGTAATTTTCATTGAAAGGAAGTAAATAATGCATTGAAGGATTAATTTAATTTTGTGGGTGGGGACGGTTGGTTGGACGATTCAACAGGAGATCTCTCTGGGAGTGGGGGTGAAAATGTTTCAAATAATACCTTCAAAAACTAGCACTGTTAAGCTGTTTTGAGACTTAAAACTGGTATAAGTGTACACATTTACTGTCTTTTAGATTTAAAAAAAACGCTTAATTTCTTTATATGCCTACTTTTTAAAACGTTGACAAAACTGATTAAATTTCCATTTACTTTAACACAAAAATAAACAATTCTATAATATTTTAACAACGCAGAAGCAAACTAAAAGATAAAATATTGAGATAGATATTAAGAAAAATCTTGTAATAGTATTCCGTAAGTAGCTTTAAATTCCTAATTATAAATAATTTTGTTTTAAAAATAACGTTAGCAAAATAGCAGTGCTGGTACAGTAGTTGAGTAGTACATTAGCCTCGTACAAGTTTGTGGGATCGAATTTTTAATGTCAGTATAAATCTAAATTGCCGCCATTTTGAAACTGTTACGAAATTTACTGCTTAAAGAATTTGTTCAAGTTATTACAAAAATCGATTTTTGTGCCAAGTTTGAATCGAATCGTAGAGAAATTGCCAACGTGAGCGTGCTAACACATACACGCCCGCGCTTGCGCTCTCAATATAAATTTGAAGTACCCCTTAAAAGTGATTTAAAAATCAGGATCGTCGCTCATTTTAAGGCCCTGAGTCAGGGTTTTACCATAATGACCGCTCCAATAGCTATTAATGGGAATTTACCAATAATAATTCACCTGATGAAATTCAAAACGATTTAACAGAATATTTTAGGACGGTAGACGGAAGCGATTGCTAACACTGCTTCATAGCATTTACGTCATACGAGATGCTGCGACTATTTTATTCCATAGATTTACTGCGACTTATAAAGCGTTTAAAGAATGCCGAGATACTTGGCATTTCAAAATCCTCTATTCTGCGATCATTCCTTCTTCCGATGATTCTCGGGTACAATGCAGCCTCTAATCCTTTTCTAGGTACAATATAATATCCATTGTTATATAAAGACGTTCAACAAGTGAAAACAACATAGCCATTGAAATACAGTGAAAATAATGTACAATGGAAAAATATGTAGAAAGATTTTTGACAAATAAAGCACAAAACTTTGTCAGAGTAGTACTTCTTAAACGGCGATTAACAAAAACATCTCCTATATTTTATAATGAAAGGAAATTGCGCGCGCGCGCGTGTGTGTGTGTGTGTGTGTGTGTGTGTGTGTGTTTGTGTGCGCGCGCTCGATTGCGCGTTCGATGTACTGTAAGGGCAGAACATTTCGGATAATGACATTTTCGGATAATCGATGGAAGCCTCATTTAAATGTCAAAAGGTATGAAAAACACAAAATGTTCGTGAAAAAAATATTGAATTGAAACAATCTAGGACGCAGTGATGTACGTTAATTTATCAAAAACAAGTTACTTATAGGGTCGTTTACATTCGCGTAACAACTTAAGGTCTATGCGTGAACCAATTATTGTATTCATTTTTTTATTTCTGATATCGTTTCGGTTTGAACGGAGTTTCGGATAACTGGAGTTCGGTTAAGGAGGGTATTTTTATTAATTCAAATCTACGGCACGCAGAGATTTGATATGTTCGACGTAGAGGAACAGAAGAGAGTCGGACAAAACATTGAAGCCGGATGTTAAAATTTCTAATTAGATTTTTTTTAAATTAAAAACTTAGCTTAAAATTACACCTGTTTACTAAGGATATTCATGGTGAAAAACTTCTACATTTCATGGGCAATGCAGAAGAATATTAAATTTAGATTTTTAAAACGGATTTTGTTTAGCAAGAGTCTTGTAGAATGTATATATTCAAGTGGTTTTGTCAGGAATTAAAATTATAGTTTTAATAATTAATTTTAAAAATTGCAAAGAGAGTATAGCCAAAGAATAAACATTATCGACAAAGTTGCAGAAAAATTACGAAACTGCCGACATACTCTCTATTGTTATAAACAATAAGGTATGTAGAACAGCAGTTTTGATTAAAGCTTGAGGAAGAAGTAGGTCGCTGTCAGTCGATACGTTGGGAAGGGACTGATGCTCCAGGAAGGCATTCTAGCTAGGCGGGGCTTGGGAAGCAACTGATCAGCAGTCTTAAGGAGTAAGTAGACAGTTTTTGCGTACATTTCTGCCACTTATTTTTTTGGTTAAACAAATAGGTTCAGAAGTTTCCGGAGAGCATCTTGGAACATTATTCGGGAAACATTTTGATCGGGTAATAAAATAGTATTCATACTTTGGTTATTATCAAATGTAAAAGTAACCGAAATAATATAAGATTGTAATTTAGTTGAATGTATTAAAAGACACTTTTCAACCATCGATAGTTAATTCTTTAAAGAACCCCGGTTAGGAGAGTTTCCAAATTCCTAACAGTTTAGAAATCATTAAAATACCTGGATGTTACCATGATGGCCCGATGGAAATTCACTAATTAATGTAGTAATTTTAAAATTAAAAGAAATATAATATATTAACAACTACAAATAAATATTAGAATAGATAACACGAAAGTTCCATCAGATAGACCGAAAGTTCGATAAGGTTTCAAAATAATTATTGTTTCTCATTCTTCTGGGTGCTGGAACTGTTTTGAGAATTTGAAAAGAAGGGTAATGACACCTCGTACAACACGCCATTGTCATTCCTGTCACTCCCTTGTGACTGTATTTTTTCCTCTGAGAACCTTTCATACCATTCTTATTAAGTTTCCTGAATGCATTTTTATTTTTCGTTATCATATTTATTTCCTTGTTCTGTTTCAATTTACGTCTTTCCAATTGCGATATCGTCCTACCCAAAAACTTTCTCTCTAACCGGCGTCTTTCTTCATTTGTAATTCTTCTCATTGCTTGTTTCTTTTTAATTTTCCTTGTTCTGTTTATCACTCTTATACGTTTCGGTTTTAAATCGGGCAGTGTTTGATTTTTCAACTCTTTCGTTGACTTTGGTTCGGCGTGTTCTTCTGAACCGTTGATTTTTGATTTGCTGATCGCCATTCGTTTTGCCTGTGCCCTGGTCACTACGGAGGACATTGTTTTTGAATTTAAATATATACCAAAATAATGGATTACTCTCGATAATTGTATAATTTTTTGTTTAGTTGCTACGATACGGTAATAATGAACAAATATAATCGTGTTGATTGTTTTCCTAGAATCGATATGCCGGAGATGTGTTTGAAAAAAATCAGGTCAGTGAATTTATATTGGAAAATTAGCGATCGGAACGGCCGTCATGGTGATATCTATGAAATGAGTCTAGGAGACCATGAAATTAAAACGAATCCCGAACTATGGAACACATTTTATGGCGTTGTTAGGAATGGTATTGTAGCGTTCAAATAGACAATTTTCCGATGGTAAAATTGTTTAATCCTCTAAATCCTTTATAATTGGTTTCGATTTTGTTTGTTTAACTGGCTGTCTCGTCAAAATATTTCGAGTAGTAATTAAGCCTTTTACAGTCATCCAATCGAGCTGAAACTTGACACGTAGACTCTGTACCAATAGAAAAATATTCTGTTCTATTTAGGGCCACCAATTCATACACACACACACACACACACACACACACACACACACACACACACACACACACACACACACACACACACACACACACAGAGAGAGAGAGAGAGAGAGAGAGAGAGAGAGAGAGAGAGAGAGAGAGAGAGAGAGAGACAGAGAGAGAAAGAGCACAAAATGTCTAATAACATTAGTCCAATAAAATTTTCCCGGTTAAATTAAAGGAAAAGGTCAATAGCGTTGTCTGTATATTAAATAATTATATATTGCGAGGTGTACTGTTCTTTGAAGTACTAGTACAACAGGTTTGGTATATCTTTAGCGGAAAGGAAATTTTATTTGTAATTAAACTTGGAGATTCGATAAAATTTGGTCTTTCTGTATTATTCTGAAATTTACTTTCATACTTTCCTCAATAAGTTCCTATGAATCGAATTGCTTAAATTTCCATTGACTCATTCAAACAAAGTGTATAAATATAAAGGATTAACACGTATTGATAACTAATATCGATTTGTAAATGTAGATATCACATTTGGCATGTACGAATGTCACTGAAAAATTTCGAGGTTATGTTGAATGAACAACATAATCGAATGATCTAAGCAAACCTGACCCAGTACCTAAAGATTATGTATGCAAAATTTAGTGATAATCTCACGCAGTAATTAACCTTTTTGCTGATAAACATATACAGGTACTTTTGATTTTATAGATATAGAAAATTTAAAATTTAGTTTTTATTTGTTAGTTTTTTTAAAAATGATTACTGTAATTAATAATATTTTGAAATAAACGATTAAAATTCTACCAATCTCAGCCTTTGCCTTGTTGATACGGAACACCGTGCGTGCTGACGATTTAATTTGATCAGAAATATGAATTACAAAGCCACCGTGCAGACATATCAACCTGTCACTGCCACCTAGATATGAGCCATTGTTGGTTAGTACAATCGTTCCGCGACAGATGGTACGCCTGTCTCTCAACGCCACTATATTTATTTAGTGAAATGTATTTATACGGAATGTGTAGTAGTTTGGATTATTTTGTTTGTGCACGCATCTCTCGCGTTTACATGATGGAAGCGAATGTCAAAAGTATGTGTGTTAGAATATTTTAATATCAAATTTCGCCATTATAGTGAGCATTAAAATGTGCATAAATTACTATTACAGCAGTACCTTAAGAGTTACGTTGTAATTGGTGCCATAGCAGGTAGCGTAAATCGTATTATGCTTAACAGTATTAACGTATTGTTAAAATGAAGAACTTGCAAGACAGACAATATAAAACAAGCCTTAAAAATAGCAACTTTAAATTTTCCTATCAATTAAAATGGTCACTAAAATAAAAAAAACTAGCTTAAGCAGACCTAAAATCACTAAATCACTAAAGCAAGTTTTACAAAATAAATTAACAAGTTCAAAAGATATAAGTAAAAATTAAAATTTTCACTAAATATTATTTTACAAAAATTCCAAATAGCGGTGGAGCTGTTTGATTCTACATTTGGCCGTATAGTGTGTTATCCGTGAGCGGGTAAAAACATTGCATTGCCCATTGATTTTGTTTTTGTGCAATTTACTTACAGTTTGCTTTTCTATGGTAGTGGGAAAGGCAAGACTGTATATATAAACTTATGTATGTAAACATTTTAAAGATTCCTCAAAAAGTGATCTAGAGGTCAGGATGGATGCTCATTTCAAGGTTCCAGTTCTGAGTTTTATATCAGGATGGTTCCTGTAGTAGCTCATTTCTCAAATGAAATTTTGCTAATAATAGAGCAACTGAGATCCGATGTTTTCAGAACACCTAATATTTCATTTTTGAATCAGCCGGTTAGTCCAGTCACGCCGGTTTGTAAACGGCGTGCGCGAGAATTTCTCGCTGCTACCTTTAAGAGAGTCTGCCTGCCAATCTAAGTGTACAAACCGTTACTACTCAGCGATAGTGAAGAAAAACTAGAGAGTAGGGAACTTAATCTCTCACTCGCACGGTTCTCTCTGTGTCCCAGTGATGTTCTTAGTAGGCCGTTTTCTAAGCGGCTGATCTATAGTTGCTATGCCCGCAAACAGCTCAAAATAATGTGCGCGATAATGTCCGGCGACCTCCCGAGGATCGAAAGAAATATTTGGTAAAATCATCGCCGGACGATCTGATAAAACGGCCCAATACACGAGGCGATCTAATGGAGCAATCTAACGTTCTCCGCCTCGTATAACGGGCCTTCACATATCATTCAGTAACCAACCGTCAGTTAAACTTAAGGTAACGCAAAGCGGTTACCTTGACAACCTAACCTTACCGGATAAAATCCTATTAACATTTTCATTCAACTATAAAAGGTTTCAGAATTAAGTGTTATGTTTGCGGATAAGGGCCTCTTTAGCATGGAAATTAGTTGTTGGTCGAGCTGTATATTTCAAAGCACGTTCATTTCAGATTTTATTTTAGATAAGTGAAAGCAAATTTTGTTGTACAAAAAACCATTTGCATATTTTCATGGGAATAGTTATTTAGTAATCACCTCGTAGTGGTCGTACACTGCTTTTGGGATTATAGATTCGTATCGGTATTAATTAAAATACGTTTTGTTTTCGGCGGAAATTTATTTCTCGTCAACTGAGATACAGTAAATGTTTTAAAACAGTTTTTAATACGATGTTTTAATATACTGTATCACAATATACACGTATTTTGTTGTGTTTATGAAAAATTTATTCGGTTTTTGAAATGTAAACGAAACTAAACGTATAGGTTGCTATATTGCAAAATTATACGAGTCAAAACTATCAAAAGAAATTCATCAGCTAATTTAAAAAGAAACATTTTTCATTTTTATGAAACATCTTTTTAAGTATAATTCGTGTTCTGTTCCTGAGACGTGGATATCCAACTATCGTACCATGTTTTAGGCAGCCAACTCAGTGATCTTCTCGTAGGCCTATTCGGTTTGTTAATTTTGTATTATTTTTAGTACTCGATCCTCTGTCATTCTCTATACGGTCACACAAATATTGTTGTTTTATCTCGTTGGTCTGTGGGATGGCCACCAAATGCGTAGCGGACTATGCATTTAAAATCGAACCTAAAGTGTTTAGTTTAAGTATGGCCATTGAAAGCGAAACGGAGCTGATTGGAGTCGAGCAGTATCACTGAACTCCGTTTCAACAATACGGTCGGTTTTTAATGAGTAAGCCGCTACGCATAGCAAAACGTCCATGATAAGGGTAAAGAGAAAGAAAATTGAAAGGGAATTAGCAGAGCACCTACAAGCACCTTAATAATAAACTGGGGCGTCACCAATTAGAAATAAGGGAGCTAACCGCCTTGAATCCTCTCTAAATTCTAGACGTTATGAAGAAACTAGGCAGGGAAAATCGCCGTAACTGGAACGTATCAGGAATATAGAAAGAGGTCATATACAAAGGTCGCATGCAATAGTTACCCTAGAAAATCATGAATTCCTTAAGTTTTTAAAAAATAGCAAGGTGTAAGAAAGTCTTTTTTAAGAAAGTTTGTAAGGAAGATTGTCGAGTGAGAAACGAAGAGGTTTTGAAATAATCGGGAAAACATAATTTAGGCATTTAGAAACTTTCCTAACCGGGTATCTTTAAAGAATCAACTATTGGTGGTTGAAAAATGTCTTTTAATAGGTATAACTATATCACAAACTTTTTATATTGTTTCGAATACGTCTAAACTTTATAACAACCCAAGAACGAACACTATTGTATTAATGGATTCTAAAGGTTTACCCGAAATAATGTTCCAAAATCCTCTCCGGAAACAAAAAGGGGAAGAACAATACGTAAAACTATCGACTTACTCCGTACAAAAGAAGAAGAAGAAGGAGGAGGAGGAGGAGGAGGTGGAGGAGGAGAAGGAGAAGGAGGAGAAGGAGGAGAAGGAGGAGGAGAAGAAGGACTAGGAAAAAAAGGAGAAGAAGAAGATGGAGGAGGACTAGGAGAAGGAAAAGAAGAAGGAGGAGGAAGAGAAGGACGAGGAAAAAAGAAGAAGAAGAAGAAGAAGAAGGTGGAGGAGAAGAAGGATAAGGAAGAGGAGAAGGATAAGGAGGAGGAGGAGAAGGAGAAGGAGGGGAAGAAGGAGAAGGAGGGGAAGAAGGAGAAGGATAAGGAGGAGAAGGAGAACGAGAAAAGGAGAAGGAGACGGAGAAGAAGAAAAAGGAGAAGGTGAAGAAGGAGAAGAAGAAGAAGAAGAAGAAGAAAAAGAAGAAAGTTTGTGCATTATTAGAACACGTTTTACGATATACCTATAACTCGAGTATTCTGTGATAAATGAGCACCAGCGTTGATTTATTAAATTACAAAATAATTTAATTAACTACATGTCAGACTGGCACACGTGAGCAGTGTGTATCGAATGTTCTAATGATGTTAGAGCTCTCCACTTCTCTATATAACTGAGTTCATTTTAAATTGAAACAATCGATAGTACAATCTCGGAAAGAACAGCTCTATAGTACTTAGATTAGGTGTCAAGAGAAAATGAAAAAATAAGAAAAATTAAGACACGTTCTCAATGAACACCGTACGTAATGAAGTGTTCTATTTATAAATCAAATAATTGCGCACGCAGCTGTCTCGCTGACATGATGGAAGCAAATATTCAGCATTATTTTGTTTTACAACTTTTATAGTTTAGCACTGTATACACACAGATCGGCAGCTGTATATACTGCATGATCGGCAGCCTGGATATGAAGGACAATACGAAACCACCAGGGCAACATTTGAAGCTAGCCTAGTATGGTATTGCACAGTACGCCAAGCTGCGATTTGCGCAATCTCGGCATGTATACATCGAGCATTAGAAGAAGAACTTACAGGTAAGGATATTGTAATACTTTCGGACAGCCAGGCGGCAATAAAGGCGTACAGAATTTATACAGAGAAATTCATACAGAGATTTATCTGTAAAAATCTCATCCAAATTGGTAAGGGATTCAATTCGCTCCCTCTGTGTTCTCTTGGTCCAATTGGGATGGGTATCTGAGTATTGAGGTAAACGAAAGAGCAGAGGTGATAGCCAAAAGCGGAGCTGTTGCTCAACTTGTGGGACTAGAGCTGGTAACTGCGAAAGGAACAGTGTGGAAAGTCAGCTAGGGAAGAACTTATCAAACGATGGAGGCAAAGATTAGGAAAACGTCTTCTCTGAGGACCAGACCCTGCACTGATAAGGACACTTGTTCAGTTCAGCAGAAGGTCGTTGAGACAAGTCGTCGCCATGATCCGCGGACACGACCACATCTGGAAACATCTACTTATGTGGTGGGCACATTACCACAAATATCCTCTGAGTGTCGTCTGTGCGGGCAGGAGGCTGAAAACGCAGCACATATACTTCTCGAGTGCGATGTCCTGAAGTCCAAAAGAGACTGTTTGGACCACAGCATCGACATAGGGATTTTCACAAGGACACTATACAAGATTATGGAACTCGTTATAGGCACTGGAATCGGTTTACTGTGAAGTAGAAGGGGAATACAAAAAGGTGGGGTGACGTGTTGGAAGCCAGTCGAGCCTCAGTCATAAGAAAAAAAACTTTAAAATGAACCTTGACCGCCTTCAAATCAACGCACGTGTTCTATTTTTGGTCCTGACTTAAACTAAAAACTAAGGCAGTTCCGCAGCAATACATATTCAACCGCTTAAAAATGTCAGCAATTCAAATTCTTTTTTTTTTTTTAATTTGTAGAATTGAAACAGCTTTTATCTTAGACGATTTTTAAAACGTATTTAACGATTATAATTATTGATAAAATCTGCATATAACATTTTATATCTTCAGAAATACTATATTTTTTATTTTCGAATATAAAAATACTTATTTGATATACTCTTATCAAAATACATTTTTGTGCAAAGTTTGAATCAAATTGTACTGAAATTACGAATCCTAAAGTAAATGAGAGGGGCTGTTTTTATAGGTAAACTGAAAATACGAACAAGAAACTCTGATTGTCGTAGCCATCAAATAAGTGTTTTAAATTAAACTCAAAATATTAATTGAGTAATTTGCATAATATGACAGAGATAACGACCACATTTTTTCTTAATTTTAAAAAGTCTTAATTTCGAAACGGACGAAGTGTCAAGCTATTATCAAAATTAGTTTTCGTATTGAGTTCGAAACAAGACGGACAATTTGGTTGTTACTTGGAACTTTTAAGCTATCGTATTAAGTGAAGTGATTGAACGATGTCAAACAAAAACACTTTTCAAGGTAACAAACTTTGCTTTTAGAAAAATTTGTTAAATTACTTTCCGCTCTAACTTTCCTCTTATTAAACTTCGAACTTAAGAAGAGAAACTTACTCCCCGAGCACGCGAACCACAAAAAAGCCAAACCGAACGCCGGTCACAATTTCTTTTTGTATTGTCAATGAAATTTAAATTATAATTTATGCAGATCTTAACATTAATTGCAATAGTAAGATCCGTTTTTCAAAACAGTTTAAGACAATGTTTTGTTACGTGATATCATTGTAACTTTTGTAAACTCGCTGCTTCCATTACGTCATAAAAACTGCTAACTATTTCCATTTGAAAAATGTGCTTTTTGGGGCGGCCATCAGATCCCAGCCGGCTTTAGAGATTAGTCTATAGTCGAGTTAACTATTAATAGGTGGATTGTCATATAAGATGGATATGAGACAATCTTCATGGGCATTCCCATAGTAAGTGCCTCTTAAGCAAGGTTCTTCATGAAGTGCTTAGTGGGGTAGCAGATCTCTTGGGCAGGTTACAACTCAGGAATATCATGGAGCTCATTACAGGGCACTGTGATCTGAGGGAGCACATGAACAGGATGGATATGTACCATGGTGATACCGTGTGTTGGTTATGCAGGAAAGAGGAGAAAAGTGCAGGACACATAATTGATGATGTGTCCCGGACTCTTGCTAGCAGGACCCTAGGGATCTTCAGCAGAATGAGGTATTCAGTGGATTGTTGAAACTTTCTAAGGACATCAATCTGTTGAACTACTACTGAAAAGGTTTAGTTACACAACAGGTCGGTTGAACACAGTGCCTTTGTTTGTATAATCTCATTATCTAGTTTCCAACGTTAATCTTAATCTTATGTATTGCAGAATTTTAAGGCAGTTAGGGAAGGAGAAAAGAATAGAAAGAGAATTAGCAGAGAAAACACCTGCAAGCACTTCTATAATAAAATATGATGAAAGGAATTAAAGGGGAGAGTTAACCACATTGAAATATCTCTAAATCCTTGATTTCATGAAAAGGCTGGAGAAGGCTCAATAACTGAGTATCTCAGGAATATAAAAATGGGGTACTTTAGATCTAGAAAGACTGTAATGCAGTATTAAACCTAGCAATTCATTCATTCATAATACATTCAATAAAACTATTGAACCAATTTTTGAACGAAAGAATGAATAACAAAGTAGATAATAGTGAATACGCCCAGTTTAATGTCTACGCATCTTGTTAAAACATAGAGAGCTTTGAAATTCATCTACTAATTTTCCGTTCTCTAGCTTACTTAAATAAACTGGTTTTCGTAATTTGTAAATTAACCTCTATATTACCTCATTAGGTGTTGAATTTTAATAAGGGTTTTTAAATAAACTTTTGTTAAATAAGAGAACGAGTGAAGCAATAAATAAATTCATAACGAGGAAATGGGTTCATATTTTACAAATTTCAGAAGTACATTTATTTTCGTTTACTTTTAAGCACTTCTAAATATTGTGTATTCAATAACTGGGCGGCTTTGAAAAATGTTAATTTTTCACTCCGCAACAAAGGGTTGATCATGCAGCTTAGGCACTTATTACGTATTAAATTAGGTCTTAAACGTTTTCAATATACTCGTATACGTGAAGTTACATGATTCTGATAAATTTTGGCTTACTGAAATGTAAGGAATGTCAGCATCTTCAACTTTTTGTTTGGACAAAAACTCTGTATCGTGAAATGTGTACGTTTTCAAATGCGTCTTAAATATTAGCATTTCTTTACAGTCCAATTTGATTCATACAAAATAAACGTTGTTTTTGGTAATAGCTTTAAATATAAACGTACTAAAATGATAACCTTTACGAGAGCTTTGTGAGCGCTCTCTGCTGCGGGCATCTTGCGGCAGATTGTTCTAATACAGTTAAATAGACAATTATACCGTCTATTTTCTCAAACGTCTTTATCCTTTGTCCTTGCAGCTTGCAGCATTCGTAGCGGCAGATAGCCAAATTACTTGGACTTTAGTCTCAGACATTGAGCACGCTTTTTATTACGGTGGATGTACTTCTAGTCCATTTACATTCAGTGGTAACAGTTTGGACAATTTCGTTATCCAAAAAATCCTTTAAAATATCGACTATATTTAAAATAGTCGTTGAAAACTTTTCAAAAAAAAAAAGGAAACAGCGACTTCCCCGTTGTAATAATTGTTTAATCCGCAGAAATTAATATTTCAAATTTTAATCAATATTGAAAATACGAAAACATTCCCTGAACGCCGTCAGGTTTGTTTCGTATTTTCAACGTAGTGCGAATTTATGCAGATTTTAACGCTGATTAAGAGGAAATCTGAGTTGAAGTTTTAATAGAAATAAGCAAAGTGCACTGTAGCGTGATATACAAATACCAGAATGGAACAACTTTGCTAAATATAACATGTTTTACTGTATGTAAAAACACATTTGGATAAAGTAACTTCACTATTACTTTAGTTGGGAACATGGAAACGTATAAACAATGTTAATCAAACGGGGTTTCTGTGCTACTAGCTAAGAAAAAAACATAGATTCAAAAGTTAAAATTTAATGGTACTGTACTTCTATCTAATTATTATTGTTCAATTATTTACAAAGGAATAAACAACTTACATTCTTACTTCAGATTTTATTTCTGTGCTCTTAGCCACAAAAATACTTCGGATCATAAAATTTAAATTAATTTTTACGATGATCGTATTTCTTATTCCTAAACTAACTACATACTATTACTTAATATGGAGTAAGAAGACAATATAAAATAAATTATTTTATATATTTACTTAGTACTTGAGTAATCAACTTCAATAATATTCACACCGGACTGCTTTACGAGGTATTGCTTATATAACACAGCAACAATAATCATTACTGACAATATTTGTGTTTATTGTTGAATATTTTTTCTAAAAATTATTCATCCTTATAACACACACTTTTGACAGATTGAGTTAAAATTCTAATTGAAACATTACGACCATAACCTACAAATTTTATGGTGTAGGCACATATTTTATCATAATCAAGTAGGCTACTTAGAGCATAAGGTATGCGCGTTGATATAAACAGATAAACAAAAATACATCGGACATCAATAATTACTGAGCTTTAAAATAAATTGTGGTATGAATACTTTTTTATTTTGGTGATTTAATTGTGTGGAAAATAATAAACTTATAAAAAGTTATACATTTGAACATATTTATTTATTTATTTGTAATGAAATATTACATTTACTTTCCAATTTCATGTAATTTATTTAAAAAAAAACTGGTAATTTATGCGGTAAATTTTACCAAAATTACATTAAAATCCACCGTGTTTTTGTAACTGAAACGATTAATGGGCATTAAATCGTTTAAGTATTTTATCACGCTTGATTTCTGATGTTAGCAGGTTGGGTAGTAGGTCGTCGATTCTCCATTAGAATGTGCTTCCACCAAATGCGGAGTAGAGCTGCGCTGAGCTGAGGGAAAAGATGAACGGCAACCGGAAGCGGAGTCAAAATTTCCCCACTCTTAACTACTGTTATAAAAACATGATGTGTGTTATGATTACCTACGGTAAACCTATAATTAAATTGTATAATAATCATATTTACACAACTAGGAAGGGAGGCCACCAAATGCGCGGTTTCAGCCGAGCGGAATGAAGAACGGCAAACGGAGTTCAGTCAGTTTAAAGAACTCGTTTGTATCTTAAATCTGAACATTTAGGTCTACTGTAACGGTTTCTATGAAGTACTATGTTTAAACATAAACCTTAAACTATGCAGTGGTAACCTAAGTAATACGTTTGGATGCGTGATCAGCGTGGTGGAGGGAGCGGATTCAGCTTTAAAATCGAACTTAGACAGAGTCGACGTTTCGCGGAGAAGAGCTGAACAACCGTTACTTTTTCTCTGTTACGCTTTCAGTGACCGTACTTAAATTAAAAACAGTAGGTTAGGTTTTAAATGCGTAGTTCGCTCCGCTCAGCGCATTTAGTGGCCACCCAGCCTAAGACGCAAGCTGTCAACTAGAAGTGAAACGAGCTAAATTTTTACTTTAATTCTGTTTATAAACCAATTCGTTTATTTTAATTTTTTAACAAAGGCTTATACTTTTTGTATAAGGTAAGATTTTGAATCGAGCTATTTTTCAAAGGGTAAAACCGTTATTACTGGGTAACGTACTTGTCCAAGCTACTTATTAATTTAATCAAATTTTGCGCTAGTATATTTGTATGCCCCTAAAAACGTATTCCAGATATAATGATCGGTGTTTATTAACGAATCATCAGATTTAGTCGTCTACCGCGATGGCCGCTATATGGCTCATTTTCCAATGGAGAATTTCCTAATGAAGGTACCGGATTGCACTGGAATCAGTTATCTATTATTAGTAGCCGTTGCCGTTGATCAAACACTTCCCATAAAACTAGTACGTACGTTATACAAGATGTTTATTTAACATAAAGCTACGGTCTTTGTACAATTGACAGTTCTCAGCTGAGTTACAGCTGTTTTTTTGTTGACTTTGCGCTGTTTGTTCTGAACGCAAAGCCTGGGGTGACGTGTACACACCGGTTTTGTACACGTTAAGAGAGCAGTTTATGTGATAAGGGAAAATAGACTTTAAGAATTTTAAATGCTCGTTTATTCAGTAGAAAATCGCCTGCAAAGCTAGATTGCAAAACGAATTTCTGTTGCGGTTTTTCTTGGCCGATTGAAAATTGAGCTGTTGGAGTGACCGTTATAGCCCGACCTGGGGAAGGGGAGCTCTCATCTTAATTTCAAAATCACTGTGTTCTGTGAGGTCTTTTGATGTATTTAATATCCAATTAATGTAGATCTGAACGCTTATTACAACTGTGAAATAATACAAAGAAATTATGATATTTATGCAGTGGTTGTTTTTTTTCAAATAGTAATTTTTGAATATTGTTTTTCTTTTATTATGTAATTTATTACGGAAAATATTTTTTTAAAAAGATTACTTACAATTTTAAGCTGTTTTTTATAGAACTATAAAAAACAGTAATGTAGACGTCATTGCTGTTTACATTGTAAGGCACATGCAAGATTTCCTACACTGGTTTACTGCTCATGAGTGTTATCACATTATAATAGGCATTATTTATTCGAAGTGCTTTATATTTATTTTTTTGTTCGTTTTTGTAGTGAAAACGCTGTCAAAATGGCGCATAATATCGAAAAATGCTGGCGTGATGTTCAAAACACGATTTTATCCCACGATTTTATGTTAGGTTTATCATCCAACAACCGTATCAGTTAGGACCTTCTATACTATTTTAAATAAAATATTTAAGAAAAAATATTTTAGCGATTAAAACAAGTTGCCTATTTTCGAATGGTAGTAATTTCAAGGTTAAATAGGTCACTTTGATTTTCAATTTTTATCGTACCTCCCGTACTTTTTATTTTGGATTATTGCTTTTGGGCATGTAATAAAGCGTTTTAGCGAAACACTTCTAAATATCGAAAACAACCTACACTGCATATTTATCGAAATGGTAGTTGATTTTTGGAAATTCATCTGCGTCACTTCATCGAGACAGCTGCGCTCGCTGATTCATTTATCTAGTAGACAAAATGATAGATAAATAATTTAAAATGAAAATAAAGATAATTTATTTATTATTAGTCGGAAATAGAAATTTTTTCGAAAAAAATATTGTTCTAAAATACACTATTGTTCGAAAATAGATACTTTTCGATAATAAATATTGTTCGAACACAGATACTGTTCGAAAATAAATATTATTCGAAAATATGTATTGTTTGAAAGTAGATACTGTTCAAAAATATGTATTGTTCGAATATAGATATTGGTCGATAATAGATATCGTTCGAAAATAGATGTTCGAAAATTAATATTGTTCGAAAATAGATATTTTACGAAAATACATGCGGTTCGAAAATAGATATTGTTCGATAATCATAAATTCAATAGGGGATAAGAATTAGACAAAATAAATTATTTCAACGAAAAATATTTGAAGCCTAATACATAAAGGCAGATGAATCTAACCTAATCAACCAAACCAGTTTAGAAATAAGGAATACTTTTGCTATTCAGAGATTTAGTTAGTGAGCGTTACCAATGAATACAGAATCTTTCATTGGTGTTACTACCAAAACCTAGGCCAGAAATCTGAGGAAAAAAGGTCAACAGGTTTGCACCAGTTAGGGCCACCCCACTCGTGTTGGCGTGCTAGAATCTCCCATTCGGTTGCTGTTTTTGTATGTTTGTTTTTAAATTGTGGTTTTGCTGGTCGCGTGTAAATTTCAGTTTTATATTTTGTCCGCTCAGCTTATCAACATTCATGTTTAGTGTCCAAGCTGATGTTTTAGTTTTTAATTTAGGCACATACTAGTGGGAGGTGATCAATACTTCAGAACGTCGTGTATTGTTTCGTATACACAAATGTCCTGATAAAAAGTAACAGTGTACGAGGTGGCAATTGAATAACCACATGGACTGGTGCTACAAAACATTTTATTGATCACCAATTACATTACAAAGTTTATCCCCTTCAATGTACTCTCCATGTCGAGCCCAACAACGCTCAATATAAATTTTCTATTGTTCAAAGCCGTGCTAGAAGACAGCTTCTGTCAGCTTGTTGAGATCTTGTTATCCTAAGCTCCAGTTTAACCTTAGGTGGCCAGATCGGGCGAGTACGCTGGTCGGTCCAACATGGTGATGCCGTATTTCGCAAAGAACGTCTTCACAGACAAGGCAGAATGGGCAGGCGCGCGTCTTGGTGAAACATCCAGGAATTGCTTTTCCACAGATCGAACCTCTGCTTTTTCAGTTGTCCACAAAGAGCTGTCAGAACATCGACGTAATAATTCCACGCTTGTCATAAAAAAACAACCATAATGGCTTCAATTTTGATTTGCTCCTTTTCACTTTTTTGCCGAGGTGGGCTCTTCCGATTGGTGCATTGTTTCAGGATCATAGGTAAAACAACCACGATTCGTCACAAATAATCACTCTGCATACATAACAATTCTGGACCGTTATCATTTAATAAAAGGTCAGCACAAATGTTCATTTTCGATTCCTTTTGCTCTGGAGTGAGAAGTTTTGGCACCATTTTGCGCAAATTCTTAATGTTATTGCATCAATATTTAACAACAAATCATGATGTCAACTGTTTTACTTTAATGGGATCGTGAATACAGACGTAGGCACACGAAAACATAAACGCCAAATTAAAATGTCTTACTGAACGGGAGGTGGTTAAAAAATGGACGCTGTACGTGGCACGTAAGATTACATACTGAATTAAACCGAGGGGTCTTAACTGTCGTACGAACAGGAAGTGTACAGCGAGATAATACAATTACCTGCCCGTACGTGTCTAATTACTTTCAGAGGTTGTTTTAACCCCAGCAGAGTAGAGTGCAGCACACTCTACATCTTCCTTAATGTTATTACGTTGTGTAAGGCAGCAGGAAAGAACGATAATGTTTAATATGGCCAATTTTTATAACAGCAATAGTTGTCATCGACTAAACAACACAGGAAGTGACGCAAACTACTTCCGCTTACTAACAGCCACATTAAATTTCTGTACTTCTCTTCCGGCTTTCAAACGGCCTACGCCTGCGAACCTAGTTCACAATTTTCCCGTCAACCAATACTCATTTCCGATTGGTTCGCGAATCTCGAGACTAATGTACTGCTGGCGCAACACGTCACATCTCCCGTACACAGTAGCTTCATACTGTTTGGTAGGTTCGTTCTCTGAATTTAACAACGGATTTCTGAGCAATTATTTCCCCGCCATACTTACGAGTTTAAATACGTCGAAAATCGCTGTTAGGCAGAACACCAAAGAGGATTGCTCACAACACAACAGTTTTGTGTTTTTTGGAAATTGTTTCAGTCACGTTAACGAAACTTGATAATTTTCATAGCGGGAAATATAACATTCAAAAATATTTTATGTATATAATTTCCGTGTTATCAATGAAAGTTTGTAATATTTATGTGCCAATTCATCGCATATTTCGATGGTGGGATTGAGTTTTCAAAATTGTCCCTTTCGATGTTTTTTTGCGTTGTGTTTCGGGCAATTCGTTTCAATCACGTCAGCAAGACAGCTGCGTGCCGCGATTATTTCCAAATTAGCACATATAAAATTATTAAAATTATATTTTCTGCATTTTCGCCATCGCACTTTTTACTCATCCTGTAGACGAAGGTAAACGGGTCGCAGGCTCAGTAAACGTCGTTATTGCACGTGTAAATAGCGCTCCTAATACCTAGACGTAGAGCCCGCTTCGTTACCGTGAATACAGTTTAATTAATATTTAAGCGGCTTACGTCCTGACTGACCGTTCATTCAGGTAAATTAATTGCAAATCTTGAGTCTCAAGTTTAGTTGTGTCCTTGAAAGTAACCAAGGACAGGTGTTGCCTTAGAATGTTTGAACAACATTCTGGAGAATTAAACTTGACTTGAGGAATGAACAAGTGTAAACCATCACACAAACGTTTCTACATTGAATTGTTTTCCCGACAATTTTACTTCGTCTAGGACATACAACCAAATTGTTCCATTCAAGTTGATTTTAAACGTATCATGTTTTAGGGCTGGTTGAGATGTTAGATTTTGCGCGATGAGTGCCAATGTCATATAACATATAGCGCGTTGCGTACTATTGAATGTATAAAAATATAATGATGACTACTTCTAAACAGCTGATTTCGCACAACAGTTGTTGCTTCAATGTAATTTCAATTGAGGTTATGTAAAAAATTCATTATTCTAAATAAAATGGACAATAAAATTATTAAAAAATACGTTTTTAAATGGAGAACAAAATTTGAAAAAAATGAACGACAAATACTACGACGATTAGAAAATAAATTAGAACGCAAAAGAGTTAAATTAACGATGAAAATGTTACAATTATATAAAAGAGTTATGACTGAAGAGCAACATCAACTAATTAATAACAAAAACTAGGAATCGTGAAAAACATTATAAATGATTTATATTTTTGGTTCGGTAACAAAATTTTTTTAATCGTCCCATGAGATATTGCTCAAAGTTTAGACGTATGAAGATTTAAAGCTAAAGCTAGTGCAACACGTTTTACACCAATAGTTGAAAGAACAATGGATATCGCAGTATATTCTTAATTAATATACAGAACGCTAGTACAACCGTAATATTTAGGAAAAGTTTTCTTCATAAAGCGGTGAAAATTATGATAGGTCTTGTCGTGCTGCCAGTATTACAAGAAATAACAACAATACTATTACCATTACATCAGTGCCCGCCATATTGAAACGGAAGTGAATGGGGGAAAAATCTTACACGCCATTCGGGTTTTATCCAACATATCTTCGTACTTCTCCATGAAGCGGTCACAATTATGATAGGTCTTGCCGTGCAGCCAGTATTACAAAACATAGCCAGCAACTACACTTTTACCGTTAAATCACAGCCCGCCATCTTGAAACGGAAGTGAATGGAGAGAAATCTTACACACACGTCGTTCGGGCTTTATACAAGGTGTCTATGTGTCAAATTTCGTAACAATCGGTCTAATGCTTTTGGTCAAAACAGCGTAGCAAACAAACACACAAAACGAAGTAAACGATCGAGTTGAAACAGAAACCTTCGCTCTGATAATAAAAGAAACTTACATTACCAGAGTAAAACGAAAGATATGAGATTTTTGAAAATATCTTGAAATTCTAATGTATGTGTCCGATTTCAATTCACCTTAATAAAAAAGTGTGTTTCACACGGATGCTTGTGTGTGTGTGTGTGTGTGTGTGTGTGTGTGTGTGTGTGTGTGTGTTTGTGTGTCTGCCCTTGCATATTGTTAGGGATTAATTGAACTGGTTTTTTCGATGACATTTGGTAAGCAGATTCGTTTTATTTCAGATCCCGTGACCAATTTTTAAAAATTAAAAATAAATAAATTTTTAGCCATTTTAAAAATAGTTTTTCTAAAATCCAGTTTGGGGGTTTGTTATATCCTGAAATAATCCGATTCGGGTTGGAGGAATCTTTAAAACCGGGCTAATTTATTGAACGAGCGAAGTGAAGTCTCCGTTTCAACTTCACCGTTCAGCATTTGGTTTGTGTGTTTGTTCCTTAGTTAAACAGTGAGACATCTCAGATCCTCAGTTAGATATCTAATGTAAATATAAGTTGAACTGTGCAATATCAATAAGTATGATACGCTAAATAAACAGCTGTTCGGAAGGAACAATTGAGACGACCGACCAGTCTGTTCTGGAGTGAGGCTAAGTCTAGTTCGTGCAAGGCTACTGCGCTTAGATAAGTGAAATTGTGCATCGTGATTTTGGATATAGAACATTCTCGTGAACACGCAAACCGTCATAAATTTCATGCGTAAGGCCTATTTTTTGGTTGTAGTGCCAGTAAGGAGAGAATTTTATAAAAAAAATTTCACAATGCGAACTTGGATATTTTTACCGATTTTGTAGCTCCGTTTTTAAGAAAAGAAATATCGGTTAACCAAGGGAGAGAAACTACTAAACTCTGATTAGCGAAAAAACAATCGACCTGTCTGTATCATTTTTTTCATTAATATATTTTTTATAAAGGGTCCTGGCGTATTATTTTAGTTAGTCATAGTGACGTCACTAATAATATTATTTGTTACGTTTAGTGAACCTTATATCTTTCAGAAGAATATGTTTTAGTTCAAGAGTTAATTTGTTTTGTTAAAGTTTGTTTTGGTGGATAACTGACATCCGTAAGATTAAGTTATATTCCAAAAGATTGGTAAAGATTTAAGTTTAGTTTTTGAGTTTAAGTTAAAGTTTAAGTTTAGTTTTGATTTTTGTTGTTGTTTGCCTTGCTGAAAGTTTAACTAATTTATCATTATAAATGTTCTTTCCTTTAATTATGTTTTTCCCTTTCAACATTTTATGAAAATAGAAGTAATTAATTTAAATACTTTTTCCTGTCACTAATTGTTTTTTTTAACTTTTAATGTGGCATATTAAAAACAAGACAAATAAAAATTTTTGAAAAGCAACAACTTTGATTTCTTTGGTCACCTTGAGCATTGTAAACTCGCACAGGAATTCTCGTTGTCTTCGCATAAACAGTGGGGTATAAATTGTATTACAATTAAAGACAATGTAGCGCTCAACAAATGGTTCATTGAAATAAGATACAAAATTAGCTATGGCCCATACCTCTTCTTCTCTGTAGCTAGCAAACAATTAAAGATTTATTACGGGAAAGTAATAGTAGTTTTGGTCAAACGCATTAACAGATTATTTTAAATTTGAAACGAAGGTACCTTGTATAAAGCCCGAACTATGCGTGTATAAGATTTCCCCATTAACGTCCGTTTCAAGATGGTGGAACCTGATTTAACAATGAGAGTGTACTTGCTGGCTTTTTCCTGTAATAGTGGCTGAACGGAATCTTGACCGCTTCGTGGAAAACGCAACATTATTTGTAAATATAACGGTTAGCTGTTAAATTGACGGAAAATGTACGAGCGCTCTGTATATTAATTAGAGTATACTGCGAGGTCTCCTGTTTTTTGAGCTTCCAGTTTTGAAATTTGGTATAATGTCTGGCCGCCCAAATGACTAATTAATTTCCCAATGAAAATACGCTACAACAATTTGAATTAAAGAAACGTTTGGTTTTTCTTTTTAGCAAACTATGATTTGTGCAGTACTTTTATAATTTATTGGTTTCATTTCCAGTTGAGTAGTTCTATTTAATCAAGAGCCATCAGCATGGATACGTGTTCTAACTGGTCCGCTTCCGGATACACACATTTCAAATTCAAATTCGCTACCAGGATTTCATGATTAGTGCATTAAATATTAATGACACTTAACACATCTGTCAGTGAAGCAGATATAATGCTTCCTGCAGAAATTAGAATATATTAAAAAATTTACTGAATACTTTAGTAGATGAATGCGAAAATGGTAATACAAAATAATTTAAATTAAAAAAAACTTGAAATAATTATAGACAAGGCACACAGCTGTACAGCGGACGTGACTGAAGCGAATTTTCGAAAGTAATTGTGATTTATTTTGACAATAAATACTCATATATCAACACCTTTTCAAATTTGCACTAAATATATTTCAACCGACTTCCAAAATAAAAAAAACACAAATCTGTTCAATTTTTAACGCTGATTACGATGGTGAAATAAGATTTCCAAAAATATTTCAGACAAAAAAGTTACAAATTTTTCTAAGATTTGAAATCGCCGCCATTTTGAAACTGTTGAACGAATTTTCCTGTTTAAATTTGGAATAAAATCGCGAATTAGATTTCCTGTAGTGACTTGAATAATATACCTTCACGTATGATCAAAATATTTTTGACTATTACTGAATGTATTCATAATGACGTCAATATTAGATGAAAAACATAATAAAACTCTTAATTTTTTAAGTATAAGCGGATATAAAGGATTTGTTTAGGGTACAATATGTTACTATTTTATCACTTCTTTCTTCCACTTTTTTGTTGTTGATGCGTTCTGAATTTATGATTTTATATTTCTATTGCAAATTGTGGTGTTACAAAAACATATAATTTGATCAAACGTAATTCAGTATTCATTATTGAGCGAAATATGATTAAACCTTTTCAAAATGATTTATATTCAAAACCCAAGGAAAATCTAACTTTACTCATTTTAACATTGTTTACGACATGATTGAATAATGTCGTATATTTCTCTTATATTTAAGAGAAAACATAAGCTAATTTTTTTCGATAGTACAATTTAGTTTTGATTTACTTTACAAATATTCGAATGTTTTTACTTGAGCTTTTAGTTTATGTTTTTAGTTTTTGGAGATGTTTTCCCATCACGTCAACAAACCATATTGATTATTTATTCCATATTTATAAAAAAATAAATTTTAAAGATTAAAAAGTCATAAGAAGTCACAATCGTTGTGCGAACATATTTTTTATTAGTTTTATGTATTAAATATTTAGTAACGTATTATTTGTGCATAAGAACACGAAGATAAATTTTAAATACTGCAACGAAAAGAGTAATGGGCACAATCACATAGTTTCTGAATCTAAATATAGTGGGATAGACTAAACATACATCACACTGTTCAACAGTAGTAATCCTAACGGTACTTATCTTCCGGCTAGGAACTACTATTCCACAGAGACATTTTGTATTCGATTGGTATTCCATATTCCATATAACATCGTATAATTTATCGTCTGCTACAGAAAGTAAATGGTTGAAAGAAATTTGATTCGATAGGTCAGATGAATCAACAAAAAGTATTTGTATTCCCTAAAAACACAACACACAGATGAACTAAAAGAGCTGGATAAATGGAGGCGCTATTATACTCCATAAGTAATGGTAAATGTTTTGACACTATGATCGAGTATTACTAATGTTAAAACAGGAGGCGTCAGATCTACGAGGCAGTGGTTTGCGAAAAAATGATGCTACATTCGATTTAACGAATAACCGAATTCGACTGTGTATGTTTCTTTTGTATCTGTGAGGCACAGTTTAAAGAATATTATTACATACATTGTATTTCGCTTTACAACGAACTGAGTTGTTTTCAATAATATTTGATTCAAAGTAAAACACAAAGAATAAAGACTTTAAAGTTTAATTAAAGCTTTTATAGTTACAACTTCTGTAATTAGGATTTAAGTACAACTTGGCGATTCTAGTTAATATAAACTCATGCCATAATGACTAATTAACAATTTAAAACCAACATTTACCAAATTTGTTTATAACTTTGTTAGGTTTTAAGCAAAGTTTGCTTTGTTGTCGATTTACTCAAGATGTCAATTTATTCAAATTGTCTTTCAACTAACTTTAGATATATTCGCCATTTTGTTTTCGGTTGGTTAATTTATTTAACCAGACATCAATATTAACGTTAAAATAGGTTAAAACAATGCTGTATTATAGAAAAGATATTAAAGGTAATAGGGCGGCATCATAGTAAAACCCAGACCATGGACTTTGAAATGAGAATCGAGTTTTAGATAACTTTAAAATTAAATGTTTACACTATTTTACTGTTATGTTTAACTTTATGTTAAAATAAAAGCTCGACTGACAATATGATGCAATACTTGTATAAACACAAAATACTCTGTCATACTTACAATGTTCCGTGTGGTCTACATATCGATTACTGCAATAACGTATTATTTGACTGACCTATATTAATACACGTATATTTGTTTAACAATCGATAGACGCAAGATATCTGATACTAGATGCAATGTTAAAACCTTTGTTTGTATGTAAATTAATGAATATCAAATAACAATTGTAATAGGAAAATTTAAATGTACTGAATAAAATTTACAATTGTTGAACTGCTTGACCAGTATTGTATTAGAGAAAGTATGTGAATAGGGGAAAAACGTAATTGACAGCATTTTTGGAGAACTAATTACAGCGGGGCCTCAACTTACGTATGACCTTACGAACGAAAATTTCAACTTACGAAACGGGATATCGGAAATTTTCCGCCCTAACGTACGGAACGTGTCTCAACTAACGAAACGACGACACTTCGAAAAAGTGTTTTTATGAATAGGGCAGCCACAAACGCATTTCAGAAGCATTCTTAAAAGTCGGCAAAAACAATCGTTGCTAATCGTTATTTCACCAAACGTACGTCAGAAAAAACTGGGGAAGATGAAAGTGAACCCCAAAAGGCAAAAGAAAGTGATGATAATTAAAAATTAAGTTCTAAAAAGTGTAAAAAAAATTAAAAAGTGTTAAATTCTTATAAATTTATAGTGTAAAAATTTATTTCATAATTTTATTTCGTTATACATGCACTTACCCTATCTCTCAGCTCTCCACGTTCATCTCCTCCTCCCCATGTCCACAACCTTCGCCGCCGCCTCCTCCCACGAAAGCTACGTATCCGAAGCTTCGTATCTTTAGACGAAAGAAACTTTATTACGTACATTATTTCGTATTATGTATATATAATGTTGTACATATTATGTGTAATTAATACATTTTTAGTTCAGGTTTCATCTGTGTTTTATTAATACATTTTTTTCCATATTTGATATTAATGTATATTTTTTTTTTCATTGTAGGGGGGGAGTTTGGGGATGGTTAAACGAATTAGGCAATTTACATGTAACATGCGCCTTAACTTACGAAATTTTTAACTTGGAAAACAACTTTCGAAATGAATTAAATTCGTAAGTTGAGGTCCCACTGTATATTTTAATGTATTCTGAATCTATAAAATTTTTTTTTGAATGATGGCAAATCTGTACGCTTAAAAAAAATTACAAATTTTGTTCAAATCTAGCCTTTGGTTTAATATAGCTTTAGATAAACATATAATCTTCGATCGAAGGAAATCTAACATGACAAAATCAGCAACGCATTCCTTGCTGATTTGCGAGCCAGACTTTGCCAAGATCACAACGTGGAACGTTTCGAAAATTTTATAAATTAATTTTTAGTGATAACAAACTTACTGTATCAAGATGCAATTAATTATTGTTTATGTACAATTAAAAAACGTACTGTAATTTAATTGAAACATACAGCCTTTAAACTTTCCTTAAGAATTTGTGTTATCTTACGATCGGTCGAGGATATAATGTTATTCTTTATACAATTTTAAAACTTTTGGTAAAATTGTAGCTCAAATGATTGGGTAGTTTTTACGTGGAAAAATGTTAAATATAAAAATATTTTTAAGCACTAATTTTTTTTTAAATTTTCACCTTTGTGATATCACAAAATCACAGTCAACACATAAAACCAATACGTTTTCAGAATTTTATCCTATATACGTGTATGTTCTAACGAAATGTCTTCACTATTTTTTTTGTCTAGAGAATGGAAAATGCTTTAAATACATATAAAGTGAAAAATCGAATGTTCAGTTGTAAATAGGAAACGAATGGGGGTAGAAACTATCTTTATATAAAATGTTTTCCATGTATTAACCTAAGGATCCATTTTCCGAACACCTTGTATAAAAAATACACGCCTATCGTTCCCGTCTAAAAGTATTTCAAGGTTTTGGTTCTGAGTCTTACCATGATGACTGCTTCAATAGTTCATTTCCCAATGGAAATTCGCTACTAAGGTTTCATAAGTAAGAAAAATACAGGATGTTCCATAAAATGTGATCAGGAATTTACGTTATGATTCAGTAGGTAAAAATAAGAAGCAAGTTGTTTGGAAGTGTGTGACAAAAATCTCGAAGTTTTTACAAAAATAATTTACACTTTAAAATGTTTCGACCGATTAAATGGAGACTCATTTGATTTCTAGGGAAGACGGTCACAATTGTGAAACTTATCAATCGATTATTCTGATTGTTTTTTCTTAATAGGCCATTATCTGTTAAATGTGTTTACACAGTTTCAATGTAACCGATCAATAAAACAAATGAATCAATAATATATCAATAGAATAAAATAAATATAACAGATCAGAGTTTTTAAGAAATAAATTATAAAAAAATAATCATTTTTTGGGTTTTGGTTCACAAATCTAATTGATTTTACTCTTACTTATATCTGCTGGATTGTGCCCTAAATTTTTTGTACACACATTATGAAACATCCTGCCTGCACATGCTTGTTATCTGCGCAACTCTCGAACCAAACTGAGATAGACATGAAATCTTAGAAGCGCACAAATTGCTTTCAGCGCCTCCTCTCGGAATAAGTTTGTTCGCAAGTTTGGATTTATTGTCGCTGTAAAACTTCCATATAGAAGTTCGCGAGTTGACAAACGCCTAAATAAAGTACTGTATTCAGATGCCTTGCGTTGTCGTGATGGGAGGGGGATTGCAAATAGTGCTTTTTGACTTATGCTTTTTTTGGAAATCTTGACTTTACCATGCAACGTTTAAAACTTTATAATTTAGCAATTTCACTTTTCAAATCATTGACAATACAATACGAGCACGTTATGCAAAAAAGTGGCATTTGTAATGGGATTGTCCAGCCGTGATTAGTAAGTTACCTTAGTAAGTATTGTCTGAGCACGTTATGCAAAAAAGTGGCATTTGTAATGGGATTGTCCAGCCGTGATTAGTAAGTTACCTTAGTAAGTATTGTCTGAGCACGTTATGCAAAAAAGTGGCATTTGTAATGGGATTGTCCAGCCGTGATTAGTAAGTTACCTTAGTAAGTATTGTCTGAGCACGTTATGCAAAAAAGTGGCATTTGTAATGGGATTGTCCAGCCGTGATTAGTAAGTTACCTTAGTAAGTATTGTCTGAGCACGTTATGCAAAAAAGTGGCATTTGTAATGGGATTGTCCAGCCGTGATTAGTAAGTTAGCTTAGTAAGTATTGTCTGAGCACGTTATGCAAAAAAGTGGCATTTGTAATGGGATTGTCCAGCCGTGATTAGTAAGTTACCTTAGTAAGTATTGTCTGAGCACGTTATGCAAAAAAGTGGCATTTGTAATGGGATTGTCCAGCCGTGATTAGTAAGTTAGCTCAGTAAGTATTGTCTGAGCACGTTATGCAAAAAAGTGGCATTTGTAATGGGATTGTCCAGCCGTGATTAGTAAGTTACCTTAGTAAGTATTGTCTGAGCACGTTATGCAAAAAAGTGGCATTTGTAATGGGATTGTCCAGCCGTGATTAGTAAGTTACCTTAGTAAGTATTGTCTGAGCACGTTATGCAAAAAAGTGGCATTTGTAATGGGATTGTCTAGCCGTGATTAGTAAGTTAGCTTAGTAAGTATTGTCTGAGCACGTTATGCAAAAAAGTGGCATTTGTAATGGGATTGTCCAGCCGTGATTAGTAAGTTAGCTTAGTAAGTATTGTCTGAGCACGTTATGCAAAAAAGTGGCATTTGTAATGGGATTGTCCAGCCGTGATTAGTAAGTTACCTTAGTAAAATATAGTAAATATTGTCTGATTTGTGACACCGCTATTTGGCATCCATAATGCCGTTTTGCCTATGACAGTTAAAAGTGTTTTTTGTGTTAAAATGTTCCACAGACAGTACGTTTTAGCGCAAAATCGTTTTGCAATGTCAGAAGCCGGTTAAAAAAACTTTCTAAAGAAACCTCATTTATGCCTGTACGAATAGTATGTTCTGAGAAAATGAAATGTTGACTCGAGAAACAATATGTGTGATTAGTTTGATTTTCCTGGCAGTAATTGCAAGTTCCCTTAAAATTTCTTGAACAATAAGAAGAAAAGAATCCAAAAAAGTGAATGTAACGCCGGAAATTTCAGGCAGTGGCAACTGAGATGGGCTTAGCGATCCTACCGTATCTTTAGCCCATACAGCTCTCACTGAAGGCCTGGCGACCTTCAAGTGTACCTCCCACGCATGGAGGGCTAGTAATGTTCTTTATAAGATTAAAATTTAACAAATTTTGGGTAGAAAAACCGCCAATCTGGCGACACTGCTGCCAGGGCTATGTGGCAACACCGCGCTCTCACGTTGCTGGTTGACCATACGTGCTTGACTATAGTCGTGGTTGACTTATTCGTGCTTCAAACTATAGGCAGAAAAATGAAACAAACATAAAACCTTTTATATATTCTTCGTTTCAATATAAATATATGACTCGTGTATTGTCTTTAATTTAATCATTATTTAGATATAAATATGAAATTATGTATTCGTGTATCACTTATAAATAATAAATAAAATATATTTTTATCAATCAATATATTTATCAAAATTAATTTATCAATAAATGTAAATATATGTATTAATATACTTATTTAAAAAATATTTATCAATAAATATTTATCAATATTTAGAGTGTGACGAAGTTTTTTTACCAAAGTTATGATACTGAAAACAATAAAATATTTTATGTTTACGTTTGTTGTTGTTATTTTAAGGCGAAAAGCACATTGAGGCTATTATCGCCTCCCTAAATGTAAGTGTGAGTGTAAAGTGTTAAAGTCGTAAGTGTAGTGTTGCAAGTGTAAGTGTGTATTAGAATCGGGTACCGCGAGGGACGTCTAAATCCTCTCAATAGGTGCAGCTAGTCTGCACCCCCTGTGGGGTTTCAAGTTTACGAAAGTAGTTCTCTGTACACGGTGAGAATTGAACGCGTGGCTTAATAAAATGTTAAGTATTGTCAAGCTGTTTTCATTACAGCTGTCAAGTTATATCGTCTAATCTTTATAACACAAGAATGCTTGTTTATCACCGTTTCTTGTGAAAATGATTTGCATAATATTAGCAAAGATGTGGGTTGCAAGTATGATTTCCGAGAAAATTTTAAACTTATATATTACGTTTCTCGCTTACATGATGGAATCGAATTTACAACGATATTTTTTCCGTACACTTTTTTGAAAATTGTATATTAACCGTTGTGACCAGCGTTAAAATCGAAAGTTAGAGTTTTAATTTATAAAATTACATTGTATATAGAAAAACGAAAACTTATCACTATTATGTTCAAATTTGAATTTGAAACTTTTATAAGGATAAGGCCGGGTGTCCACCAAATGTGAAAAATTGAAGAAAATATCCAACTTCTTACATTGTCACGTTTCAAGATGGTGAACGTTTAAACATTTTAAACCGAAATAAATCGATAACGGTAAATTTTAATTGCAAATGTCAAGATACGCTTTTTGAAGATCTTTTAATTTCATTGTTTACTGAACACACAGTCGGTATTTGGAGAAATTCTACGAAGTCCAGCGAAGTTAGAACACTTATAGTTTCACAAATCTTTTTTATTCAGTGGTATACATTTCGCCGTGAGGCATTTTCAGACACAGTGAAGTTAAAAATGTGTGCTTATATAGTAATACAGTTTTAATTAATTTTTTCTTGTTGAATAGTGTGACTATGGAACAAGTAAAACAGCAAAGCTGTTAAAATTAGTTAATCTAAACAATATATAACATCGAAAGTAATACTATAATTTTTTTTACAAATACTTTCTTACAGAGAGAAAGTATAGCAAATATTTTTCCTTTCACATTTAAAAGTTGTAGTACGTTTGAGGCACAATTTAAGACTAAAACTTTTACTGTAGAACGGGAAGTTTCTTAATAAATACCAAAGTTCCGGAAACAATTCGCCGAGAGTATTGTTTGTTTCACATCGCTTCCTGTTTGTAGGTTGTTGATTTTACGTTTGTAGTCCTTCTTTCTTTGTATAACTTTGATTTTACGTTTTGTATAACTTTTTGTGAGTATTTATATCAGTAGGTAGATAACAATAAACAAATCTAGGTTTGAATATGCAAACTTTAGTTTTAACTATTAGTTATTGCTGTTGAATAATAAGCAGGTTTATATTTTCAAGCTTCGTTATCGTTTAAACATTTAATGGAATATTTAATGGAGTGTGGGTATAAAACCGATCTTTGGATTTTTATTAAACTTATCGTTTTCACCCCCTGATTCCAAGTGTAAGTTTTATTTGGATGTTTGTTCGTTTGTGTGTTTATGCACTTTACTAGAGACAAAATCTTGGTACTATTTCTTAAGCTTTTTAATTTTTTAAAAATCATGTTTGATGATTTAGATCAAATTTAACAATAAGGTAGGCCAAATTACCTTAACGAAAGTTATTTTAGCACAAAAAAAATCGGTTCAAGATCTATCCAGTTCATTTACGTATTTTCATTTTTCAGTTTTTAGTTTAAAGTGGTATGTAGAAATATTGTTCAGTAAAATCTCTCTATTACGAATCACTTTATAACTAAAATCTCTCTATAACGCAAAATGTGTTAGTCCCTTTGCATTCCTATAACAAAAATACATATTGTAACTTCCTCTATTGAGGCCAACAAAACTCCAGGAACCTCTCTATAGCGGTGAAACACGTGTACACTTCCTACTCTTCTTCCCTATTTCTCACTATGCCGACACATCATTCGAGTGTTAAAAGCAGTGCGTTGACTGAATCGTGTGTTTTGTGACTAGTGCATTTTTTAAAATAATTTTATAATACAGTGTAATTGGCGTCTAAACGGAAAATGTATCGTTAGAATTTTGCGTGAGTTAGAGAAAGTAGATGTTTGCCGAAATTTTAATTTGGCTAGTTCTTCTGTTTACGGATGGCACGGTATTCAAAAATAAAAATAAAATATTGTAGGCCTATAATGAACGGTATAGTTGAAGAAAATTTAAAAGCCAGTATTTGAAAGAATTACTGAAGCGGTTCTGCAATAGTTTCGGCAAAATATTATCTTTTTCTTACAAATATATAATTTTATTCACAGAATAGGCCTATTATTAAATAAATATTGTTTCCTAGAGACACGTCATATATTTTTATTTCAATAAACTTTGCACTCAATACTTCAAATTAAAAATAGTGTATAGTGCACTTTATACACGTTTTGGTTGGGCTCTCTCTATAGCGTAAATGTCTTTATAACGGCAAAAACTAACGTTATAAACAGGTTCTACTGTATATGCAGATTTTAATGCTGATTACGATGGTGGAACCAGAATTAAAAAGAAATAATAATAAAATATTTGTTGGAAATTTGCTTTTTTAAGTCGGCGAGACAGTCGCGTGCCGCAATGTGTTTTATATGCATACTATACGTACAGATCCATCGAAACTTCACGTTCAAGTTTTTCTCGTTCATTACATTTTGTTCAACGAGAACGTATAAAGTTAGAAGCTCTGGGTGTTGATACACGTTGTGGAAGTGCTTGTCACATTAAAGTTACAAGATTGCTTCAATAAAATATTTAACACAGATAATAAAACGTACGTTGAACTGATAACGCTTATCACTAGTTTTATTGTTATACGATGTAATTAAATGTCAGTCGGTACACGCTATTAAGAGCGATTAGCTGTAAACCATTTTCGAAATGAACTTATTTGAAACATATATAGGTTTAAGGATTTTATCAATGTAAATGTTTATCGTAAATTATCAATAGCTGCGTCAGTACTTGTGGAACAAAATAAATTGTACAAAAGCTTTACTCATGTCTTACATTCAGTCAATGTTAAAATCTGTTCTCTGTGTAAAGAGCGAAAGAATCTTGATAGATTGGCTGATGGGCTTAAGATCCTTCCGTACCTTTAACTCTCACTCACCTACTCAAGACAAACACATTCACTACTCTACATAGCTTGGCTAACTCTAAAGTGTAAAGCGACCCATACTGATGGAGTGAATGACACCGGCCTGCCTGTTGGTGTACTAAACGGAGCCCTTGGGAGACCTGGTGACATCCTAATGTAACATAGCACAGAGCTCTATACGGGCGAACCTCATTTCATTAGCTACGTATGGGTCTTTCTGTAAGTAAGAATATAAAATTGAATGAGAGGGATATTAACGCGTCATGAAAAGGTTGGTCAAATGAAGTAGAACCTCCGTGATGAGGGTCAAGGGAAAGAAAAATTTAAAGGGAATTAGCAGAGCAAGCATCTGCAATCACCTCAGTGACGAAGTGGGAGGTCTCTCCAAATCCTGAACTTTATGAAGAGACTAGGGAGCTGTAACTGAGCATCTCAGGGATATAAAAAGGACGCACAATAGATCTACAAAGTTCGCGGTGGAATAGTAACCCTAGAAAGTCATTCATTCATTCATCTCCCCCCTAAATCACCTAAATCTCTCAGCTAAATTTCTCAAAATGGGTTCGTTAAAATTTGTTCTAATATTGATCGTATAACGGCTTTAACTAAAATCAGTGTGGCTGATTTGAAGTAAAAGAAACTTATGGTTTCGACATAAATCGGGGAAAAAATTAAGTTAAATTCTACACGAGTCTATTTTTTTCGGTTTACTTCCAAAATATATACAGTTATTATTTTATTAAGCGCGTCCATCCATACTCAAAAGTTCAGAAACACGTTTGAGAAATTAAACTGATTTTTTGTATCTACCGAACAGAAGTGTTTCATTCAAACCTGTACTAATTAGTTCAGTTGTGAGAAAGTTTGTGCAATTAATAAATTGTTGTTTATTCTGTTTCTTTTTTTAGAAGAAATCATAAGTTGTTGGTGATTTGACGAAGTTTGACCTTGAAATAATTTCGGAACGGGTAAGTTAAACAATAGTTTCATTAAGTAATAAATTTGCTAACCAGTTATACTTTTAAATTGTATATGGGTAACTTTTTTTAGAGTGAAAGCTTCTATTAGACAGGCCATGCTATACGCGTAATATGACTACAGTAATGAATAGCAATAGTTGGGTAGTTCTGTGATGGATCTAAGGCAAAAAAGAACACTTGTACTGGGACGTTTGGTTTGATGCCGGGGTGAAATGCAATGTTACCTTATTCTAAAAAAGGTAGCAAGCAAATGACAAATTTCATCGATAAATTCAATTCGCTAAGTTTAACGGCAAGCCGCTAACTCGCTGACGTAATTGAAGCTAATTTTCAAAAGTACTTTTCCTTAACGTTTTTTTTTTTTGAAATTTTTATTTCACTAACACAACTAGCATTAAAATATGCGTATTTCAGCATATTAAACATTAAAATATTGCACTGCAAACAAACAAGCCCTGACTGTTGTCAAAATAAATTTTATAATTTGGAAATATTTTGAAAATTTATCTAATTTATACAGTTCTCAACGCTGATTACTATGGCGAAATAGATTTCCAAAAAAACTTTTAAGACAAAAAAGTTTTGAGTTTTTAAAATATTTTTAAATTAATGCCATTTGGAAACTGTCAAAGGAATTTTACTGATTAACATACTGATTCAAGTTATTGTTGAAATAAAATTTTGTACAACGTTTGAATCAAACCGGACAAAAATTGCTATCATGAGCGTGTTACACACACACACACACACGAACTTGGGCACCTCAAGGTAATAGGTTTGTGACTACAATTACTGCCATATGCTTTACCCTTTCCTTTAATGCTGATCATTTTACCTGGTTTTCAAACTGGCATAAGTATGGACCGTAAAAAAAATAGCATAGCAGATAAGTAGATAATTTAATATGTATAATTTATTACATATAAACAATAATTTAATATACGAAACGATAAATCGTTTTTATATAGATCGATAAACGTAGGCGTTTTAAGTTTTAATAAAACATGCTTTATAAATATCGCGGAGTACGTTTTATAAGAAACGGCATAACCCACGGAATTATGCACAAATATTATTTCTATAAGTTAAAACATTAAATTATATAGGCGTTATAAAACGGGGTGACATTTACGACAGTGCATACAGCTAATCATACGTGAGAGATTGTGTTTATGGAACCGTAAAATGGCGGCTGAAAAACAGTATTATTCTTAGCTCTAAGGGATTGAGTTAAAAAACATTATTATTGATTTAGCAAGAAATGTAAACTGTTCTGAATTTTTTTATATATGTCTGTATAGTTAACTGCATTGACAGTTCTTGTAAAACATCTGTCATTTATGTTGGTTGTGTACGAGAACGAATGAATTCGTAGGGTTAGTATAGCACTTTTTAAATCTATTGTGTCCCCTCGTATATTCTTTAGTTGCTCAGTTGTGTGCCTTCTCCAGTCCTAGTCTCTTCATGACGTCTGTGATTTGGAGGGGATTCAAGATGGGAAGGTCCTCAGAGTATATATATATATATATATATATATATATATATATATATATATATATATATATATATATATATATATATATATATATATATATATATATATATATATATATATATATATATATATATATATATATATATATGTCCAGTTTCAAACTGGATTTACCCGTTTACGTTGACATCATCAAAGCGAAAGTAACGAAAAATATACACTTTTTGTAAAACTACCCCTAATGAAATAAGAGAGGTGTTAAATAATTTAGACAATATTTAACTGAAATTAGAGTAATTCAACATAAAATCAGTATATATATATATATATATATATATATATATATATATATATATTACCATAGTCATCGTTTTCTCCATCATCATCATCTTCTTCTTCTTCTTCATCATCATCATCATCACCATTATTATCACCTTCTTCTTTTTCTTTTCTTCTATTTTATTATACCTTATATATATATATATATATATATATATATATATATATATATATATATATATATGTTCTGAAGGATTTTTTCGTTTACAACCCTTACAAATACCAGTGTTGGGTACAATTAAAAAATATATTTTAATGCAATATGTCTCGATATTCCAAATGGTAAATAAATACAAGTAAAGAACCAGCCTACTTGTTAATAATATGATCTCTTTAAAAGTGGTTTTGTGTACACGCGACGTTGATTTGCAATTTAATGTTTAGGCGAAACTTATTTTGATGAAACTTTAATAATAAACGTCGTATCCACGGAAGTGGAGTTATTTAGGAGCTTAGCGAGCTGAAACTGTTTGTGTTGAAAGTTTTATCCGAGAAAATGAAAAAGCTGAAAGCAGAACTAAACAAGATTACATCAGCAGGATCTGTGTTTTGTAACGAGAATTGGAGACAATTTTATTTAGTCATTGTGTGTTTTGTAATCATAAAAATGTAGAGAACAGCCACAGAGGTGGGTTAGTCTGAGTTTAATGTTAGTTTGTATGAAATTAAGGGCAGAAAATTGAAATAAATGTTTAAAGTTTTTATTAACATATTGTACTGCTAACCTAAAGTTCAATAGCATCACTACAAAAGCTTAATGGCATTTAATGCCTACTAGCTAAAAATTTAATAATCTATAATAAAGTTCAATGTCATCTCTATTAAAATTTAATGGTATCTTTATTCAATTTTAATGCAATACCTACTGGGACTTAGTAATATATGTACTAAAGTTTAATGGTATCCCTTCTAAAGTTGAGTATCTTTACTAAATTTCAATGACATTTTTAATAAAGATTAATAGCATTACTACTAAACTTCTAATTCAGATACTCAAGTTTAATGGCATCCCTATGCAAGTTTAATAGATGCAGAAACATAAAATAACATCATAACATCAGCTCATGGAGTGTACATTTTTGGAGAAAAAAAAAAAAATACTTGAAAAAAAGATTAAAGGACTGAGCATTCCACAGGAGGATTACATCAGTTTATTCTTGAATCTATAGGATTTGTGGACCTTTGCAGTGACTTTAAGACTAGTATGTCATCATCTGGAGCGCAAAAAGCCCATGTGCCCGAAATGCGAAGTGATTCGGATCGTCCAATATGATGATGATGAAGAAGAAGAAGAAGAAGAAGAAAAAAAAAAGATGATGTTGATGAAAAAGAAGAAGACGAAGATGATGATAATTCTGTAGATGGTGAAGAAGAAGAAAAAGAAAAAGAAGAAGGTGATAATAATGGTGTGATGATGATGATGGTGAAGAAGAAGAAGAAGAAGAAGAAGAAGAAGATGATGATGATGAAGAAAACGATGACTATGGTAATGATGACGATGATAATTATGATGACAAAGAAGAAAAAGAAGAAGAAGAAAAAGAAGAAGAAGAAGAAGAAGACGATGATGATGAAGAAGAAGAAGAAGACGAAGATCAAGAAGTGATGATGATGATGATGAAGAAAGTTTAATAGCCATTTACTCCAATTAATAATTACGTTTTAAGTTAGACAATTGAGTGTGAGAGTTTTTACATTCTCTTCAAAAGTCGTATATTGTTTTTTACGTTCACAAATGAAGACAAATATACGAATGAACCATAATAAGAACATGAATATTCCATGATTAAGTAACAATTTCAAAAAATAGAATTTGGTATAGTGTTCTAGTCTTTTTTCCTTACCATTAAAAACTAAAAAAAGTTAGATTTTCCAAAAATAGGTAGTACGATTTTTATCAAATTTTGCTTAAACGTAGTTTTTAAATACCTAAACCAACCTCTTGGAAAATTTAAAAATATCTTTTGAATATGATTTTAGAGTAGTATTGAATTTCTGGATGTTTATTTTCGATAGCTTCAGAACATAATTTTGTTGTGAAAATAATTGAATGTGTGACAGTTTATGTTTTGCACCTTTTACTTTAATCGATGTTCTCTAAAAGAGATACGTTTTGTTTTTTATGAGAAAATACTTTATTTGAGCTCCTTTTAAAACAACAATAATTAAATGCTAAGAACTTTGTGCAGTGTTCTCTTTACTATTCCATTTACTACAATTACAATTGAAGTTAACGTTTAATAATGTGTATGACAAAGGGGAAATACAATACGGTTAGAGAGAACTAGACGTTAGGTAAACATAATTAGGTTGGCAGACCTGTTTCTGTAATACGTGCTATTATACTGCTGCCACACATGCATCAAGCATTTTGTCTTATTGCAAGCAGTATTGTTTAATGGCATTGTCTGCTTAGCATAAATTATTGCATCAAATATACCTTGGATTAAGATAAGACACAAAGTTATGTAGTTGAGATTCCGTGTTCAAGGTAAGTATATCTGTATACAAATAGGTTTTCTACAAAAAAATATCGTATTTTTTGAGCGTATCATAAAATTGGTTAATCATATGAGATGTTAAAATCACACATCATTTTGTAATTACATCGAATCTAAAGCCACGTCCAGACGAGTGTAATCATTAATGTAATGTATCAATCACAGTTTTCGTGAATGAGTTTGTGTAGCTCCACCGAGAACACTAAGCTCTCGCAGAGATCCTCTGGACGATTTTCTTTATGGTTGTGTCGTGTGAACGTGCATGATGTGGAGTGATAAAGCAATCGTCTGAAATTATCAGTCAAGCTATTGTATGGAATCCAAAACACCAGAAGTATTACGTAAAATATTTGGAAAACGAAACTTGAAGGGAATTTGGTGATTCGTTGGATAAAGATGTAGAAGATTGCAAAGCATAATAACTTATATGCTTCACATAGAAAAGAAATTATAAAAGTAAAGACAAGCCATAATATAATTACTGGGGTAATTATTATGTAATTATTACTAGATAAAAGTAAGCTACACGTGACCAAAGTGTGTTAATTGTTGTGAAATACGACTACAGATGTATTTTCAAGAAATAGCTAGTAAATTGTTAGAGAACTATTGTTAAATATTCCTACACTAGTTTTAATCATATAACATTAAAAAAAGTAATCCGTTTTTGTGAATTTCAATTTTTCTTAGATTTGATTCAAATTTAGACAAAAATCGATGTTGGTAGTTCAATGCTAGGGAAAATTCGTTATCCAGCAAAATACGTTATACAGTTTAAAAATATCAGTTATTCAAAATCTTTAAAAAATATAAATTCTAGTCTTGTACTTTTTTGTAAATCTGATTTCACAGTCGTAAACAGAAATTTTAAAGCTGATTGAGAAATAAAACTTCTAAAAAGTGGAAATTATTAAATTTTTTAAAGTGACCGCAATCTCAAAATAATTAAGACGATAGTTAGTTTCATACTAAATTTATTTTAATGAAACAATATCACGTTTATGTATTTACTACGTTTTTATTTGAGTCTTTCCAACCAAGGTTTCACTTGTTAGAGAATTGCTAAAAGCCATAAGAAAAATTCTTAATGTCTGTTAAGTAAACAGTGCTTTAACGAGTGAAACCTGGTTGGCAAGACTCAAATAAAAAAATTGTGGCAATATATAAACGTTTCACAGTGTTCAGTATAATGATCTACCTTCCCTAGCTTCGTCAATTCTACTTTCGTTGACGCGTTTCGGAGAACCGCCATCTTCAAAAACTATATCTATACTTCTCCTAAACGCGTCAACGAAAGTAGAATTGACAAAGCTAGGGAAGGCAGATCATTATACTAAACACAGTGATAATAATCCTATCAGAAAAGAAGAAGAATATAAAAATAATATAAACGTGTTATTATTTTAATAATATAATAATTTTCCTCCAAATACCAACGGTCTTAATAATACTAAACTTATATGCTATTAAAGAAATTTATCATGAACTTAGTTTTTTTAAGAATATAACTATTTGTTATAGGTTTATCAAATATAAACTCGATATTGTTTAAGCGTCAAAAGGAAGTCAATTTTATTATATATATAATGTGCAGTATTGTTTCCGATCAGAAGAAACAAAGAGAACATAAATCAGGAAATAGAGGAACAATGATGCTTCATCAGAAGTCTCCATTTCCTGTACACTTAAAGAAGATTTCTATACTTAATGTAAAATAAAGAGAAAACGTACAGTCTTTCAGACATTGTTTTTTATAACTTTAATGGTTGGGATATGTTAGCGAATTGTCATTGAAAAATGAGGTATTGGAGCTGCCATCTTAGTAAAGCACTGCGCCTTGAAATAAGCGTCAATCATGTAATATTTTCATAGATGGTTGAAAATTATGTACGGGTTTTTGAGAACCTGATTTCATCCATTGTAATCAACAATAAAGTCAGCATACATTAGGACTTTAAGTTTTAAAATTCCACTGAAATTACCAAAACTAACGTGGTTTCAATTTTGTATTTTCAATGTACTGTAACTTCAGTGTTTAATATGCTAACTTAAAACATTGAGTGTTTAATGTCCATGAGTCTAGGGTGGTATCCAGAGCCCGCATACGTAAGCTAACGCAGCCTTAGGCATAAACTTTTATACTCTGACGGGATGGAGAGATCTAGTCCGATAAGTGTCACCGGACACGGCCACATCCGGAGTGATCTACGTAAGGTAGAATTGTTACAAATGTCGCGTGAGTGTCGTTTCTGCGGGCAGGATGTTGAAACTACAACACATAAATTCTTCGAGTGCGAGGTCTTGGAGGTAAAAAAAGGGGACTGTTTGGACCTCAGCAACCAGATCAGGAGTACGACCAGAACACCTTATACAAGATTCTGTAGCTCTTCAAGAGCACTGGATTCGGTTTAAGGTGAAATAATAGGTGTACACAAAAAACCTGTAGCTGACGTGTGGATTGTCACACAGCCTCTGTTAATATCCAAGAGAAAAAATCCGATAGGTGAAGCTGGTATATGAAGGAAGGTTACATATAGCTAGATTAGATCTGGGTCTAGGAAGGTTGGTTCTAACCTTTTAAGGAATGCTAGATCGGGGTTGTTAAAACCCGTACTCACAATGCACGCCAGGAAAACTCTACCAAACCTTCATTACATTTAAGTATATACGAGCTTTTCATCTGTGTCTCCGTTTTTTACATTTAAAACAGATTTATTCTAATCTGCTTCAATTGAAAAATCAAATGAGTTTATTGTTCTATTCGCGTAAGACATAAAGCAAACATCAGGCAAGTTGTATTATCGTAATTGAAGCCGGTCAGCTGTTACATTTCACCAATAAGCTGACCGAACTCCAGCCAAGTATTTTCAATTCTCATGTGTTTGCGCTACGACGTTAATCCTACGCTGAACTAATAATTACTTTATTTCTCGTTTACATTTTATTGGAAAACTTCTTCGTCGACTTATTCCAGGCGTTTAGTGGAAAGTTATTGAATTAATTTATTGAAACTTGACGCTTACAATTTTAAGAAAATACAAAATCGCTAATATTGTATAAATTTTCGTCGCATTAAATTTACCTGGCGGTTAAGATGGTTGTGTATTGCTGAAGCATAATTGTCCGATGATTAAATTGGGTATGTTAGTTCTGGTTTGCTCATTTCTTTGGACCACTTTTTTAATTAAATAAACCTTTTTAGGTCACATTATTTTTAAAAATAGGCTTTTTTTTCATTCAAGATTCTAATCAAATCTCGTTCAAATGTTCAGAAGTTCTTCAAAACGTTCAGTAGGGTCTACACAAATAAGAGAAAAATTGGTTGAGGAGCTACTGAAATTAATTCTTGAAACGTTTAATTCATAAAAATCATTTCATATTATTTAGCTGAAATTCAAGTTACATATGTAGACACGTAATTCAAGCTAGTGCACAAATTTGAAATAAAATAAATTTACGTTTTAGAAGTAAAAGGGAGAAGGAAAACACTGCCGCGGGCATGTTTGGTTTCTAACGATTTAACCTCAAACCTAGTGTTTTTATTTAACATTTATATATGCTTAATATTTGAGTGATAATCGAATTTAAGAAATTGTAAGATTTTTCGTTTTATTTTGTCGATAGATTTCAAAATTTTCTTTAAGACACAATTGAATGCGAGAAATTTGTGTATAGTTATTTTTACAATTTATTAATGAAATCAAAATCTGTTACTAAATCTATATCGTCGACAGAACGTTTTCGATCAAAAAATGCAACAAATGGTCGTTTAATGAACCTTTTTTTATAACGTTTTGAATTAAAAATTAATTGTTAGTAACATTTTTTCAATGGGATAGAAGAAGGTATTTTTATACTTGAAACTAAATCTTTGGTATCAGTAACACCTTTAGAACAAGTGAATTAAATTCCAAGTGTAAGTGTAGGAAATGGTGTGATATTTTAGATCGGAACTTCAGAAATGTGTAGCGTAAAAAAGGGAGTTTATAAACGGTGATATCCTTCACGTTGATATACGAAACCGTTTTTGCGATAAAATCTGATATTGTGAAAGCAATCCGCAATCCTGTTTCATACATCGTTGATCAATTCGTATTTACAGTTAAGTAGGTGTATCAACGGGGCGGGGGAGGAGAAGAATTTGAGTAAACACTTTAAAATGCTCCCTTTTTAAGCCTCCTTTTCCAGCGGTAACCAAAAACAACAACCGAGGCCGATAAGACTCTAGGGACGTAAAAAATGTCAAGTAACTTGGCACAAGAAGTGATAATTAAAATTCAAAGCACGTATCGTGTCGTGATCGTTACTGAGCAAAATCAGATTACTGGTGAATTCGCATTGGTAAATCAGCTGTTCGAACGGCCATTATAGTAATACTGGTTACAGGGACTTTTAAATTAGATTTATCTGTGTGTGTGTGTGTGTGTGTGTGTGTGTGTGTGTGTGTGTGTGTGTGTGTGTGTGTGTGTGTGTGTGTGTGTGGGTGGGTGTGGGTGGGTGTGTGAGAGCGAGCGTGCGCGTGTGTGTACGTGTGTACACACACATAAAACTACACATTTGAACTGGTGTAGTTATCGAGTCACATTACTAAAAAAACTTAGTAATTACTGTATTAATTTAGGCTAGAAATGAATATTGTTTGGTGTCATGTAAAAAAAAAACAAATTAATCGAAATTTGAAACATTACAGTTCCTTACATAAATCAGGACATATAAATAACTCAGAATGATTTTGTTTGTTTTTTATGTATGTTATTCTTTTTGAAAACTTTTATGTATTCTTTCTAAACACTGTTATAATTGTATACTTTCATTAGATATCGTTAAGGAATCTTTCTAAAACGATTGACTAAGAAATACCCATTGTTCTTAAAAGTACATAAAATTATAACAAAACTTGTTAAACAATTATTGCTTTTATTATTTGTGAAAGTCGAATAATTTAAAAAATGAGATTACACAAATTCATGTTAATAAAATATGCTACTTGGACAACCAAACTGAAAAACATTCAGTAATAAAACTAAGTAATAATGTCCTAATGTCCTGTGGTACTACCGTATTACCGCAGAGCTTATTGAACAGAAGACTTCAAAGGCTTGTATCTAATATATCGTTTATACCTTTAAAGGCTAAATGAAAGTAGGTTTTAATTCAATATAATCAAATTTCGTTTCGTTTGGAGGCACATAAGCTTTTGCCGTCCAGAGGTAAGGGCGACGCTAATACAGGTGGCAGTGCTATGTTAAAATAATTTTTTTACAGAGCCTTCGAATGCTCTGTATGCCGTCCAGAGGCAAGGGCAACGCTGATACAGGTAGCAATGGTATGTTAAAATATTTCCGATGAGCTTATTGAGTAGACGACTTCAGAGGCTTGTATCTATTATATAGTTTATACCTTTAAAGGCGAAAGGGTAGTAGGTTTTATTTCAACATAATCAAGTGTCTTTTCGTTTGGAGGCACACAAGCTTCTGTCGTTCAGGGGCAAGGGCGACGGTGATACAGTTGGCAGTGGCATGTTAAACAATATCTCTTTAGATGACCTAATCTTTAATGTTATAAACTATTTAAGCGACCATCACTGTATTGTTCATGCACGTTGCTTTGAAATGTTCGCCGATCCTGACAACTTCTTGAGGACACTCTTTTGTCCAATTTAATTTAAACTTCGCACAAAAACAAATTTAGATTACCAACAGCTTGACCAAGTTCGTTATATAGTAAAGTCTTTTAATCAGCTGGAAAATGGCAGTTTATCTCGCGAACCATGAAAATATATTTTAGCAAAATTATATGGAAATAGTTGATGTTTATTTTGAATAATATATTTCGTTCTTTACGTTCACAATACTCTTTATGCACTATTTATAATGATAAAGTAAAATAAACATTATTGAAGTGAAGTGTAAAATTAATAACCTTACTGTAAAATACTTGTTTCGCCGTTAGTCATCATCAGGTAACGTTTATAACAATTGTTGTAAAAAAACACGAAAACAAGAATTAAGTTAGAGAAAACGAAAAAATACATTTTAAGCTTAAGGTTAAATACACTCAACAACCAACATTAGCATTCATCTATCTATGTTTACGTGTGCTGTCAAGTAATATGGAATAGACTGTAGAAGGAATTTGCAACGTTTTGTAATAACAGTAGTTATTGCTGGATTAGTGTCAGTTGATATCGATTAACTATTTGTACAAAGTGAATGCTTAATCAAACGAAATGTAATTAATAAATCGTTTCCGTTTTAATGACGTGATTAAATTTAATAGCCGGAAGATTGGGCGTGTTATTTATTCACTGTGAGATTTCTATGTGTGGATGTTATTATTCATCCCGGTGGCATAGATATGTCGGGTATTTGCAAACAGATTAAACAGTATTTTATAAGTATTGCGACATGCAGTTCCCCGCTGACTCAGTGCAAATTTCTAACAATAAGATTTTATCTTTACGCTTCAAGGTTTCGTATCACGATGACCGTGCCAAAAGCTAATTTCCAAAGAAAATTTTTAACAGGTAAAGGAGAAATATTGTTCCAGTTTTTTTAATGCATTGTTTTTTTTATAACTTATCACAAGTGTTTTTTATCGCTTTATTCTCGTACACAAATTAGTCACTTATCTCTCCCGCAGGTGAACAAATCTACTCTGTTAGTTGTAATTTTCAAAGAGACTTTGACCTCCACGCTGTATGAAATAATTAATGCTCTCTCATTCTGTTTATCTCTTTCACCCCTTCTCATTCTCTCTAACACAGTTAAGAGCTTATTGGAAAAGTTTCATTATAAAGCTAAGATCGTCTGAATTCTTAACTAACAGAAGCAGAACAGAAACGATTGGGTTTTAGTCAGGTAAGCTATATTGTCCTTGCCTGCAGCTGATTGCAACTTGTGGATTAAGAAAAGACTTCGCAATAGTAAAGTACACCAGCATTTAATCAATAACTTTTGTATCAGCCACCTTAACAATGAAAAAAGTGATTATTTTCTACTGAGCACAAAGAAATAGGAAAATTATATTTCATCACAGGTATTTGATCAGGGTACAACTTTAAGATTATTAATCGGAATGGAATTAGGTCCACGAGAATTCTTTACTGGAGTTGATCAGCTATAACGTCATTCTTACAGCCAACGTCTTTTATTATAATATTTTTTATAGTAATACCAATTATAATTGGCGGTTTTGGGACAGTTATGATTGGTGCACCAGATATAGCGTTCTCACTAATAAATAATATAAGATTTTTAATATTACCACCATCTTTAACACCTATATTATCAAGAAACATCGTACATATAGATGCTTGTACGGATTTAGCAATATTCTCACTCCATCTAGCGAGTATTTTACCAAACCTAAGAGCAGTTAATTTTATCACCACAAATCTTAACATACGGAAAACCGGAATAACTTTAAATGAATTCCATTATTTGCCATTCCACTTTAGCCATTCTACTTAAGAATTTGTCGGCCATATTGAATCTTTACACTATAACGCTGACTATAATTAAAGATACAGACTACTACACTATTTGTTAAAATAAAGATATTTTTGATATGTCATTTTGAAATTCGTATATATGGAAATACGTATTTTGTGGCATAATTGTTAGACTATTAAGGACAAGAGATTTGAGGAAATAGCTTACTTCAGTAACTGCAGTCTCGAATCTACTACCATATGGTGCGCAGTTCAGAGATACCGCATACTGATATATATGAATGACCCTTCAAAATTAGCGCTCATTTCAAGTTTTGTGTCTGGGTCTCAACATGATGGCAACCAGTGAGAATTCGCTAATAACGCAATATTATAAATATTTATATAATAAATATTTATTTCACATATTTAATATATAAATAATTTTAGCGATTTAAACAAACTCAGGCGTGAGTTTACAGGCGTGAGAGGCCAAATAAATATTTATTTCACAGCAGTGTTTAAGTTCAGAATTTTAAAAAAATAAATCGTTATTTTAAAAATGTTCGAATTTTGTATAAATGAATTGCATACAAAAAGTCTAATTTACAAATCTTTTATCACATAATATTCTAATTACATGGATGGGCACTTACTTGGATTTTTTGGCCGTCCATTTTGAATGGATCTAATATTCAAATTACGTATTATAGATAAGCTTTGTTTGTACGAAATTAACACGACATGCTTAATTCTACTTGTTTAAACACTACTTTCAAAATAAGTTAACGGTGTGAAATCTCTAAACGAAATGTCTCACGTTCAATTACATACTTAAAAAGCTCCTAAGAATCCTTCAAAATTATCAAAATCGGTTAATCAGATATTGCTGTGTTTTGGTAAAAGTGTTAATTAACTTTTCATTAATTCCTGAATCGTAACATTATTGTTTAATCTTTCAATTCAAATTTGCTACGCTGTGCCGAGTAAAGAATCATTTTCATAAAAATCGGTCACTTAGTTGTCCACTACAGACACACATTTAAGTAAAAACCACTTGCTGAATTGGAAAATTTTATCCATAGTTTAAATAAAACAAAATTATAATCATTATATTTGTTGAAACAATATTTTACAATTGCAGTTTAAAATAAACAAATATTGATTTTTGCTTACAAAACCGTATTTGACAATTGTCAGGGAATTTGTTGTAAAAACCACGTTAACGTACAATTAAAACAAAAAAAGAATTGCGAATTTGTCGCAAAAATCAAAAACCACTTTCGATTATAGTTAAAACAACAAACAATTGAGACTTTTTTGTTCAAACCACGTTAGGTTGCAATTAAAACAACAAACAATTGAGAATTTTTTGTTCCAACCTCGTTAGGTTACAATTAAAACAACAAACAATTGAGAATTTTTTGTTCCAACCTCGTTAGGTTACAATTAAAACAACAAATTGAGAATTTTTTGTTCAAACCTCGTTAGGTTGCAATTAAAACAACAAACAATTGAGAATTTTTTGTTCCAACCTCGTTAGGTTACAATTAAAACAACAAACAATTGAGAATTTTTTGTTCCAACCACGTCAGCTTGTAATCAGGTATTTGATTTCAGGGGAATAACTAAATTTCAAGATTGTTTTTTCCTAAAATAAAAAGGAGTTTGTTTAAATCGTTTTTACGCTAGAGGTTTGTGTGTGTTACAGATAGGCTAGAGATAGAAGCGCTTTTGCGTTTGGTGGGGAGTTTGACTCAGCAGTTATTATGTATTTATGATCTATAGAAGCAATCTGTTGGCCTGTTCGATAAATGTGTTCTCATTTACATGCATATTAGATAATGTTGGCAACACTGCTCTTAACGGTAATAGATTCAACTATCCTCACAGCTGATTGCTGAAATTAATACAGTTTTCAGTGTTTAAACATATTTCTGAACGATTACAGTGTACGATATTTTCAAATGTTGCATTAACCAAAATTTGTAGGCAATATGTAGCCTACTTTACAGAAATTGCTGTTATTTTAAATATTACAAAACAAAAATCTTTAACAAAAGCTTCGTTTCTGTCGATAACTTCTGTAGTTATAGGCCTACTACATGTTTACTTTTCTCTATATAAGGTCATGTACAAAAGTCTGATCCTTTGTCCTTTGTATAGTCTTGCTGGATTTGTTGCGTTAAGGATATTAAAAAAAAAGTTTTATTAAATCGTCTTAGCTTGCGTACACAAACCAAATTACGAAAGCAAAAAAACATTTTTTTCCCTTAATGTAAACTATTGTTTGTTATTTTTTCCAATTCCGTTTAAATTAATTTAAGGAGATTTTAACGCCGATTATAATTGGAAAATTCTGATTTTTAGATCAACTTTTAAAAAAAATATTGGTATTTAGCTTCAATCACATCAGCAATAAGAGAGATTGTTTAATAAAATGTGTATTTGTTTACATACATTCAGTAAACCTGTAAAACACAAATGAATAACCTGTAATGCACATTCATTCAAACTGAATACTTACATTTTAAATTATTGCGGAGTTACGAAACCAATGGTACACATGCTTTCAAATTTGCATACATATTAGACGCGGGCGAAACAACTGCTCCTAGCGGAACTTTACGGAACTATACCTGAAGTTGATTGATGTACGAAATAAAACAATATGATAAGAAATTTCGAGACACACAGTTGCCTCGCTGATTTGTTCAAAGCCCAAAAGCAAATTTCTATCTCACACTCTTTTTGAAACCCTGCATCGCTTACCGTCATAAACGCCATTCAAATCTGCAATTATTTCCTTTTTTAACTTTCGGATTGCGTTGGAAATAGTAAAATGAACCGCCGTCAAATTCTTGATTTCAACGAATTTCGAATAATCGAATTTATGCCGTTTTTAACTCAAATTACAATAGTGGAATTAGATTTTCAGAAATATTTAGTCCAAAAATGTCAGGAAAGATTTGAAAATGTTATCTTTCTGAAACAATCGAACGAATTTCGGTGGGCTGAAATCAATTTCTGAGCCAAGTTTTGAGAACGTGAGCTTGGTAACATTTGTACAATGGCTTCTCAAAAAAGTGATCTTTAGATGTTAAGATCGACGATCGCGATAACTGCTTCAATAGCCGCCTCGGTGGTCTAGTGGATAGCGTACTAGGCTTTCACCCCGAGGACCCGGGTTCGATTCTCGGCGAGGGCTTGGCATTTTCATACGCTATAAATCATCCCATCGTCTGCATTAGCCCAAGTGTGCACAATAGTTAAACACCAAAAAAAAAACTGCTTCAATATAACATTTTACAATTGAAATTCGGTAAAAATTCACTTGTATAGTTTCTATAATTATGCATAAAATGTTGATTTCGAACATTTATTTCCTAACTTTTTTATTCAGGAGTCAAAGATTCTATTAACAATTTGAACCCGATAAAACTGAGTGTGGCGTCCAAAGTCTGAGTGTGGATTGATGTTATTGTAGGAAAATTGTTATCAACTGGAAAAAGGACGTTAGCTTAAACGCTGGCGCACGTAACGGTGACGGTTGTGTTCAGAGGTTAAAAACAAGTCATTTATTGAATTATTAGAAAAGTAAATAGAATTCTTAATTTCGTAAAAATTACTTTAAATATTTATTTCACAAACTTAATTTGATTTCCAACACTGGGTCCAATATTAAAAAAATCTTCAGTAGTGGAATAAATATTAATATAAATAGTCACACGCAGCTGTTTGGACGACGATAGAAGCGAAATTTTGTCTTTGCCATTATAATGTGCATTATAATTTGCATACAGTAGTATTTTAAAATTTCAAATTACATTGAAAATACGAAAGTGAATCCTGACCGCCGTCAGATTTTTTTTCAGTGTAAGCTACACTAAAACCTTGAATTTATTTTATTTTAAAATTTGATCGATTAAATCACCAACACCTGATACATACTCGTATTTTAAGAAATTAGTCTGGTTCTGGTAGTTTTTCAGCTAATTTTCAGATAGTTTGTGAGTTCATTTTATGATAGTTTTCCGGCTGATTTTCCGGTAGTTTTTTGGCTGATTTTCCGGTAGTTTTATGGCTGATTTTGTGGTAGTTTTTTCAGCTAATTTCCAGATAGCTGGTCGGCTAACTTTCCGGTAGTTTGTCAAATGATTTGGCAGTAGTTAGTCGGTTTATTTTCCAGTAGTTTCTCAGCCGATTTTCCGAAATATGACGTTTGACTTTTCTATAATTTTTTGGCTGATTTTGTGGTCGTTTACCAGCCAGCTGATTGTCCTATAGTTTGCGGTTAATTTTTCGACAATGTTTCAGTGATTTCCCAGTACTTTGCCGGTTGGGTTTCCGATAGTTTTTCAGCTGATTTTCCGGTAGATTTTTGACTCTTTTTCTGATACTTTGTCAGATAATTTCCCACTAGCTTGTTAGATGATCTTTCGATAGTTTTATAGCTGATTTTCAATAGTTTGGCAGGTGATTTTCCGATAATTTGTCAGTTTATTTTCCGATAGTTTGCGTTTGATATATCGGTAATTTGTAGGTTATGACGGATGATTCCCTGCGGATATCGAATGACTTTACTTAATATATCAGATAATTTTCGGCAGTTTGACGGCTGATTTTCCAGTAGTGACCTGACCACCCTCGAAAGTATTTAGATTTCGTCTCGAACGGTAAATTATTTTCATTTCAAACTTTTTACACTGAATTTAGTATCATAAAAAGTGAGCTAAGTTTACGTGAACCTATTTTAATGAAAAAATGTGATTTTTAATTTTGTCGGATAACTTTTGAATTGCACTGTTTCGGAAAATGAATATAAGAATGTTTCTGTAAAACTTTAGATGAATTTATGTTCCCGGAAAATCCGTTTGAATAGCAAAATAGCCTAATAAATATATAAAGGCTAATTATAGCTTACAAATGTAATCTATACAGAAAAGTTAATAATGTAAAAAAAATTCTATTCAACCTTTGCCTTTACCGCTTATTCTTTCTCTGAGTGGAAACTGAAAAACCTCACATAAAATCGATTTTCGCCGCATTTTAACGAGATAAAAGGCTATATAGGATGTAAGCTTTTACAGATCACATTGCCTTAAGCTTCCGGTATTGCCTACCGAGTTCCTATATTTTGATTTAAAAGGCAAAGCCGCTAGCTAAAGAGATTTCTTCAGTCAACCGTAAAGACTTTCAGAATAACGTTAAACGAAGGAAGTTGTAAAGGTGGGAAGGATGTTTCACACATGCAGTCATGACACCGATAATTAAAAGACTGGATAATAAATGTGTATGATTTTTCATACACATGTGTATATGCGCTTTGCCATACGACGCTGTTTCGCTGACATATTGAAAGTGAATTTCCAACAGTACTTTTTTATCTGCCCTTATAAAGAACCTTCAGGTTAATTTTTAGCGAATTTCAAATGGAAAATGAGCTGTTGAAACAGCCATTACGGTAAAATCTAGGACTTGAACTAAGCACCGATCCTGACCTCTAGATCATATTTGGGGGGGATAGTTAAATTTTTACATGTGTGTCTGTTTTCGACCTTTCAGTTTAATAAACACAAAAATAAAATATGGTAATAGTTTGGACAAATTCGTTCAACAGTTTCAAAATGGCAGCCTTTTAATTCTGATTTCACAGTTGCAATAACCCTTAAAAACTGCATAAATTAGGGTTTTAAATTTTCAAAATCCATTGAATGTAAGAAATTTAATTGGACGGCGGACAGAATTTTTTTATTTTCAAATTTAAAAGTTTCAATTGTAAATTGTAAATGAAAAGTTTCAAGGGTAATTTAAAAGTTTCAAATGCTGTTATAGACAGATTTTAATGCTAATATTGATGACGAAATCAGTTTTTCAAAAAAAGGTATGTTTTTTTACTTTTAATGTGCCGCAAATTTTAAACTATTAAAATGATTTTGCTGGGTAATGAAATTGTGCAAGGTATTAACGAAATCGAATTTTGTGACAAACTTGAATCGAAACGGGCAAAAATATTTCGTGCGCCGAAATTCACACACAAAAAATATAATTTCTGTATATATAGACTTTTTCAAGGTCACTCAGTAGATTGTTTTTCATTGGGACTTCGCTATAAAAATGGAAGGTAATATGTCACGGAAATTTTGTTACTGTATAGTGATGCGATCAGGGAGGAAATGTTCACATATGATTTTTCACTACAGCTGGTCCTTCGATAATGTTATTTAAACCGAGGTATATATAAGTGTTTGACTTTGAAAAACACGAATTATTGAAGTGACCATTATAATGAATGGAGTTTTAATTAACAATATTGTTATTATGACTTTTATGAATTTGTAGGGTTACTATTACACTGCGGCCTTTGTAGATTTATTGTGTTTCTTTTTGTCCTCCTGAGGTGCTCAGTTACAGCTCCTTCACCAGTCGTAGTCTATTCATAACGTGTAGGTTTTGAAGGGAATTCGAGATGAGTGACTTCCCCACTTCTAATTGATGACTTCCCAGTTACTTATTGAGGTGCTTGCATATGCTTGTTCTAGTTATTCACTTTTAATTTTTCTTTTTCTTCGACATTATTACAGAAGTTCTCTCAATTTTGGCGATGGTTTCAATTTTGTTGTGCGATGGTTACCCGCTCATTTTACTTACGTTCTTACTTATGGGAACATACGCAAATTGGTCCGGGAAATGTGGCCCGCTTACAGAGCCCTGCATTCTTTGGGAAGGTTAAGGTACACTGGGAGGTCGCCAGGTTTGATGTAAAAGCACACGGGTCGCTTATACACTTTAAACCAGGTTACATAGAGTAGTGAATATGTGTATGTGTGTGTCTTGAATAAGAGAACGGGACTAGTATGAGCTGCTCATTGCAGCTGTTTCCGCATAGAAAGACATTAGTAATTACCTTATACAAGCTTAAACAATGTTGTGTGTTGTTTAAGGGAAAAAACATCTCAAATGAAACTGAATAGTTATGAAATGAAGTTATTTATGTAGAACCCTCGAAGCTGCCGAAGGCCGTATCGGACACAGCGCTAAGTATGTTTTATAAAATTGCGCTAAAATATTATTCCAGATAATTTTAAACGTTTATTTATCTTCTTGCCGAATGAAAATAAGCAAGTGGAATTACAGCTTAAACGTTATGCATATTGTGTTTGTTTTAATTGGCAGAATGTTTAATCAGAATATGAAAATAGACGGGAATAGTTTGTTGGGAATATTTTTGAAGACCAGCTGGTTGTAATTAGGAGATCGTGAGTCACTTGGGGTGTGTTTTTGTACAGAAGCTTTGTGTTTGTTTTTAATAAACAAACATCCTTACGGGGAACGAAACTCTAAGTAAAACTGATGCTATTATAAAAGGCTGTTTATTATTATAAAATATAACTGGTAACGTGTTATCGCACGTCTACCCACGTATACGATGACGTCAAATATTAATAACGGCTCACGCAGCTTTCTCGCTCACTTGAAGCGATTTTCAAATAGTATTTTCTTTATCTAACCATTATCACTATCACAATATGCACATAATAGCATTTTAAACTTTCAAATTACACTGAACATACGAAAACGGCCCTTGACCGCCGTCAAAAAACTTTTTAGTTTCAACGTATTTTGAAAATTAAAAGTGCTGATTTATGCAGTTTTAAAGTTATAAATTTTTAAATATTTGAAACGGCCGCCGTTTTCAAACTGTTGAACGATTTTCACTGGTTAACAGTTCACTGGTAATGTTATTGCATAAGCTTTGAATCAAATCGAACCAAAATTGCGAACGTGAGCGCGCATGCGCACGCACACACACACACACAAAACACACAAACACACACAAAGACAAAACTCGCAAACACACACACTCACAAACACAAAACACACAAACACACACACACACACACACACACACACACACACACAACACATACACACACATACGCACACACACACACACACACACACACACACACACACACACACACACACACACACACACACACACACACACACAAACAACACAACACGACCACTCAAAAAGTGATGTCGATTCTAATGGTTAGTGGTCATACCAAAGATCGGAGTCTGAATTTTATCACGGTGGCCGTTCCAATAGCTCCTGATAGGAATTTAGGATCTCTCCTAACCTTTAAGAAATCAACTATCGGTGGTTGAAAAATGTTTTTTTAATACGTATAATTACAATATTCTTGTATTGTTTCGGTTACTTCTACACTTGATAACAACCCAAGAATGAACGCTATAGTATTACTCGATTCTAAAGGTCTTCTTAAAATAATGTTTCAAAATCCTTTCCAGGGACTCGTTAATTTTTTTAACCCAAAAAAAGAGTGTAAGTGTATGGAAAACTGTGCACTTACCCTGTAGACTGCCGATCCGTTGTTTCCCAGCACCGCCTGGCTGAAATGTCCTCTTGGAGCACCAGTCACTTCCCGAAGTATTGTTGGCCCCCAAACGGCTTTCCTGTCGATTTTTCCTAAGCTTTTATCTAAACTGTTGTTCTACTTGGCTCTCTTCAAAATCTTTAAAAACTAATAATTAAAATTATGATTTTAATACCTAACATTCCCCAATTGACTTTTGCTAACAGAAAACAAGCAGGAAGTTTAACTACAAATAAAATGAGTAAATTTCATAAGAAAACCAGCGTAACCATTATTTAACTCGTAATTTAACTTATCTAATTTGGAATTAGTTAAGGATTTAACGTCAAGTTAAATTTCCTTCGTCACTGGTTTCTCTTAATCAAAGGTTAAATCTAACTGAATTCGGAACTAGTTATCTAGCTCTGGATTGTTTCCGGTGAAACCGCTTTGGATTGTTTCCGGTTGGCAGAAGGCTGTGGCAAAAGTAATTACGAACAAAGTTTGAAAGCTGAAAATTCAATTCGAATAAAGTACTTTGTGTTTCTGATCGTGTCATTGGTTGGTTTCATTTGGTAACGTTGGTAATACTGAATATTGTAATTTTGTAGAATATCATGAGAAACTAATAAATATTGTGTTGTTTTAGCGAATTTCTATGGGAAAATGAGCATTTGGAGCAGCTGTCATGTAAGACTCCTACTTTGAAATATACGCCAATTCTGATTTCTAAATATTTTTTCAGTAGTCGTTAAAATTTATACATACATACATATACTCGTATATATATATGTAAACTATTTTAAGTGTGTGTGTGTGTGTGTGTGTGTGTGTGTGTGTGTGTGTGTGTTGTACGCTTACGTTTGCAATGTTAGTGCTCAAGATACTTTCAAGAACTTTCAAAAATCCGTTGACATTAAGATTTAATTTGTCTGCATCAGGGTTCATTTTCGCATTTTCTGTGTAATCTGGAATTTTACAATGTCACTATATGAAGACTTTAATGCTGATTATGATGGTAAAATCTGAACTTCAAATACGTTTAACGTAAAGAAGAATTTGCTTTTGCAAATTGGTTTATATAATGTAAGCTAGACTTTTGCGTGTATTATTTTTAGTGCCTTTTGACATTTCATATTAGACTTAACTAGTGCGTATTAATTCACTTTTTTCTAATCTAATTGTTTAATTAATTTGTTGATTTTATGAGGCCGAAAATTTACATTTTAATGTTATGTCGAAACCGTTAGAGCCGTATTCGTAAGAAAAAGGAACATGTACTTCCATCACGTTAGCTAGAGATAAGAGTGTCAAATTAGTTAATATTGAAATTAATTAAAGTAGATTAGAAATTACGTGAGATTCGGTTTCATATTTTTCAATTTATTTTGATAATGGAATATTCTAAGTAATGATAAACATGATGAAGAAATAAAATTTTCAAAGAAAGTACAGTAAAATTGGCTTGAAAACAGAATATTCTTAGAAACAAAAAAAATACTTGTGGAACTCGGGGAGTTAGCAACAGAAGCAAAGCTTTTGTTAATGATATTTTTGCTAATTATATAATTAGTTTGAAAACATGTTTAGAAATAACTTGTTTTGTTTAAACAAATAAATACGTGAACCTAGCTTTGAGATTACTTTTTGTAGTAAAGATTAGTTATTTTATATTAATTCGTAAAGATCAGCTGATTTCATTGAACAGCTGATAGACTATAATAATTTCCAGGTTATGTTGTTATAATTTCGAATGTATTATAAACGGTTACAACGTGCACGTATTCTTCAGCTAAGGAAAAATACTGAAACTAAAGCAATGTAATGTTTCATATAATACGCTTGTATTGTTATCGAAACGGAGGAAAAAAAGAAAGTGACAGAAATAGAGAGAATACGTTTGCTCGTTTGTTCAATATTTCCGTTACATTCTTCTGTTCGGCAGACTTTTTCTGTTAACTTCTCTCGTTAAAGGTAGTATTAAAAATTTCGCTTCAAAAAACCAGTTCCAATATAACAATAGCCTAACTACAAGGGTGAATTTTGGACTCTGGAATTGGGACCATAAAAGTGACTACAACCTTTTAATATCAAGATCGGATTTTCACGATGACAGTACTTTCTTAAGTAGAAAGTAAGACAAAACTGACTCATTGTTTTTTGCGAGACATTTATTTTGACTGAGACTTCTATAACAAGCGCTGTGGACTGATTGCGCTGTCACCATCGATTAACGTTTCCGTAAGCCAAGTGACAGACGGATAAATTAATCGATTATCACTTTAAAGGCGTCTTGAGAATGTTTCAGTTTGTTTGATTTTTATCTTCGAAGTGTTATTTCATTTCTTCTTCTTCTTCTTCCTTTATTACTGTTATATCTGCTTTTTTACCCGATTTTATGAAATAAATACTTAAAAAACAAATTATTCGAAAACATAACCTAACCAAATCTAACCTAACCTCAAATTTTTTTCAAATTCATTAATTTCACTAAAAAAATCAGCCGGGAGTTAAATACAAAGAAAACAATGCTCCTATTTTCAAAATTGGTTCGTCAGATTTTTAAACAATATTTTACCAAATTAAAAAAATATAACTTAAGTCATTGTTGTAATTTTGAATAAATTAATTTACTAGTAATTTTAATAATGAACAAAAACAGAATGGAATATAGTTTTTATCGAATTTTTTTTAGAAAATGAGCTATTGAAGTGGAAGTTATGGTAAGACCGGACTTGAAATGAGTATCGATCTTGGCCTCTAGATCATGTTTTGATAGTCGTTAAAATATGTTCTAGCACGCTAACGTACGCAATTTAGTTCCGATTTTATTTAAACTTGCCATAAAAGTCGGTTGTAGTAATAGCATGGTCAAGTTCGCTACTTATCTAGAAAAATTCATTTAACAGTTTCAAAATGGCGACAGTTTCAAATAATTAAAAATTAATAACTTTTTTGTCTTAATTGTTTTGGAAATATGATTTCACCATTGTACCAATGTTTAAAAAGCGCTTAAATTAATATTTTGAATTTTCTAAGTCCAATGAAATTAAGAAATTTTTTGACGGCGGTCAGTGTTCACTTTCATATTTTCAATGTAGTTTGGAAATTTAAATTTTAATGTATGGTGACTCTGATGACGAAATCAGAACATCAAACAGCGTTAGATACAGAAAAATACTTTTGGAAATTCGTTTCTATCATGTCAACGAAACGATCGCGTACAGCGACCATTTTTTAATTCAGCCTGCTCTCGAAGCAAAAATTTCTTTTATTGGGATATTTCCATTGAAACAGACTTCATGGTAAAACCCAGATCAGAGTTTTTGATAATGAACGCTGAAAATGAAATATATAGGCCTAGTCCTATGCGTTCCCACGGTCTAAGTGTAGTCCGATTATTCAAACTGGGCAATAAAATACATTTTTGGAAACGCTTGGAGAATTTCGTTAGTTAACCAGAAACGTTCTTTTAACAGTGTCAAAATGGCGGCCTTTTCATGTCTTTAAAAATCCATAACTTTCTTTCCTAATTATTTTTATATTAAAAAAACGCATTTAATAGAATTTTGATTTTTAAAATCTGTTGAAATTGTGAAATTTAATTTGACGGCGGTCAGGGTTTGTTTTCGTATTTTAAATGTAATGCGGAAATTTAAAATACCAATGTATGCGGATTTTAATGCTGATACATGTTAAAGGAGAATTTAAAAAAATGTGTAAGATAAAGAAATGATTTTGGTAATTCGCTTCCATCACGTTTAATAATACTTAAATTGTGAGTATTACATTAAATTATCACATTAAATATATAAATGTGATTATATATTAATCACATTAATCACAATCACATTAAAAATATAAAAATTTAAGATATTTATTAAATAAACTTTATTCCCACAGGAAATCTCTTTAGTGGTGGAAACCCAATTAAGTGCTTTTGGAATATTGTCTGACATTGGAATCGATTTGCCTCTTTCAAATTTTGACGTAAATGTCGCAGCTTACGCACAAAGTTCAATGATTGAGTTTCTTTCGGGCGCCATGATTGATTTATTTAAAATAAAGTTAATTATACGAATTTTTTTCGTACATAAGTTACAATTGAAATATTCAATATCTTCTAATAATAATGCGCATTTTGGTCATTTGCGTTGATTTATTTTTGAAACGTCATGTTTCGGAACCGTAGTTCCATCTTCAAGCAGAAACACAGATTATACAAATTACTTGATCATTCATGTTAAAGTGCCTATCTATACCGAGGTATATAGTAGTGTTTTGTAATATGGGTGGGACGATCTCTACCGAGTGATTAGTTTCGCCTGAAGATGGAGCTCCGACTCCGAAACGTGACATTTCATAATAATCACGTGACGGACCAAACATGTTACGGTAGTAGTATATTAAAAGATATCTAAATGAACTGCGGTATACAGTTACCTCGGGTGACGTGATGGAAGCAAATTTACCATCTTAATGAACATTATTATTGTCAAATCTTTCAATAATAGGAATTACTTTGAGTGGATATTAAAAGGAATGCAAATTAAACGTTGGCAAATTTAGTTGTTACAAGGCTGTCATACTGTGTGAGAACTAAATTACACTGAAATATTGAGGGGACATTGGCCCGCGTTCAATCAAGTATTCTCTCAAAGTCTTTGTAACAGGAATCGATTAATCGTTTTCCTTTGTAACAATCGCCAAAGCAAACGATAAAATAGACATTCATTTTGCTAGTTTTCAACGGAACCGAATCAAGTTTCAAAAAGACTGTGCGATAATTGTGTATTTATTTGGTTTTAGTTCATAGTGTAAACCAGTTTGGAAATAATAATATAAATATATGACCTTGAAAATTTTTGCCACTTACAAAATGGCGTTATAAGATGCTGCTCTGAATTCAACCGTATGCTACCATTGCTAAAATTAAAAGTATGTTTCTTATCGAAGTATGTTTTGGAGCGGCCATCATTGTAATACCCAGACCCGGGACGTTAAAGTGATCACCTAACTTAGATTAGAGACCGGAGTTATTCAATAACGCTAATCCCTTATCATTATTAAAGTATGAACTTTAAAAGAAAGAAAAATCAATAAGAACGACAATTGTCACATCAAACTGGCGTGCGTTGTGTCAGAGTGATTGATGTGACAGGTACTTCGGCTCCCATCTTCCTTTCAGTCATACATCATGGTACAAGTCAGCCGCCGGGAACATTTGTCTTTACGTATCCATTATGCATATTGTGTTGGCCTCTTTGTGAAAGTATTACTGACGAACATATTGTAAGATACTCGATAAGTAAAACGATGTTTTACACTAAATGAACGGTGTGAAATTACTTCAAATACTTCCCAAAATATCAGTTTTTGTTATTTCTTCAGATAAATTCGTTTCCCGCCGCAAAAAACTGAGTTTTAGGGACTTTTGACAATTTTGGTAATTTTTGCGCTACACGTTTCATTATACGCCCAATATTAATAATCCGAAATATAAAAGTTCGGAAACAATGAGAAGTTATAAGAAAAGTTAAAATAAAGGGGCAAACATAACCTCGAAGTGACTACCGCGTGAAAGTGTAAGTGAGGCACGTGTTTTTAATGGCGACATGATAAATTTAATGCATGTTATTAATAATGAAAATATATATATATATATATATATATATATATATATATATATATATATATATATATGTGTGTGTGTGTGTGTGTGTGTGTGTGTGTGTGTGTGTGTGTGTGTGTGTGTGTGTGTGTGTGTGTGTGTGTGTGTGTGTGTGTGTGTGTGTGTTTATGTGTGTGTGTGTGTGTGTGTGTGTATATCGTGTTATATATGGGCGTATATGTACATACATATATATATATATATATATATATATATATATATATATATATATATATATATATATATATATATATATGTGTGTGTGTGTGTGTGTGTGTGTGTGTGTGTGTGTGTGTGTAGTGTAAATCGATTAGTGAGTTTTAAATATTAGGTGTTTTAGGTGTTTAACTTAAAACTTGAATAAGGTTCTTTAAAAATGCTGTGATTAATTAGAAATTCAACAACACTACCGTAATATTAACATAAACTGACAAAAAGACGCAAACCGCAAAGTTCACAGCAGCCATTTTTTAACGACATTTCACTACAAGAACTATCATTATTGCAAACATAACCACCGGACCACATATTTAAATATTAAGATTATGACCTACTTTTCCTTCTAGTGATCAATTTACTCAACTCATAAAGGCTGTCGCGGTTTCAAAACCTTACTGTTTCTTCTTCTGGCCGTAATAAAAAATGTCAAATCTCTCTGTCGAAGTCCTCTGTAACGTACAGTCCGAAATGTAACGACATGCGAGTTGCACGTATCGTTTGGCCAAACCAAATTTTATCGTGTGTATTTTAATCTTATAATTGTGTTTAGTGTTTGTGACGTGTTTTCAATATTTAACTATGTTAGGACCTCGACAGGGGAATTTGAGATTTTGTATTACGGTCTGAAGATGAAACAGTAAGGTTTCGAACCGCGGTAAACTTTACGAGGTGAGTAAATGAACCACTAGAAGGAAAAATAGGTCATAATCCTAAAAACTATCACGATAATAAATTATTTATTATACATTGATTATTTAGCTAGCGAAATAAATTTATCGTACAAATTAAACAGGCAAGGAAATTCATACAAAGTAAACATCAATGACGTCAGAATATAGGTTTGAATAAATGGTTAAACATCGTAATTTATTGTATATTTATCGTAATAAATTTAATCTTCCGCGCCTTAATATGATCTTCCGCGCCTTTCTCTTAAGAAAATGATTGAACACATAATACAAGAAAAATATCTTTGAAATCATGACTTTTGCAAAAAACCTGTAAAGGTCAGAAATACCATATTTATACTTTCGTCCCGTTTGTCCTGCACACGTTGCTATACAAGTTCCTTGTATTTTTAAACATTATTTTTCTTAAACATTATCCTCAATTTATTATTAGTTGCCATCCCCATTTTCAGTACCATTGTTATTATCATTATTATGTGTTAAGTTCTGAAGACAAATAAATAAAGCGTTAACAGTAAGTGTGAAGAAAATGTAGTCTTTGATGAAAGTTCAAATTAAACGCTTTTCTGGTTTTCAAGGTGAACTCGTTCAAGTTTATTTATTTCCTGCCTTTAAGCTTGTATTTACTTAAACGGCAATGGCAGGATAAACAGACCTTTGGCGTTTGTCCGCGATCCTTTAAGCGCCGAAGCAAAGAATAATTGAATCCTTTTTATTCGATTCCCTTGCGCTTGTTAAATTCAAATGGACTTTTAATTTCAAAGGTGAAAGTTAAATTGTTAAAGCTGAAAATTTAACGGAGCATTTTAGGTGGAAGAATAGCGCAGGAGCAAACACTTTGATGTAGATTTTCGAAAAAGGCCTTACGAATAAATTGAGAGTAAAATGTGAACGTTGAAAAATAGAGCTTGAAATAGTTCGTCAATTGAAAAATGGAAACGAAAATTACCGCGACAGCTATCTCCCTATTTAAAGTAAATTTTAAAAAAATATTTGTTTATCTTACTCTCTTGTTGAAACACTGATATCACCATTATAAACAATATTGACATTTGCATACACTAGCATTTTAAAATTTCAATTTTCATTTGAAATGAACTTAAACCGCCGTAAAATTAAATTTCCTAACTTCAGCGAATTTTGGAAATTTAAAATGATAATGTATGCAGTTTTTAACGCCCATTACAATAATATAATATGATCAGAAGCATTAAAAATTCGAAATGGCGGCCACTTTGAAATTGTTTAACGATTTTTTTGGATAACGAACTTGATCCAAGCTATTACCAAAATAGATTTGTTTGTCAAGTTTGAAATAATTCAGAATAAATTGCGTACGTGAACATGCTAAAAGACACACACACACACACACACACAACATTCAGGATTGGTGCCATAGGGAGCATGGGGAGGTGGACTTCTGCCTCACACAGGTTCTCACTAAGTACGGTTGCTTCCGAGCTTACCTGTTCAGTTTTCGGCTGGGAACAGACTCCGCTTGCCCCTGTGTCTTCCAGCAGTGAAGAAAGATGCGGAGCATGTATTTTTCCGGTGTCAGAAATTCGACGAGGTCAGGATGAACCTGCAAAAATGTCTGCAAAGCACCCTTACATTGAAAAATCTGGTTGCGACAATGATGACTTCAGAGGCCAACTGGAGTGCCAGAATTCGCCCTCCAGTAGTGATCATGAAGAAGCTGAGGATTGATGAACAAGACTGGGTAGACGGAGAGCTAGTCCACCTCCCCACGAAATACCTTTTGGCGGTCCCGGGGGGGGGCGGGTTTGCAGAAGAGGAATGCTATTGGTGGTTATCAATATCTCTTAACTTGAGTCCCATATTCTGGGGAGTGACGGTACCCTACACCAGATCGTCTATAAAAGATTTTTTCCTTTTTTTTGGCAACGAAAATGCACACACACACACACACACACACACACACACACACACACACACACACACACACACACACACACACACACACACACACACACACACACACACACACACACACACACACACACACACACACACACACACACACACACACACACACACACACACTGTGATCATAATTTAGCATTACCATGTTTGGTACGATTTCATTCAGAATTATAGGAAATTCATTTTGACAAGAATTCGAACAAATAGTCTATAACATATATAAAAATCCTTTCATTCCTTTCAAAATGGCGTTTTTTGATATAACAGTAAGATATAACAAATCCGCTATGCGCATTTTGCTCTGTAACGGATTTGTCTAAACTATGACTAAGAATCAATATTTTGTTCTTTATTTGAAGTTCATTTAGATCTTTCTAATTTGTTGTTTGTTTTAACTACTTCAGTAAAACATCCTCCTGCTGGGACTAATTAACAATCTTTGCCTTTATGAACACAGTCATATCAAATATTACAGACAGTTCTAGAAAATTTTTTTCCATTTAAGAAAAACAACAGAAATACTTCTTCTGGTAAAACGAAGTGTGTCGCTGTCAAAACATTTTAAAAAATCGTATCTCGAATTTCAGTTCGTCATTCTCTTGGGGCTTAATTAATTTTCGCCCCTGAAATAAATTGCCGAGCACCAGAGTGGCTCGGGTGATCTGATAAAGTTCTTCCTGTATTCAAACTCAGGCGAGATGAATGTCTTTGTCATTAACCATTGACGACGCTAGATCCTGCGGTGTTTTATTATAACTCAGGGTTGAGCCTCAAGAAAGTTTAGATTTTTAACTAACAAGAAGTATTCACAAGTTTGATAAAATATCCAGTTGTTAGTGTTTCATGACAACCTAATATCTTTTATTATGTTTTCTTACAGGGCTTGTTCTTACTATTAGTGTTTAATTGGACATTTGTCGTCATTTGTGCACGTGTTTGAAAATTGCATACGAAGTTCTCAAAATATTTTAATTACGATAAATTGCTCAAAAATACGACAAAATAACATAGCTAGTTTTTAACAACATAACCTAAAACTTATTATCGCTTATCAGGTGTTCAATGAAATCCGTTGATCGTTACGAGTTAGTATACAACAACTGATCTTTTACTATAACTACCAATATAAATTAATTACGATAATTTGTTCAAAAATACGACAAAATTAACATAGTTAGTTTTTAACAACATAACCTAAAACTTTATAAAGTTATATTATAACCTATTAGCTGTTCAATGAAATCAGCTGATCGTTACGAATTAATATAAAACAACTGATCTTTTACTATAACTACCAATATAAATGTGTGCACTCGTATCACGCGACGCACTAAATCAAATATCACAACCAGCCGTTAAAAACTCGCAAAATAGGTGACAATTACCGTATTATAACAGGAATGTATGAAGGTCAAAAGAAAGCCGGTGCTTTCTGATCACTGATCACCACGAGCCAGTATTAGACAGCAACTACACTCTCAACGTCAAGCAAGAATTCTACATCTTAAAACCAGATGTAAATGGGGAAAATCTTACACATACGGTTTTCGGGTTTTATAAAAGGTATTGTCGTACCAAATTAAAAAAACCTGTGGTAAAACTGTGTACATCCTTCATATATTCTTCTTCGTACACTCTTCTTCGTAGAAGATTAAAAATTGTTATCTTGGAACAAAAGAGAATGGTAAAAGTCTTACACTTAAATCGTAAACTATTTTCGTACTAAATGTCAAAACGATCGGTCAATGCGTTTGGCCAAACAAATGCCGAACGGTCGAGTTGAAACCGAAACGTCGCTTCGTTCGGTCAATTATTTATATATATATATATATATATATATATATATATATATATATATATATATATATATATATATATATATATATATATAAACACAACAAAAATGCATTACTTATAAACATATGCTACCGGAATAGTTCAATATTTTAAACACATGGAAACTAAATTACAAAAAATAAGTAACAGTAGGTTGAACACAAAAGTATACATTATTTTATTAGTTTTTAATTGTTAATTTGCCATAATTATTGTGTCTATAACGTTTTGAAGAGGTTTTGAGAGTGATGGGGGCAACTATCGATCTCAAGTGCCCACCGTATTGTAGTTCATGCACTTGAGATCGCAAGTCGATCCACACTCTCGAAACGTCACGTGTTGGTTCAATGTACACAATGACAAATATTTGTTGAATAATAATTCTCACCACAAACAGTAGCAATTTTCGTAAAAAAGAAGTGTATTATTGTAATTATTTCTTACATATAACATATATTAACACAATATATTGATTTATTTACGCTGAACTGATAATATTTAATCAATTTAACTCTGTTGGGACGGTATAATATTGATTTTTTAAATCTTTATGCCATTGTAACCCCTATACAAAAGTGAAGCCATATTTTTAATATTTAACAAGTCCTTTAGGAGTTTCTCTAGCGGAAGTAAAGGTTTAATCAAACCTTCTTTTGTATTAAAACCTTACTTGTTATATAATCTACATTGTAAAATGAGCTCTATGAGTTGCTACTATTTAGAATTTCGACATGAGCGCTGATCCTATATTCCCAAGGCTATGCTTTCCTTGGAGCAACTGAATTTTTTTCCTTTAAAATACTTTAAAAATGTGTATTTTTTCGGTAACAGTTCTAAATATTTCAATGTAATGTTGGAATGTTCCATTGTTGGGCTCAAAAAAATCTATGTAGATCTTATCTGTAGAAATATTGGTCATATGAGTATTTACTTAAAAATATAACGATACTGTTAAAATCAATGCGATTATATACTGTTCAATCAGCTGATACTTAACTTGTTTAATCAGCTGGTACAAGAAACATTAATATCAATTAACTTTTGAATTCGTATTGTTATATGGGATTTATTTGTTTATTTAATAAGATAGGAATAACTGTTGTCATAGTTTTTATACTGTGAAGTTAAATAGAACAAGCAATCTACGTATGCACACAAATATTTTTTCTTGTAAACAGTTCTAACGATTATAATTAAATCTTCTTGGAATATAATATGTTTGTATTATTTCATTTTTGCCTATTCAAGTCTCAGATCTGAGACCTTGAAAAGAACACATCTTTTGATATATAGACCACTTTTTGAGTAGTCGTTAAAATGTTTTATATATATAAAAATTTTAACGACTACTCAAAAAAATATATATATATATATATATATATATATATATATATATATATATATATATATATATATATATATATATATATATATATTTAAGCACGTTCACGTTTGAAATTTTGGCCAAATTTGATTCAAACTTTGTACAAAAATTAATTCTGATAATTGCTTTGTTAACCAGCAAAATTTGTTCGACAGTGTCAAAATGGCGGTAATTTAAAAAAATCATAACATTTTGTCTTAATTTTTTAATATGAATCCACCATCGTGATCAACGTTTAAAACTGCGTAATTCTGGCGACGTACAGGGTATTATATTAGATGTAATTTCGTATATTCGATGTAATTTGAAAATTTAAAATTGTAATATATTCGAATTTTAATGCTAATTTTGATGGTGAAATTTGAATTTCGAAAAGAATAAGAATCAGGAAAGTACTTTTGGAAATTTGTCTTTATCACGTCAGCTAAACAGCTGCGTGCCGCAGTTATTTTTTAAACTTTGACGAGCACTAAAAACAACGATATAACATCGATTTGAAGATGCCCAAAAAAATTAGCGAAACGATTTTCACCGTATAAAAGGTCAAATACGACTGTGAGCGGAACAAAACAATGTATTTCTATTTACAGAATATTTTCTGTCTAATAGTAAAACGATCTTTATTAGAAAAACGTAAATAACACAGGCCATATGTATATCTACATAATATAAAATTTAATATTAATGTTTATATAATATAAATTATCTGATAATGTTTTAATCTACATATTATAAAATTTCAAGTGCGGGAAGTTCGGGTACTAAGTGTTGATATATATATGAGTTTGTGTTCAAATTAATTTTGCACAAATTAACATAATTCGAGAGAAGTATTAATCAATACAACTTTTCGTTTGACTCTCAAAGTATTTTTATAAAGCAATTTCCAAAATAGTTATATAAATAAAATAAAATGTTTCCGCAGATGCATCCAATATCTTTCCAGTGTATGAGATAGTACCAGAACATGTATTCTATATAACCTACCAACATGGGCCTGCAACCTAAGCCTTAAGAAAAACTGCCACTTAACGGATTCTGAAGCTTTTAGGTGCGACATAAAAGCTAAAGAGATATTAAAGAGAAGGGTATTGGATAAATGCTGAGATATACCCAGTCGTCATCGGGAACCGATATAGATAAATTTTAACCAATTGGGAAAAGAGATATTGGAGCGACTGTCATGATAAGTTCCAAGCAGGACTTTGAATACCATTCGATGGTTAACCAACTGAACTTTAAAAATTTATACTTGACCTTCACTTTCTTATAAACGTTTGTTGGTAGTTTTCATTATATTTCTTTAACGGATACTGTTTTCAAATTAATTTAAAAAACAAATTGATTATTTTCCTAAAACTATATGTTTACATATATATATTTCTTAACGTCCTTACTTTATGTTGGTTAGACAAAATTAAGATGAAGGATAAGTGTTAATAGTAAGGAGAAAACAACGGGAGTGACTGCGGCTCGAAATTAGTAACTTTAGGTGCGCAGTCCAGTGACGTAATAGACTGACCAGGGCTTTAGCCACGTCGACCACCGGAGTCCCGTTTAAAATAAATTTTTTAAACTTTTTTCTCTATTTTTATCCATAAATTGACCTCCTGAATTATACACCGCATATTATTAACACCTCTGTATATTTCGTAAAGTGAGACAAAATAGACAATAATTGAGCTGTCAAAGAGATTCTAGCACGAACAATTTAATATTATTTATGAATTACGTAAATCATTGTTAAACGCTGTCCCTTTGGGAGGGAGTTGTAGTAGGGATTCGACCTCTCACTCGCACATTTTGTTCTCTCCCATTGTTGTCTTTAGCAGACCGTTTTCTACGCGTGAGACCTATGTAATAATGACTGTTTCATTATCATGGCTTACAAGCGTCCCGTTGCACTTCAAATATTTCGCCGTGAGACACACTCACGTCAATACAAGCTGTTTATTTTTCTGTTCTTGCGATTAAAGTATCCGTCATTGTAAACAGTAGTTCTCTAACTCGATTCACTCTATTTCAAAAACAGCAAAAACAGCAAAACCAGAAAAAAACAGTAGAACACTATCCCTAGTGGCAAACAGAATTAGATAATAATGTTGCTCGGTCCAATATCTGAAGTAAACAATTTGTTTGTTTCAAGTCGACACTGATGTGATAATGTTCTTTACAAAGATACGATACCAGGAATTCATAAATTATCCATCCGTCCTGAACTCAATCCAAATTCCCTAACATTTTCTTTGTGAACGTAAACAGGGCACAACTTCTCAAATTCGTTTTGATCTTGGTTTTCTAAGGTCAATTAATTTTCTTCTCGAAATAAATGACCCAGAAACGTAACAAGAAGCCTTTCCAGACTTAAGCAAGATTAATGTGTTCGTCGACAGTCAACAAGTTACGTGGCAAAACCCTTATTGCTTGCAGTTTATAGTTTGGAAACTATCATAAGTTGACACGTAGCTGCTTTGTGGCGTTCAAGTGGCGTGTTCGTGTTGTGTGACACTCATGTCACATTGTCTTTACCAATGTTACCAGTTGGAACATAAAAGTATTTATATATTTGAACTTTTATTCGAATACTAAAAAAATATATAGTTGAATACTTTTTAGCCTGTGAGGGACACAGACACAGCAACCTCTACACGCGGCACTCGGCAGCAAATAATATACTAGTATTGTGAATCAAAATACTTCTATTCGAATACCTATAGTATTCTACTATAGTAGAGCCACTCAGTAAACGTCCTGTTAACTGTTAATTCTCCAGAGAATTTCTGCTGGAGAATTCCCCTCCAGCTTCCTTCAACAGTCCAGTGACAAGAATCTGCCAATCAGAGTCTACAAATTGTTACTACTCAGCGCTAGTGAAGGAAAAGGAGTGGTGAGAGAGTGGGGATTCGACCTTTTATCCGCACATTTTCTCTCTCTGTCCCACTTGTGCTCATAGCAGTCCGCCATTTTAAAATTGTCAGATTTTGCTGGGCAATGAAATTTATCTAAGGCATTATCGAAATCAATTTTTACATAAAGTTTGAATAAAATAAAATCGACATCAGAATATGTAAATGTAATTTACTCATCAAAAATATGATTTGGAGACTAATATATACGAATGTGTCAAGGTCATAGTTTATTTTTCAATGGAAATTCGAAAAAAATTAAATTAGCAATCTCTTACTTCTCAACCGGCGGCAATGAGTTAGAAAACGAGGAGCCAGACACGCGACTAGAACGTGGCGAATGAAAAGGAATTTTAAATGTCACGTGACCTATAAATACACAACACAGCATTTAATTACACTGAAAAACATGTAGTTTCACCTCGGAATATTGAAAAAAAAGTAGGACGAAAATTAAATAACTTTACAATACCCGAGTAAGACTGTGTGTTGTTTTACTTTCAGGACAGGCGTTAAAATCGAAGAAGGATTTACTACAAGAGCACTCTGTTGTCGGTAAGTGGATACTGATTGTTTAAACAAAGTAATTGCAAGTTATGAGGGTCACTAAGTGGCACAAAGAGGATAAGTGGGGTGTCCTTAGTCCTTAGACTTTACGGGAGGCCTCTGTGTAATATTCGGTTAGATAAAGTATGGCAACGTGGTACAAAGGAGATTAGCGTTATGTTAGCTCTTAGAGTTTATCCGCAATTATGAAGTTATTTGTTTAGATGAAACCTGGCAACGTCGTACAAAGAATACGAGAGTGACGTTATTTCACAGAGTTTACAAGCACGTTATTGAGTTGTTTGTTTAGATGTAATGTGGCAATGTCGTGCAAAAAAATACGAGTGTGATGTTAGTTTTCATTGTTTTGTTACTATTATGGTGTTATTTAGTTATGTGAAATGTGGCAACGTTGTACAAAAACGAGTGTGAGGTTAGTTCATATTGTTTACGGAAATTCTGAAGTTATTCGTTTAGATGAATTTATCAACGTGGAGAAAAACGTGAATAAAAACACATTATTTTAACGAATATAATTCCGATTTTAATGCTGACAAAAAAATTGAAAAATCTACCTAATTTATCAAAATTGGTTCATCAGATTTGCTCAAGTTTTGGTTAAATATGAATATTCCTAACTGTTACTATCACAGTACGTGAACCCTGTCGGCCATGTTGAATCTAATTCCAATAAAACTAATCATAATTAACAATGCAGATTACTTCGCTTTGTTAATTAAAATTATGTTTCACATCTCATTTTATATGTGTTGTATGTGGGAATGTGTTTAGCTTCTTACATTTTGTTTTTGTATAAAGATCTTACTGTATCTTTCCGGCGGAGGCAGCTGAAGTTAGCAGCTGATGTGTTTAACAATTCCACCGTACCTCTAGCTCATATTACTCTCGCTCGTCTACTCAAGACACACTCACACACACACAAACATCCAAAACACATATTCACTATTCTACATAGCTTAGCAAACTCCTCCTGAAGGTGTGAATGACACCGGCCTGATGGTGTATCAGATGGAATACCTGACGACCACCTAGTGTACCTCGGCCTTACCTATGTACTCTATACGGGCGGATCTCATATCCTTAGCTACTTGTGGATGTTCTCATAAGTAAACACGTAAAATAAAATGAGCGGGATCTCTCCGTACAACGAAAAGCTGGCAAAATGGAACAAAACCTCCGTAATGAGGGCCACGAGAAAGAAAAATTGAAGGGGAATTAGGAGGGCAAACATCTGCAAGTACCTAAGTAATGAACTGAGAAGTCACCAATTGAAAGTGGGGAAGTTACCCACATTAAATCCTTTCCAAATCCTAGACTTGATGAAAAGACTAAGATTGGGGAAGACCCTGTAACTGAGCAATTTAGTAATATAGAAAAGGGGCACAATAAATCTATAAAGGTAGCAGTGCAATAGTAAACCTAGAAAGTCATAAGTAATTGTATCTGCAAAAGATGCATGTATACAAATTTGTAATATCGAATCTAATTCCAATTATAAGACTTTCAAAATGAGACATTAAATATACTTTTACCTTATCAAATAGCGGATTAATCTATATCGTTAATTAAGATTAGTTATGTAGAATAGATACAATATGGCCGATAGGGTATACAAAGCCGATTTTACGGATATTTGGCAAGAGTTCCAATCGGATATTTCTGAAAAACTAAGCCGCCTCTGTGGCCTAGTTGATAGCGTACTGGGCTTTCACCCCGAGGACCCGGGTTCGATTCTCGGCCAGGGCTTGGCATTTTCATACGCTATAAATCATCCCATCGTCTGCATTAGCCCAAGTGTGCACAATAGTCAGACGTTAAAAAAAAAAAAAAATCTGAAAAACCATTAAAATCTATGAAGTTTTCTGTAATGTTTTTTTCGTACTTTTTTCCGCCGAACCTTAAACAAACCTTAAACAGTTTTCTGTGCAAACAGTCAGTTTGTGCGTCCAACGAAAATATTTAAAAACGTCCGCAGTTATTTCAAGGTGTGTTATTTTAGGCAGCGTTTGTGTTTTAGCGGGCCACGCGCGTTTAATATTTTTGGCAGTTTTACAAAATTATGAAATCTACAAAAAATGATTTACTGACGGATCCGACAAAATGTGTTTTCAAATTGTTCAGAACCGACGTTGAAGTCGGGTAAAAAGTGAAATTGACAATGGAAAATTGATGCTTTTATATTAAACGTTTGGGCTCAAATGGAGCGTGAAGAAATGAACGGAATCGAGTCTGTTGTGGGCTTTGAAGTGGGTCTTCCACGTCTCAGTGGGCATCGGCAATTTTGTCTTCTGTTTGTTTCGTCTGTTCGTCTTCTATTGTATCTTCATTAAAACAAAATTCGTTTTATTATTAAAGCATTCAGAATTTCAACAATAAATTTAAACTTTAGGCCTAAGTACACTTTTTTAGTTTTCTGTGAATTTCCGTTGGAAAATAATGGGACGTTATCGTTTGACTCAACGCACTTGTTTATACTGGCGTTGAAATTTAAATACTTGAATTGCACCGCTAGCGTTTAATTGTGTTTGTTTAGTCAGGTGTAGGCCATGTTTTCATAACGGCTAGTATTGTTAAATAAAACGCCACTCGATGCAAACACTTGGTGTTGTGGTTCGAAGGCATCCGTTTGTAATTAATTTACCTCGTATTATTTGAACGAGGTGCACTCTACTATAATTTTGTTTTGTTTTTAATCAAATGCAACGCGTTTTTCAGTTTAATGTTTCCCATGCTACGTTCTGGATGGTGGGTATTCCGCATTGCGTTACTATTCAATTAATATTAGACAATATTATTTTATTTTGCTAAACATTGAGTTTTTTTGTAAGATTTTTATTTTCTAATTTCGTTTTCAAGTTGTGTAAAATTTAAAACAAAAATTTGCTTATCAGCCCTATTCCAGATTTGTAATGATAGTGACATGATATAATATGATAATATAAATGCTCTCTGTTACATTTTTGTGATTTAAATAGAATTTGAAAGTTCTATCAGCGCCTGATCAAGAAATCAGATTATCAAAAAATGGTAATATAAAAACATTATTAATAGGAACAATAGGCCTAACCGCCATTTTGAAACGGTTGATAAAATTAAGCTGGGTTTATTAATTGTTTAGACTTTTATAAAAATCATGAACTAAAATCAGGCAACTGATGTGAGCAGCTGGTAGATTTAGCGATCCCACCGTACAACTCTACATAAACTGGCTGACTATAAAGTGTAAAACGACCCGTGCTGGTTGAGTGAATGACATATACTCGTAATGGTGTACCAAACGGTGTTCTGTGATACCTGGCGACCATCCAGTGTACCTCAGCCAGACCTCATTTCCTTAGATACTTGTAGGTTTTTCCATGAGTAAGAACGTAAAAACAATTAAGCGGGACCTCACACCGTAAGATAAAGCTGGTAAATTGAAGCGAAACCGAAGGGATAACGATCAAAAGAAAGGAAGATTGAAAGGCAATAAGTAAAGCAAGGAATTGAAAGCACATCAGTAACGAGCTGGGAAGTCACCAGTTAGAAATGGGGGAGTTACCCACCTTGAATGCTCCCCTAATCCTAGACTCTGTGAGAAACTAGGATTAAAAAAGGGCACCGTATACAATGGATTTGCATTACTGAAAATAAAACAATACATTCTGTTTTCCAACAATATCTAGTCAAACTGAGGCGTTTGAAAAGCGTTGATTTGAATTTTCCCGTGGCTTGAAAAAGGTAATAAAACATTTTTTTAGCATAGTCACAAAAGCAGAAAAATTCCCAATTTTAAAAATATTCTATTACAGCTAAAGTTTTCTTTGGGCCGAAAGAAGTCTCGGTAATAACCAACTTGTATTGTATTTTTTTAATATAATTCTTCATTAAATAAAGATTTTATAGTTGTGTGAATCATAAAACTTCACTCAGCTCAGAATTGCGTTTTTTCAGCGCGCTTTATAGCGTGTGACGTCACTGCACGCAGTTTACAACCGGTCAGCTGATAATGGCGTCTATTACTGTATATTTCTCTTGTGTACATAACCCTACTGCACGTATAACAAAAGTAATATATACTGGTTCCTCTAATGACGTCACGATGCACTCTATAGTCCATTCCATATTATATTAGAGTAAACACAGATAAGGAACATGCAGCTGGCATATTTTGTCCTATCTATCTAATAGGCTTATAAAGGAACTGACTTATTGTTATATGTACACACAGGCATCTTAAAAAATAGTCGCAATGTATATATTTAGTCGTCAATCACTAAAAAAATATACGTGTCAGAACTTGTTACCGAAAAAACAAAACTTTTGTTAATGATATTTTTGCTGAATATATAATTAGTTTGAAGATATGATTACAAATATGTTATTTTGTTTAAATAAATAAATACGCGAACCTAGGTTAGACATTACTCACTGTAGTTATAGTAAAAGATCAGCTGTTTTATAGTAATTCGTAACGATCAGCTGATTTCATTGAAGAGCTGATAGACATTTTTGTTTCAGGTTATGTTGTTAACAACTAGCAATATTAACAACAATTATTATAAACGTTTATATTATTTTCGAATGTATTACAAACGGTTACAAATTGCTCGTGTACTTCAACTAAGGAAAAATACCGGAATTAAAACAACACAAGGTTTTTGTATAATACGCGTGTACTGTTATCGAAAAGGAGGAAGAAAAAAAAGATAGAAATAGAAAGATGAAATTTGTTTGTTCGTTCGTTTCGTACTTCCGTTACATTCCGTTCGGCAGACTTTTTTCTATTCATTCCTCTCGCCAAAACTAATATTAGAAGCTTCGTTTCAAAAGAGTATAATTTAAAACGCACAGTACGAGTATTAAGATATACTGTATTAACTTTTAAATCTAGAGTACAGATTTAAAGAGTGCTGTGTTTGGCTTAAGTTAAATTTAAATACCGTTCAGTCATCGATTTGTTTTGATGCACTATCAAGTAATACAAATCAACTGTAATTATTTTTTTTTAATAAATAATTGACATAGCGAAGCCTATCAATCACTCTCCGTTTCAACTTCACCGTTCGACATTTGGGTTGTGTGTGTGTGTGTGTGTGTGTGTGTGTGTGTGTGTGTGTGTGTGTGTGTGTGTGTGTGTGTGTGTGAGAGAGAGAGAGACAAAGTTTTGGCCAAACGCATTGACCGTTTGTTTTGACCGTACGAAGGTACTTTTCACAAAGCACAAACGACCAATGTCAAAATTTACTTCATTTCCAAAAGAGCGACCTTTGTTTTAACAATGAAAATTGTAACCAGTTTTGGCAAAACGCATTGACCAATTGTTTTAAAATTTAATACAAAGGTATTTTGTATAACACCCGAACGATACAAGTGCAAGTTTTCCTTATCAAGGTGTACCCTCTGATTTAACAATGACGATTGTAGGCAGTTTTAGCCAAACGAACTAACCGATGGTTTTGAAATTCGGTACGAAGATACCTTGTTTCAGACCCG